>OY796880.1:55512878-56073023 GCA_963680785.1 Diplosoma virens | reverse complement strand
GTTTAAAGTTTTTCTGGATAAACAGCATCTCTCTTAAATTCGAAAAGCAATTAAACTCACAATTGTTTTGGCACGGTTTCACTCAGACGTATCTTCTCAGCCAGAAAAACGATGTTTCCTATTCATAAAAATGTTTTGCATACTTTTCAAAAAAGCAACGTTGTACATCAATATATGTGCCACTGCGATACATGTGCCACTGCGATGCTTTTCGAATTTAAGAGAGATGCTGTTTATCCAGAAAAACTTTAAACATACTGGGCATTTCTGCGGTCCTTTCGAAATAGGTGCTTTAAAAATTAAAATTTTTGACATGGCACGGTTGATGCTTTCTGGGTAACCTTTTGTTTTGTAAGATGCCACGTATCTGGTTCAGTTCCATTGTGAGCTTTTCTTTAGAACAAATTTGTAATCCCCTAGGACGAGTGCCAAGCAAATTTGTTTTTATTTTTATTGGGCCATGAGAAACCCAGCAGGGGTATTGACCAGTGAAAGTTGATTTTCTGTAAATCAAAAAAGAAATTTATTATTAGTTTTTTTAACCAAGACATCTAGGAAAGAAAGTTGATTCTCTGATTATTTTTCATAGGTGAAATTAAGCTTAGGATGTTAGAATTGAGTTCATGAAGGAGCTGGTTTTAATTTTTAAAGCACCTATTTCGGAAGGACCGCAGAAATGCCCAGTATATTTAAAGCTTTTCTGGATAAACAGCATCTCTCTTAAATTCGAAAAGCAATTAAACTCACAATTGTTTTGGCACGGTTTCACTCAGACGTATCTTCTCAGCCAGAAAAACGATGTCTTCTATTCATAAAGATGTTTTGCATACTTTTCAAAAAAGCAACGTTGTACATCAATACATGTGCCACTGCGATAGTGCGTAAGTCGAGAGAACTTTTCAAGATTAGAAAACGGAATCAAGTAGAACATTCTTAAATTGATCCAAAAACAGACAAAACTTCTAAAAATTATTTCTGGCCGACCACGTAAGTTAACTCGAAACATACCAGAATCAGATTCGGCAATTGACTTGCACCTCATGCAAAACAAAATTTCCGATAAAATATCAGTATGTTTTCTTTTTTTAGCAACTGGTAGATTTTCATTTTATTTGGCAACTTTAGAAGCTGTTTATATCAGGATTCTAAAACCGAAGTTTTGTGATGTAAAGGTGTTTCTTTAAACGTTGAAAAATGCCCACCTGTGACGCACGTGGTCATGTGTTTGATCAAACAATCAGCGCGTCTTCTCATGTCGAATCAAACCACTCAGTTGAGTTCGATGTTGAAGAATCGTATAAATAGAACATCGAGTTCGCTTTGCGATCGATCAGTGTCAACGATTTCTTCTGATAAGTGTTGATCGAAAAGCAATTAAAGAATAGTCTTTTTCAGGATTCCATACATAATAAAAAAGTATGAATTGGTTTGTAGCCAAAGCTTTCCTGTATTTTGTTTCGTAATTCTTAATTTTGGTCACATATTCATTTTTTTTATGTTTGCTTAACATCTTTAATCCCAAGGCCATTTTTGGATTGCTTCCACTCTGTACCAAGAAATTTAAGCCTTTCTTGAAAAACATTGAATCAGGGACTCACCGGTGAGCCCCATGGTTCCGATTGAATAGGGCCTTGGGACTCCCCGGTGAGTCCTATGGGATTAAACGTGTTAAAGCAGAGCCGCATTAAAACCGCGATAGTTGTCAACGCGGTCCGCGTGTGATTGGTTGGGAGTAAAACCAGTAACAGTTTTTCGTGATGAAAATCGATAAAATCAGAGACAGATTCCTAAGTTAAGATTCAAAAAAAATTTTCGCGTAGTATTTTTTCACTCTGCTTTGAACTGCCATTATTTTAAACAGTTATAGTCTACAGCTATCTACTATTTGCTAAGCATTAAATGGCAATGCATCGGTTACGTATTTACCGAAAGCATGACGTGTACATATTGCACAGGAGAGAATCGAAGCGGCTCAATGCTTGTACGCGGTTCGTTCGTTTCACGCTTTCCTCGAGTGTCACGCGAAGTTCTTCGTTTACACTTGCGTCACCACGCCGCTTTGCTCGGAAGGAGCCAAGTCTGGTTTATTAGTTCAAGAACTGCTGTCTCGACACACTCGCTCGATGGCGGGAAAGCCTTTTTACGGCGACACGCCTTCCCGCGCTCCCAACAAGATGATCCTGGACGCGCTGTTGATCATCTGCATGCGATCCATCCAGTGAGTGGGATTTCGTTCAGCGGTCTGCATCCGTTTCCTCTGTGATTTCTGGCCGGTGATTTTTCATGCCACAATTGGTTTTAAGATTTTCAAAGGGTGTCTTTGTCGGTTCGAGTTTTTACGCATTTCATATGTTAATAAGATCGCTATTACGTACCATGGATTCGATTCTTGATTTAGTCGACCCAGAATATTAGAGTAATGTTTTGTTTTTGCCACTGTAGTATTTCTTATTCACGGTGTCACCCGGTATGTGAATCACCCACGAAAATTTCACCCATGAGAAAATCGGCCCACAAAAGATTTATAAATTTTTCTGTTTCATTTATTTATTTATTGTATATATTGAACTTTTATTTCTTTCATGCATGTTAAATTGTAAAATTAAGGTAGATTTAATATTATAACACATACGGGAAAAAGAAACACGGATAATTTTTATAACATTTTAACCTTTGAATTAATCTGTAAAAAATATAAAAAACACAAAATAATATTTGAACATACTGTATTTCGATTTTTAATAAGTTAAAATCATTTTTTAATTATTTGTAGTTTCCATCTTAAAAACTTATTATTCTGCTTTTCTAAAACAAACATTTATATTGGCAGCCTATTTACCACTGCTCCGTTAAAAGAGATTTGAAATTTGTAGAAAGCGGAAACACGTTTCCCACTGCCTTGTAAAGGGTTAAACAACTGTTTGTATACCAGTCTGTAAGAACGATGGTTCTTTAACAAAGATTATTATTAATACAATTAAACCGAGAGAGGGAGAGACATTTTTTAAGTAAAATTTTTTGTGGGTAGAACTTTCGGACCTCCCCTATTCACATACCGAGTTGAAGCATTCTTAATGTTGGAATCGGATTTCAAATGAACTAAACGATCAATACGACGGAAACATTTCCAATAACCCTTTGATATAAAAAAAGTTATTTTTTTATTTAGTTTGCATGTGGCAGCGTAACCAAGAAGATATTGACGGTGCACGCGGTCTTTACAATCTCTGTTCAAAACCTACTCGCGCCATTTTGTTGAGTACTTGAGAAGGAGACTTTACGGCATTTTCTCCTGTTTGGTGGTCTTAGCAAGCAACTCTAAATTTCAGTCATATGTCTTTAAATAAAATCTAAAAGAACAAACGCATCTCGCACAATTTACTGGTTTCACTTGAAAAATATGATTTGTAGGTTGCTTTTACAAAAAGACTTAAAGTCGCGCGGTTATTGTGGTATGAAGTGGAAAGCTATTTTTTAAATTATCAAAAAGAATGTTCTGGTTCTATATTTTAATGTATAAGCAATAGTAGTCTTCCGACATTCAAAACTTTTTCCTGTTTTATTACTAACATACTTTGACAGTGTCAGTAATTGGACTGCGAATTCGTTAATAAGTAATTTGAAATTCTTGTAATCAACAGGTCTTGGCACTCCTATTCTTCATCCGAATGCTCCCACGACCTCCGCTGCATCTCTATATCAGTCCTCACCATTTTACTTTCTCAGCTGTCCTCGCTTCTTGAAGACACAAGTTTCACCTTTTCCAATTTCACTCTGTCGGGGTCCGCATCGGCCAAGGGCGTATCCTCGCAGCAGCTGGCCCCGTTTATCCAATCAACTTTGACGCGATATGATTTCACAAAAATTATTCTGTCCTGTCTCAACAGCACCGTATTTGCATTACAGGTTCGCTGATGGATTGTCTTGTGTAAACTGTTTTTTTCTGAAACCAAATCATCTTGAAGTTATTGGAAGCACAGCTGGCCAAGACCGCCAAGTAAGGGAAAGCGCCGTAAAGTGTCTTTCCCAAGAACACAATAGAATGGAGCTAATAGGTTTTGAACGGAGACGATGTTGATCATAATCGCTGCGCTTTAACCGCTCGACCACGCATATTTTCACTTCATCCGCCGAAGCGTGACTCTAGTTTGCGGTGTCTAGCTCGAGAGAAACGCACCATTTACATGGAACTGCTATAACGGTGGTAAGCCGTTGGTAATAACTAGGTTGTATTTGGCCGGGCCTCATTAGCATAGACTGAGAGGCTATTACATGGAATATCTCGTGCCATGGGGTAGCTGTAAAAAGTTTCGCTGCTGTGACACAACATTCAAAGAGTACTGTATTTTAAGGTCGTCAACAAGATTTGATTATTTTGCAGCTTCTGGAAAACGACGACGCGATGTCGACGTGCACTGCGCCGTCTTTGGTTTCGATCACCGACAGGTGCGTTGCAACGTGCTGTTAGTTTGAATACAACTTTCAGTTTGTTTGAATTAAGTGAATACAATCTTGAGTTTGTTTGAATTAAATGCAAATTTAACCGTTTACTGTTCAGGAGCCAGCTGAGGGCGTTGAAGGGCGAAGCAATAGCATTCTGGTGGTCCGGCAATCACGTGACACGCGTGAAAAGCTTTCAGCTTTATCTCGTGAAACTGGTCCGCGAACTGATATCCTTGGAGCATCGCTTGTTCCACGCGAAGTCGTCCAAACAGCGTGAGTTTTGAATTGCTAAAAAGTAGAATAGAGGGTGACGTTTCTGCTTCTCCCACGAGAGATCTGGACTGGTAAGTCTGAAGCCGTGTTGCCAACGTCTCTCCACCGCTGCCGCGGTACTACGTAGGTAACAATCGTTATACGCTTCAGCGGATGAAACGAGCGACTTGGTTGGTAGTTTAGTTACGTTTAAATTTGCGTTTCCTTTTCTTGTTTCGTCCAGACATGTGCAATCAAATAAAATTAAAATCTTGTTATTCTCTAAATCACGTTTACAAGCTGTTCGACTTAAAATTTGAGAGGTTGAATGAAATCGTGATCAATTTTTTAATAGACTCTTAATCAGTCTTCATCAGGCGCTAAATATCTGCAAAAAACAGCTTTCACTAGAATAACCGGACTTTTTTTATGGTAAATCGACCAGGTATCGACGCAGAATAAAACGTCATGACGTCACTCAGAGCATTTTGACGTCCTGTGCGTCACCGGCCACTTACGTTGAAAGTCTTTTCATAGCCGTCTAAAGTTATATTATCAGAGTGCTATTGTAGGTGTAGGCTCATAAGAGTTAGCCTTAAGTATTAGATTTAAAGAATTATTGTTTAACGTATGTAATACGCCTCCCTTCAATGAATCCACCTCCGCTTCAAACGTTTTGGATTTAATAAACGGCGGATTTTACAACCGACGTCGCAAAACAGAGTTAAAAATAAACAGAAAATACAGCACGATTATCAAGATTCATGCACAACAGGAGAAAAGATTAAGCCAAATCTTTATTTTAAAGCAGCTAGGCAACTGCGAAAATAAATTGAATAGTATGAAGAAATACTTGATTTATAAAGCGTTTTTGGATTTAATCTGCGGCTGGGTTTATTAACGGGGTCTACTGTATAGCATCATGTACTGGTTTGATTCAAATTTTTTTTGTTGCAATAACACACTCATAAATAATAAAAAATATTATAGCATCAAACTAATTTTGTGGAGTCAGAAGAATTATTTTGTGACTTCGATTTGGACTCCGGTACATGTAAAAAACAAACCCAACTCCAGCCTAAAATATGCGACTCCGATTCCACAAAACTTGCTATACCGTAAGTCAGTGTTTCTCAAACAGTGCTCGTCGGCGCACTGCTGTTCCGTGAGAGATTTCTACGTGTGCCGCGAAACCTTTTTAAAAAAACAATAATTCATGCTCCGCAAAGGTAACTTACCCTGTACGTTTTTTTATGAGTAGCGACCAAAAAACTCAAAAATTTCAAACGAAATTCCCATTGCGCAAAGTTTTGGTGATCAGTTGTCATACACCAGGCATGTCAAGCTTGCGGCCCTCGAGGTCTTTCGAAAAGTTTTTGAATCAGATGCTCAATACGAAATCAGATTAATAATAAATTCAAAATCAAATTTGAGTAATTAATTGACAAGGTTGAATTTCTAGTTTGTTTCAAAATTAGCAAGGGCTTGAGAGTTTCTAGCCGAAATCAACCAATTCAGTGAAGACCTTTTTTAGGTGTTCACCTTGATTTCAATATAAAATTTAAAAAAATAACCGGGATCAATTAAACAATTCAACTAAAGACTTTTTTAATTTTTTTTTATTCTTTTGTAACGAGATTGTGGCCCGCGGAATTTTTAAAGGCTAAATTTGGACGATGCGGCCCACATATGCGTACAAGTTTGACATGCCTGTCGTACACAATATGCGGAACTTAAATATTTCATATGAAAACAAACCGTTCAAAATCTAGTGAAGAATAATAATAATCAAAATCTAGTGAAGAATAACTCAAGACCCATTAACATTAAAATGCTTAAGACTCGTTTCCACTACGAGCGTGCAATAGAGTATTCTTTGTTTCTTTTATTGATTTTTTGCTTCGCTTAAGCGCTTGAGCGGGGAAAGAAGTAAAAAATTAATAAAATAAACAAAGAATGCTCCATTCCACGCTCGTAGTGGAAACGGGTCCCAACATTTTTTATTTTGGTTTTTGCTTTTTAAATCGTTACGCAGAAGAACAGTCTTTACATAGAATTCTATGCATTACGTTTGGGGTAAGGTTTAAACAAGACCAATGACATCTTTTAACTTGTAAAACAATTTTTTAAAAATGTAATAATTATATTTGATTTTTGTCTGGCCACCCTATGAATATATTTAAAAAACTTTTTTTCTGAACTTTCTCAGCAGTATTTGACATAAAAAGTATGTTGCTGAATGCTTTCAACAAAATAGAGACTGTCTCGCACACGATTAGAACTGTTTTACGAATTGTATTTTTGCAGCTAGTAATAAAAAAAAGTATTGAATCTCATACCCCTCGTTCGTAGTCTCTTGATTACTATCTACGTGTGATTCCTGTGCTCTCTTATTTTAGTTTATTCACATTTTTGTTTTTGTGCAAATAATTTTAATTGCAATAAAAAAGACACAAATAAAAACCAAATATTAAAAGTAACAATACAAAGTAGCGGTTACTGTTCAATAACTTATTCTCTTATCCTCGAAAGCAGATTTGTTTCGATTCATTCTATTTTTCGGCAGTTTTGCCAATATACATTAACGAAACACAAAAACAATAACAGCAGTACAAAGTTATATAAACGTTTAATAGAATAGTTTAGTTGTTTCAACTCATAAATTAAATTTCGGTGCAAAAAACTTTTTTAACATGTAAAAGAGTCTCGTTTGGGATTTGTTTTCAAACTTTGTTTGCATCCTTTCCTTGCCCGTACGGATACATATGATCAGAATCTTCGAAAATTCAATCGACTTGTATTATATCAAATTGAATGTTATTAATCGTTCTTTTGGGCGACAGAATTGAAGCACGCACATTCTACACCATTTTCTGTGGTCAGTTATGTTAGTACTGTTTAACTTGATTGCGACACGTGCATTCCAAGCTGAAAAAAAAAGAACAATTTAAACTTTCGAATTAAATAGAATGTCGCTTCCTCGCATTTAATGAAATGTTTTTTTGTTTATAAAATTCAGTTTACATTATTGTTTGTCTCTGAATTACAGTACGAGGGTCGATTCTTGTTCGAGTGAATAAAAAAAAGTTGTTTAAAATTGATATTCATTGCCACCCACATTCGCTTTCGGCATTCGAAGATATGTTGAAAAGTTTTGTTTGTTTATGTTTGTGCCTTGGTTTCTACCCAAGGGAATGTTTATACCATCTATTTATTGCGTAGTCGCAATTTTGGAAAAATTGTCATTGGTCAATGATAAATGTCGATAGTCATGACACGCAATCGCAGTTTCGGGTAAGATTAAGCAGAAATCTACTTACGCATATTCCTGCAATATTTCAGCGACGTCGCTTTTTCGCACAGCTTTTTGGCCTGGCATTTTCCTCGTTTAACATGTTGCATTAGTTGGTTTGGACCGTTTCTGCGCGAGGATCGGAGGGCGGACGATTTCGATACGCTCGGTTCGGAAGATCCTTCACTGTTACTATCCATGTCCGTTTGCCCTGTTTCATTTCTCTGTCAAAACGAATATTCACAATTAATTTATTGAAGACGAAGGGGAGGCTCGCGTTTAATTAGAATTTAAGCTAGCGACTACGTAGCGATTTTTGCTTTTATAAAATTTAAAAGATTTTGAAGTCTTCGTTTTCTTTTTCCTTACCATTTGTTCGTTTCTTCTCTCAATCGTGCAGCTCGTAACGGGCACCTTCCATCGACGTTTCTCCATGCATTGAATCTCTCGTGAATAAGAACGTGTTTCGCCGTCGCCTGAACACGTAAATGATATGCTGCATTTTGTTCCGACGTCCACCCTTGTTTTAATGTCTGTGTCGACGTTTCCGCAGCTTAAAGTTGCGTCCATGGTTAAGCGTTCCACGTATCGTCTTCTTAACCTTTGGATGCTGCAAGTCATTGGAAGGGCTAAAAATCAAAAGTTTTTGCTTTTAAACTTGCTTGTCACCCGTTTGTTTTCATTATATTCGTATCCATTTATGACATTTCAACTTGTAATATGCTGCGAGCATTTATATACGCGAAATCACATATTTCAAACGATTTTTACCACTCAATACCATTCCAAAAAAGTTAGTTTAATCGGTTATATCGTATATTTCAAAATCGGTTTCTTACAACCGTCATGATACGATTTGTTATTCATCTGGTTGTTCTTGCTTACCTGCTTTTTGTTTAGCTGCTCGTCTGACGAAAAACGCCGCCTCTGTTGAAGCAAGTACATTGATCACGACTATTAAAGGCAGTAAATATTCCATTTTTTTTTTCAAAGCAATTTTACTAAACGTCTTTTGTTTGAAAATTTTTCTTTTGCTTGTTTTTGCGGTTGTGATTGTTTCAACCTCGTCTGGCTAAGTCGGTGTCGAGAGCCGGTTTTTATATCCTTCAAGGGTGACGTCACGTACCTTTTTTCTTTTTCGTTCGTGTACGCTGGGTAACAGTAGAGCCGTAAATTACACGGTGACGTTTAAGATTTGTTCTTGTGAACAGATTGTTTTATTTCATCAGTCCTTGCGTTTTTTTCCGAAACGTTGCACTACTTTCATCTTAGTTTGTAAATAAAGCAAAAACGTTAAAAAGAATATTTTTTGCTTTAAATTTTCAGGAATTAGTTGTATCACTTTTATTTCAGATTTTGTTGAAGTTAAAAGTCACACTTTATATTTGTAAGATAGTCTAGTGGTTTGAAAGCATAAGGAATGCCTAAGTTTTCATAACAACTTATTAGCACCTAAATTCAACGATTTTTCTTTTAATTTTGTGGTCGTTTATTAAAAAGAACACTTTTTCTTTGACTATTTGCGATTTTCTGCGTTCATTATCTTAACAGAATACAAATTGGTCCAAATTGGGATCAGTTTGGTTTTTCAAATCGTAGGACAGAAATAACGAACCACTGACCCACTAGTTGAAATTCAATGACCCACCTGATGTTCTGAAATTTCTGGCATTTGACAGGCCCTCCGTCCTGTCAATTTTGGTAGAAGTCAAAGGCAGATTTGCTGTGAAGACCCCTTTTTTCTCGTTTTTTATCAAATTTTAGAGGTCACTGTGATTTCGGGACAAAAAGTGGGGAATCTGAGACTGATTTTATGTGAGGACCTTTTTTAGAGATCACTATGATTTTGGTAGAAAAAGTGGGAATTCTGAGACAGATTTCAGGTGAAGAGTTTTTTTAGTCTTCAACTTTTTTTAGCCAATGACCCACTTAATGTAAGTTTTAAAAAACTGTCATTTTTTTGACTCACCCTATCAAAAAGGTTTGCCAACCCTGTCGTAGGATAATATTTTCTCTACGCTTTTTTTCCCGTCGGTATTTTATTACCGCAAACTTCTTTTTCTTGATCGTTGTTACTGGAGCGCACATGAGATTGGAGATAATAAGTGTATAATTGTTGGGCAATTTTAACTTAATGTGATATAATTACTAGTTTTGTTTAAAAAAAAACTAATTTATTTTTGAAGGTTTTGCGGCACACGCCTATAGGTGTAATGTTATAGTACATTTGAAAGAGAATTCGTCTTTGATTTTTGATTGACAGAAGTTGCCGATCGTCGATGTAGAAAAGTGTTTCTGCCCATCCGGACCTTATATTATTACTCGTTTCAAACACAGAAGCCTGTAAAAAACATTGGTTTTAGATTGTTTCATATTTAATCTTATTTCTTTTATTCGCGTTCACTTTTAAAAAGGGCATTTTTTTATGTGATTCAGAATATATTTTCACATCTTTTTTATTGAAGGAAGACATCTTACAAACTTACAGAATTCGACTGTCATGTTTTTGTCACATTTACTATTACAAGTGACGTAACGGCTCTTTTTACTTGGTTTTGTTGTTTACAAAATAGTTTTGTTTAAAAAAAAAAAAATTTATTTTTGAAGGTTTTGCGGCACACGCCTATAGGTGTAATGTTATAGTACATTTGAAAGAGAATTTGTCTTTTGATTTTTGATTGACAGAAGTTGCCGATCGTGTCGTTTTGAATAACTTGACATAATCACTGACCAAGAAAAAACCTTAGACATATGGAAGCAATGTCGTAAAGGGGGAAAATTTCAACCTTGAATTTGAAGCAGTGTTTTACATTGATGGTGATTAGACAAATTTATTTTAGGTGATGTTTTTTCACGTAGACCTTATTATAATAATTGCTTTCGTGATAGTTGATTGGCACACTCATGTAGCGCTTAATGCGATTTTAAAAGTGATTAAGCATATATCTGTCTGAGTTTGATAACCTACGGTTTGCATGCGCACGCTGATTTTTATTGTTTATCTTTCCACTTGTTTTCTTGCGACTCCACCTTTTCTGCTTGTCAGCCAGCCGTGAACTTGGGGTAGGATGCCGTATTGATGACGAACACGAACGGTTTGTTCAAAACCTACTCTCGCCGTATTCTTGTGTTCTTGAAAAAAACATCTTATGGCACATTCCTCTCCTTGGCTAGCCTCAGCGAGCAGTTTTAGTTTTAGCCATATCTTTAAAATAAAAAAAACTGGAAAACTAAATAAAAACTTTTAACCGACAGCAATATCTTATCGTCTCTAGTAGTGTTTTGAGATAATCGCTTGACGGTTGTTTTATGTTTAACGCCTCCGAACCTGGTTTTTAACGTATAAGAAATTTTTTCGATTTACTCGGTTGTTAGTTGCTAACGATTGAAATTCATTTGTTTCTTGCCATAAAACGTTAGCGTTTGTTCAACAAAGCAAATAACAGCAGCAAGTTATGAGCAAAGGTCGCGGCTCCCTCTTTTGCTGGTTGCAAGATTCAAAATCAGCAGGTTTTATTTTTTCCTTGAATATTACTCAATTTTTTTAGAATCTTCGAAGCTTATGAGTGGCGCTTGTCGTTTTTCTCTGCTGCTTTTTAAAATTTTTTACCTGTAGTTCCTCAGTTATTTTTTCTATAAATTTAAATTAAATGCAAATTAAGTTTTTTTGGCCGTAAATTAATTTAAAGATCTCATTTGAGTTTATTCAATTTCCTCTCATTGACCTTTGCTATGCAGCTTTTTTGTCTAATTTTCCACGAAAGCAGATATAGTTTTTGCTAAAATGTTTTCTTAGTTAAATAAGAAAGTAGACTTATAATCTTCTTTTTTCCATAACTGTGTTAAATGATTTAAAATTGGGGTTAACCTCTAATGGAAAAGAAATTAATTAGTTCGTTTGTTTAATACAGACATTTATTTAATGGTTAAAATTAGTATTGGTAATTATTTCATCGATCACGATCCTACTCCGTTAAACTTTGCACGCATTTTAATATATTTTGGGATTTGTAAAAAATACATTTTTTAAAAATCTTTTTTGGACTCTTGGCGTAACGTTCATTGAACGTAAGATTTATTTTAATAAGACCGAAAAAGAGTTTTTCATTTAAACGTTCAACGTAATTTTTGTCAATTGCGCTCTAATGGAACTACCTTTTCGTTTTCCTTTTTCGGGTCGTACTTTCTCGTTCTTAGATGATTTCGCCGAATTCTATTTTTGCCTTCTCTTAAATTCATACATTTCTTGCTGTTGCAGCTATGAAGCGATTTTAATTTAAACGCTTACAAAATTTGATGCTCGCAGCTGAGTTAAATCACTTACTTTTAAAGATTTTTTGGATCAAGTAAAAAATGCACCTCCAGGAGCGAATGTGTTTCTTGTGTAATTCTGGGAGTGTACTTTTTACTTGTCTAATTTCAAACATTTTTAAATTTTAGCTTGTTTTGTAAAGTGTTTTTAACTATGTCGGATAGCTATTATAAAGTAACGCTCAGGAGGTTATTAGATTGCGGAAATACCGAATTGATTGCCTTCTTACTCTTAAAGGTATATTAAAATCAACAATGGTGTGCTCCTATTGCAACTATCAAATGGTAGGGACCAAAAAACAGGCATCAAAAGGCCAATAGGTTTGGAAATGCTAAACCACATTTGTTTCAAATATAAGAAAACTTTGCATTTTTGCTATTTCTAGCATAAGTCTGTAGTCTTGGCTTTATGTCCTTTACAGGTGGTCAAACGAAGAATCAATAGCGACAACTCAAAGATCACTTCCAATTTCTAAACCAACATTGGTGAAAATATTCAAAGATTTAAGGAATTGTATCTTTAGATATTTTAAAAGAAATCCTGAGGTTAGGCGACCTAAATTTAGTCTGGCAAATTGATGAAAGTCTTTTTTGCCACAAGCAAAAATATCATCGAGGCAGAATATTCGATAGCCAAGTTTGGGTGTTTGGGATTGTTGATACTTCATATGTACCCTCTAAAGGTTTCATGCGAGTAGCACCTAGTAGGTCTGCCATAGCCTTAAAACCTATTATTGAAGAAGTGGTGCTACGGGGAACAATAATTGACAGCGATGAGTGGAGAGCTTATACTAATCTACAGGTTCTTTGATATGAGCACTACACAGTTAACCATTCTGTCAAGTTTGTGAAACCAATAACAGGTGTACACACCTAGCACATAAAGTCTTATTAGAATAAAAATAAATTGAAAAGCAAAAACATCAAAGGGATTAAACGAGAATTTTTACGGGAGTACCTGGATGAGTTTATGTGGAGGGATAATACTGCTAGTGATTGTTTTAAAAAACAATAGATTTATTAAAGAGCTACTGTACCATCATTAAATAATGATTTTTTATTTTATTTTTGTGTACATTTTTATCAGTCTAATTTAAGGGGTTTGTTTTTTTATTGCGTATTTGGGGGCTCTAATTTTTACTTGACCCAATTTTTGTTTTTGAATCTTTGGTGTTCATCATACCCGAAAACAACCAGCCATAACATAACAGAATTTTTCTATTACGGTTATATTTGACATTAAATTCCTGTGAAAAGTAAAACTTATAAATCAGTACTTTAAGTTTAAATACCAATTTAAAATCAAATGTAGAGCAAAAAGAAAAAATGTTTTCTCTCTTGCCCCAATCAACATAACGAAACCGTACATTTGCTCAAAAAAAAAAAAATGATAAGTTTTCTTGCTTTGTAAGTTTTCGTATTTGTTTTATTGAATTATTGAGGAATTGATATTGTAAGGTTTTTAAACGCGATATTTCTCAACGTCCACGGTTACTTCGATTGAGTTTCAAGACGCCAATTATTTGAAGAAGTTAAAAAAAACTTATTGCGCAGAATCTTCGACCGAATTTGGCGAAACTCGCAGTCGGCGTCGGCCGAAACCCGACAATTCGTTCAAGGACGTGCAGCTGACGTTGTTGAAATCAGCTCTTAAAGTTCTTCGATTGCAGGTTTGTCATTTTTGCTGGCTAAAATTTTCAGACAAACAGCCACAATGGGGATCAGGTTTTGAAGACGTTTTTTGATTTTAACCTAAATATATCTCAAAAGAGTGAAATTACTTCACAATCATTAAGAACTGAAATAGATTCGATATATCTGAAGACAACGAACTTATTGGAAAGTTTATAAAGCTCATGACGACATATTTAGCCAAAGTTTTCAAAAGTCACTCGCTTTTCTGCGATTGCCCTGTTTTCCCAATTCCGATACCTGAAGTTTGTAGTTTGACCAGGAATGCAAAAATGTGCGATCAAAAAACTTGTGTGTACCACGGTGATTTACAGCGACGTAATAGTAGCTGGCGGTTCTTTGCTTTATTTTTTGGTTTTCACTCGTTTTTTAGACCTAATAGGGCAACGTCACTCAAAAATGGCAAAGCTACAATCTATGTGTTACTAAAAATTTCTACGCCCTAACAAACTTCATAAAAAATTTTGCACCCCTGTGTTAGACTCAACCACGATGATATATCAACTACTTATTTGCCAGTGACAATAAAGGAACTAAATTTACAGTGGTATAATGCTCCGTACGCTGCGGGAAAAATCTCCCTCTACTTGCCCAACGTATTAACTGAAAATTTTCGGATTTGATTAAAGCGTACGGACTGAAGATTTGTCATATTTCGCAGATTGTTGCTAACAGTCTAAAGTGCGTTTCTCCTTACCATTGTTATTAAACATTATAGCTTAGTTGTAAATTTAAACAATTAAATATTTGGTTGACGCAAGCAATGAGATGAAAAGTTCAAAAACTTGCAGCATACTATTTAACGCACTGTTTCACTACTTATTCTATTTATATATGTGGTTAAAATAACTTTAGAAAATTTTAATTGCTTTGAGGTTATGTACAGCAACTGCTCAAGAAAACGAGACGTGTATCTTAAAATTTACCTTTCGCAGCATGATCATCAAACAAAAATAGGACCATTGTGTTTTTTTATCTTTTAAATAATAATGCACTTTTAGCACTTATTTAAAATTGTAATGTTTGGGTAAGTATGGTTTGATTAAGTAAGCTGAAATTAAAAAAAATTCTGACTGGAATGAAATACCTCGTATGGTTAAAAATCAAACATAAAGCTGTTGCTGCAGCTTTTACAAGAGTTGTTCATCAGAATACGTATTTTCATAAAGTCACTGATTAAAACTAAAAAAATCTATCCTTTTTATACAAGCTGAACACTGATAAGTTGACCAAAACATTCAATCACAGAATTATGCTCACCCGCAAGATTGAAACAAGTTGCCAATGTATCTATGATGTTTAATACGAATGTGTGATAACTAATAATATTGCCAAACTTGTTTCTTAAAATTTATTCTTAAGAGTATGTCGTGAAAAATAGTATGTCTTTATTTTAAAGAAAGTTTTTGTTTTGATATCTTCCTAATTTCTATCTTTGTTTGTCTAAATAAGTGGCTTTATATTGCTAAATTCCGCTTTTTTTTAGTGATTTTAAAATTGTTTTTTTATTTTTAAAATTAAGTTTGATGGTACTCATATTTTTAACCAAATTTGATGGTGTAATCATGCATGTATACTGTATATTGTAGTTGAATTGTATTTCAATGTTTGTATTATGGATTGAACACTTGTATTTCAAAAGTTTTTTGCTGGTACAAAACTTTAAAATAGCTATTAAAATAAAGTGCCGCATTTGGAACTCTTTGTAGCCTTAAATAGCAGCCTTTTAAAAGGCTGTTTTCAAAACTCGAGCGTTTCTTCTGAAGGTTTCGCTAGGAATGAACTAAAGAACTAAATATAGTATTTGAAAAATTTTAAGAGTAGTTCTGATTGGCTAAAAATCAAGGTTAATAACAGTTATCATAATATTTGAGAATATTTAATAAAGTAAAACCACGTTTGGTCGGCATAAAAAATTTTTGGCGAAAAAGAAACAAAATTATGCAAGTATTGTGTTAAAATTTGGAACTAAATTGAAAAATTTTTACGCTTATACCAAGATATTGCACTTACACGTATTACTTGTTTTGGAGCGGTCCAACCACGAGTGGTCTTTTCTACCAGACGAGTTTTACCGACATTACTTTAGGACGTTTTTCCCAGTTTTTAACAAAATAATGTCGTATACGAATACCTGTGCCACTACAATAATCGGTACGTGGGTTAAATGTCCCAACGTGTCCAGGACAGAATCCTTCAGCATGTGCCGAAGTCTATTTGGAATAGAACCGGTTAAGAACAAAAACAACCAGAACGCCAAGGTAAATCAGCTAATTCCAAACGTGATTGTGACTTGGCGATTCGAAATCATTTGATACACAACGAAAAATGTGCATCTCACTACAAGAACAACCAATTTTTTAAACAAGATCCGATTTCCATTTGTTTGTCTTAGAATCAATTTTTATCACTCTTCGCAAAACTAATTTATGTAAACCGAAAGAGTTTGTTTACAAACATAAATTATTAGTGTAGTGTAAAACAATTTTCTTTTTAGTTCCAAATTTTTACACAAAACTTGGATATTTTGTTTCTTTTTTGCCAAAAATTTCTTACGCGGACGAAACGTGGTTTTACTTTACTAAATTTCTCAAACATTATGATAACTATTACTAACCTTAATTTTTAGCCAATTAGAATCAGTCTTTAAAATTTTCAAATACTACATTCAGTTCTTTTGTTCATTCTAGCACAACCTCCTAAGAGAGCTAGACGAAAGCGTTTGAGTTTTCAAAATAGCCTTTTAAAAAGGCTACTTATTTAAACAAAAGAGTTTCAAATACAGTACTTGGCTTTAATACTGTGTTTTCCCCATAATAAGACCTAGCGTGATTTTTGAGGATAATTTTAATATAAGCCCTAAGCTTAAAAAAGCCCTGGTTGACTGGTGACGACAAAACTTTCCTAATATCAGCCAATCACATTCTTCGACGCAAACACACGTCATTTTCACCCATTATGAGATTATTATTAATGTGCGTACGCAAAACGAGCCACGTGGAATTGATGTATCAAAATAAGACATCCCTCGAAAATAAGCCGTAGTGAAAAATTGGAACTGAAAATTAATATAAGCCCCGTCTTATTTTCGGGGAACACGGTAGCTATACTGAACATTTGATTATGCAAAGTTACAACTGGTCCAATGGCAAGGGTTAGGAGAAAAGCACTTTCAATCAAACTGTTTGCAACAGTCTGCAAAATGTAAAAAAGCAGGCCATTTTGCAGACTGTTGCAATTTTTTTTTGAGGTCATTGCTGACCGTAGTATGTTGAGTTACAACTTGGGAACAGCCAATTTTGAGTTGCGCCTGAAATGACCTATTGCCGTCTGACGTCGCTTTTCAACGTTCGCTTTGTTTATGCATGCAGATATTGCTCCTATGAACTAACCCCTGTTACTCGTGGTTTAATCGTTAAGTCAGAACATCGAAAAATTTGACCATAAACACGTTTTTAAGGCCCCAATATCGATTTTGAGTGAAGTTTAAACGCGTGATTTCGTTCGTTTTTTCTACGTCCCATCTCTGATAATTTTGTTCCCGATAATAAATAGAAAAAAAAAAATTGATTGACGTTCAGCATTCGTCGGATGTCCACTCGGCTTGGCTTGATTTGGTCATCTATTCCTTGCCGTATATGACTGAACCTTTGCCTGAAGTCGTGTTGTCTCTAGTACCTCAGCTCTGTCGTAATATCGAGCACGCGACCAGCTTCTATACGTCATCAAACGACAAGGAATCGACACTGGTGGGTTTTGTTCGATTTTGATTCTTTATAAACTGGGAAAGCTTCATCCGAATTACGTTTTAAGCCAGGCATGTCAAACTCTCGGCCCGCAAAAAAATTTTTAATCAGATGATTAATTCAAAATTTTTGGACTATAAAAAGGTTTCGGCCTCATTTAGGAAACGATTTTTGGTTTTTGTGGAAACCGATATGATGACTGTTTTGGGGTTTTCAACTAAATATTTGATCCCAAATTCTAATCCCCGAAAAGGCAACGTTTAGAAATTTACGTTTAAAATCGAAATGAAAAATAAAAATAGTTTTCGCCTTAATTTGTAAAGCAATTAATCATTGACGAAAATTACCGCTCAATTTAAGCGAAGACCTTTTTTTTAGACTGGACTTTTGATTTTAAATCTAAATTTTTAAAAGTTGCCTTCCCAAGAATTAGAATTCGAGACCGAGCATTTAGTTGAATACCCAAAAAAATTCATTTTGTTTGCTGAACAGATTGCGGAACGAGAGAAATTTCTAGACTAAAATTTGTGTATGGCATGCTTGGCTCGCTCGTGTGAGCTACTCAATTAAAACGCATCTAAGCTTTCTTTCTGTTAATATTCAAATTCTTGTGCTAGAATTTTGAAGTCGTGCTGAATAGAAACTATACTTGAAGCTTTTGAATTATTAAGTGGCTTGAAAAAATTTTGGAGAGTTTTTAAATTTTTAAGTCTTAATTATTTCTTAATAATCGAAAAAATAAAAAATGCCTTCGTTTTAATATAAGTTAAATCTGTTACCATTCTCCTTTAAAGAAGAGACTTGTTTATTACTTAAATTTTGTGATAAATCTTTGATCTGCTTGATAAGAGCTCAATTAATTCTTAGCGGCATTTTTATAAACCACATCTTTAAATTTATTTATCCTGTTAAATCCTGTTTTTTTTTTATTTGATTGAAATATTTGTACTTTCCGTAATGAATTTATAAATGAACTTAATTGAAATTAGAAAGCTATCAAAGAAAACTATTGTACAGCGCTTCTGATTATTTATAATTTTTATCGTTTTGAAGTTGCTGGGCGATAACATATAAACAAGCGTGTTTCCTTTTTGGCTTAGTAATTTATTGTGATTGTTTTGAATGGAGATGGGGCACTTACTCACAATATTGCCGTGCCATCTGGTTTAGATGACGATAAAATTTTTCTAAGAACCTTAAAAGTTTTCTCTAATGTGTGTTTCGTTTAATTGGCGCCCTTTATTTATTTGTCTGTTTGTTGTTTGATTGGAAGGAGGATCAAATATGTCAAAAAGGAGATTTTTTAAAAGTTTTATTTTTAGTAAAATTTTAAGTTTAAGCGATATTATCAATAATTAATATAACAAAACTATTTTTAGCAAGTGTTTAATCTTGTTGTAAATAATTAGCACGTTGTTTTAATATTTATATGATTCAAATAGCATTCAAGATAGTCGGAAAATTAGGTTGATAAGTTATGTCATTAACGTTTATACCGACGTATTGTTCGATGTCATTAATGTTTATTTTGCCATTAATGTCATTAACGTTTGTTTTGTATTATACCAACAAAACAAACCAATTGCTTGTTTTTAAATAATTTTGAAATTGAAAATTTTTTGTACTGTTTAGGCTTGCCTTCATTAAAAGGATTTTCCTTGTTTTTGTTTCACTTTTATCTATTTATGTGCAGAACGACATCCCAGTCGATTACGTAATCACGCTTCTGCGAAGTTTGCAAAGCCTCACCCATTTTGCTCTCTTCTTGCAAAACATACCTCCCACCCATGCGTCACTATTTCAGGGTAAGGTTTTTTAATTTAAAATTTTCCATTGCCGTGTTGTCGTATACTCTTCCTGAGGCTGCATTCTCCTGTTCGGCATGCACAATTTCATTCGCTTTGAATTCTCAATCGTTCCTGCACAACACTAATCTGAACTTTTATCACATACCTTACATTTTTCATCACTGTAATATCTTGTCACATTTTCTCTTCACCTGATTCATGTTCTTTGCTTTTTCATCGCTCACCTTCCAATCAACGTATATCGTCATCCAATGTTTTTTACTTTATTTACTGGACATGAGCTTTTCGTCTTTGTTTTTGGCCGATATCATAATTTTCGACTTATTGCAATAAAAAGAACTGATTTTAGTAATTTTTTAAAAATGTAACGAACGTTTAATTCTTTCTTTACAAACGTCATTAACGTTTATACGGATCGATCCGAAATAGCAAAATAATTGTGTTGTATATATATTGATGGCGGCTACTTTTTTTAAACGAATGCCAAGGTCCTGATTGCTAGATAACGCAACCTAAGCAATGCGCTCAATTTCCTAATACCGCTATATCACTGAAATTTTTTCACGTTTATTATAGCGGTACTGTTTAAAAAATAAGATCGTTAAGTAAGAAAGCGATAAGAAAGGCCCCGTTAAATCTTCCCCTTCCCCGCCACTCATTAATTACGAGTTTAGACGGTTCATCGCACATATGTGCCGTGTCGTTCGTGTTTTAGAAAATTGAGGTTTTGGGGAAGGTGTCCGATTTGAACCAATTTTTTTATTGGTAAAACAACAGCGCAAGCCGTCAACTTGCTTCAAAAAACGTGGGTTCGCTTCCGGTAGCAAACAGTCGGTTGTTGATCGAAAATTTTCAAAGTTGCTTCGCTATTGTTCTTATCTATTTTTTCCTCGCTCGCAAACAAACAGTTTGTTTTATTTCGCTTTATCACACCATTAATCCAACTAGTTAATGACTTATCCTAGTCTCGTTTTGTTAGTGTCAGCATCTCGATTTGACCTTTTCTTGTGTCAGACACCGAGCTAAATTTATCCTAGTGTTGTCTTTAACTACAATATAATGCGACGTTTAGGGGTATTCTTATGAGCGAATTTCAAGCAGTTTCACTGGTCGAAGAATTTCACTTTTTGATCCAAACTTGTCTTCCTTTCCAAACTACCCCTTGCCAAAACGTGGCAAATGACAATGCACTTTTTCTTTCCAATCGTGATCCGCTCGAAGACGACTCTATTTATTACGGGATGTGGCGACTTTATTGCTTGGAAACGGCACTAGATGAACTTCTCACTGCTGTTCGATTTAGTTTATATAAAATTTAAAGCAAGAAGTTTTTTAGTGCTGAGAGCACACGCTTATTCTCTGGCTCATTAGAGATTTATACTGTCGCTGTGCCGACTGGTTGGGTCTATGTTGAATGCCAGAACGTTTTTTTGCCGTTGAAGTAACGAGAAAGCGTTTCTTTGTTTCTAAGAATGGGTTTTACTTTTTTGGATAGACAATTCTTTGTTGCACCATCCTTTCCTTTTCATGTTAACTTTAGGTAATGTCGACCTTTATGTTGACCAAAATTTTTTACCATCAAACTGTTGTGGTCACACTAAGCGGCAGCGTGCCCGAATGACTCGGAGCAACGTGTTGATTGCGAACGTGATCGATACAGTTGCGATTCAAAAATCTACTCTCGTCATTCTGTTGGGAAAGAGACTTTGTTGCACTTAATTTCTTCTGCTTGGTGTTCTTAGCAACCAGCTTTTAGTTTAATCATATCTTTTAAAAAAAAAAACCGGAAAAGCCAGGTAAAAAATTTCTTCCGGACAGCAATATCTTGTCACTTAAGAGCTTACCGAAGTATAACACTCCAACGTTTTCCTGCGAGTCTGGAGGATAAATAGCAATAAGAATACAAAAATAAAATAAATATTTTATTGGTAAAATTTGAAACGAAATCGGTGGCTTTTTGGGAATTTAACTTTAATAGTTATTTATGCAGTCATCTGATGATCTTGCTTTGCATGGACACTTGCATGTCCACGCATTGTTTAATAATGAAATTGCTTATCATGAACTGCTCAAACTATTTTTCTCGCTCTGAGAGCGATCGACGAAAGACTTTATTTCCTAACCATAAATTAACTAATTTAACCGTCGGTAATATTCGATTGAATTTTGTTCGTTTTTTTGTGAACCGGTTCTTCGAGATGAACAAATCTCGCGTTTTCGAACCGATCTGAAAGTATTTCGAGTCGTGTTTTTGTCAAAGCACTAGGTCTTTTGCGATTGTTTTCTTGTTTAGCCTCATCGGTGGTTGGCACCTCCGTGCCCGGCAGTGCCAACACGTCGGGACCAACAGCAATAACCAGCGCACCTTTCTCGGCCTTGGGAAGCATTTTCAACGTTTTTACCGGAGGTAACAACACGTCTACAAAGGTGCGGTCTTACTTTATATGTCGATACTTTGTCTTTGCATTGTTTTTTGTTTTTTGCCACTTTCGAGGCGGTAAGGTGGTTACGACTTGGTGTTTTTATCTTTTCCCTACCTTTGCGCTCCTGAATTCAAGTCGGGGCTTTTTGATTAATTAATTTGTTTTTCTTATGCTACTACGTAATTGCTTAATTTCTATGTTTTTGAACTTAAATCAGAAATCACTGCTAGATTCAATTATTAATGAAGTCACAATCATTAAAAGTTAATAGATCACGAACATGTAAAAAGCTGGTATCAAATTGCACTGCCTTGTGTTTTTTTGTTTATCAAAGCATTTTTCTCGTAAATCTTTTGCATTATGGCGATTAGAAAACGTTTACGCCATGACGTCAATGTTTATTTTAGTTAATTTCGTGATAATTAATTTAGTTACCACAAAAATATTTTGTACAAAAAGATAGAAAAAACGAAATGTTACTTTTCTTAACTCAATACATTTGAACTTTGTAAGAAATTGCTAAAATAGGTAGCTTTGCATGATCACTAAAGTTTTATCTAATCGCATTGCGCAACTTAATTTTTTATTTCCTTCAACCGCTTTTTTAAAAATCAATGCGGTTTTGCAATGCACAATTTCTGCTTTTAGTTCTTCATAAAAAGGTAATTTTCGGACTTGAAGTTTTTCTCCTATTGGGTCTTCCTCGTATTAGCCTAGTTGCTACTTTTTGATTTAGCTGAGTCATCAATACAGCTAAGCAGCGCGATCATATTGAAGAATTTGCCTGAAGTGCCTTTCCTAAAGGGATAACAGATATCAGGACAACACTCATGTAGACTTGAGCATCAAACTGGAATCCTGTTGAAATTAGTCCTTGTTCTTTAAAAAATATGGAGTGACGGCAACCAACGCAAAATTGTAGCCACCATGGCTTTCGCCTTGTATTAACACATAAAACGCTTGTCATAGGAATCTTATACATTCTTCTGGACTATATTATTTAGTTGTTGTGCTATGATACTTGTAGCAGACATAGATTTGTGCTTATTACCATATATTTTTAGGTTGCTGTTTTCACTCTTAAAGTGGAGTGTTTACTATACTATTTTGTGTATGTCGGTGAATAGGGAAGCACTTGTAAAAAAAACACAGTATTTTAAGTACTATTTGCCAAAAATAATTTTGACTAATCTTTCGATACTTGAAAAATTAACCGAAGTTTTGAACTGACAAAAAGGTTTTTCGCTAGCCATTAGGATGATCACTGCGAGTGTGGCGCGTTTAAACAAACACTAAATCACGTTAATTTCATGAACCCTCCATTCCCATATCCTTGATGTGATAGTGTTTGTGACAAACCCTATTAAGGTTAATCAGTTTCATGTCGTTGTTTGAAGTATTTTTTGACTTTTTGTAAAGTCACAACGAAAACAGACAAAAAGTTGCTTGAAGTTAAAAAGCGAGCGTAACTTTTTGAGATTATTTTGTCTTGTTTTTGTTTATTCTTTTAGCAGCTTCTTTAAACTTTTTTGACAAAAATCACAAGCTTTGGCAGTTTTGTGGAGTTTTTTTTTAACGTTTGTTGACCGCTTGTTAAAAAAACAACAAAAAAAAGAAATCCTGTTTGATTGTCTAAAGTGCTTATCGATTTTTAAAAATCCTTTGGCGTCGTCGAAACAGGTTAAAAAGTATTAGGTTTGTGCGTAATGTTTTATACCCCTAACTTTTCAACCTAAAAAATCCTAACGATAGAACTGGAATATGACTGAACTGGGAATTGAAATCCGTCTCAATTGTTTTGTGAAGCAAATTAGATTGCAGTTTATTGTCGCGCCGTGTGGAAAACTAATATCAATCAACTTATGCCTGTTTTTTGAGTCGAATGGAAAATTTTCGAAGCTGAAGATCTCTTTGTTTTTATTTGAAGTGGAGTTTCTCTGATGTTCTATTTCAACTGTAATGACTTGACACTTTGTGGTTGTTTTAAGTGTGGTAAACTCTTGTTCTTTCTAGACACAACGATCGATTGAAGAACAAGTGCTGCCTTCCAATTGGGTTGATGCAAGAAAAGCTTTCCTACGTAATTTACCCAAGATTGTTTCGTGCTTGGCTTTGGCGATGTATAGAGCAGCGTCGTGTGGCTCATCGGACGGCTCATACAACCAAGTAACTTTTTATTGCTACTAAAAAAATCATTCGGCAACAGTATTTTGCAAATGTCGCCATCGTTTTTCGCTTTGTCAGGAGAAAGCTTTAGAAAATCTTCTACAATTTTAAGGTGAAGTCCATATATAGAGTGGAAGTTATTCTCATTGTTGTATAATGATAATCAGTTTCACAGTTTAAACGTTGTAATCAAGTTTATGCTCATGCCTTTGAGAAATAAAAAAGCTTTAAATAGCGTTAATGTTCTATTGGTCACAATGGCGACTTCGCCGTATCTCAGATATCCCTAGTCGAGCCAAATGACTGCGTTTTCCAATTGTTGGTATTTATGTTTTAATGCAATGCTTAATGCTGTTTTAATTTTTTTCTAATTATGAATTTATGTCACAGTGTAATTAACTGATGCTTTTAATAAACTAATGAGAAAAACATAATGCCAGAATAGAAATCATGTGTTCTTTGACGCGTTTGATTTAAATTAAGCTTTGCATAAACCGAAGAACGGTCCGCAATGCAAGTCGACGACAGACTTTTCTTGTTATTGTTTTTTTAAGCGCGGTGTTTTTTGAGATGCCAGTAGTCAAACAGCTCAAAGTTGTTGTTGTTGTTGTTGTTGTCCCTCCTCCAAGAATATTTTGGATTAGCCATCCCTTAACCTCGAAGAAGTCAATTTAGGTTCCCACTCTTGGATTACCTCTGCTGCTTTTCAAGGCTTTTTCTACCGACTAGTTGCGTTGTGTTGTTTTGGTGCTTGACGACAGTTAAAGAGATGATTAGTGTCATGTGTTTGTGTCTCCTATAAATGGTGTTTGTCTTTGCTATAAACTACTACCTTACCGTGGTGCGAAAGTTTGCGTGTCTCAATTACCTGTAAAGCTAAATTGGCCGGATATTTTATCTTTCTTGTTAGGAATATCCATGCCAAAGAGGTTTGCAAATAAAAACCAGACAAAATGTACGTGTAACTACAAGGAAACTCGTAGTTCACAAGATAGGAACTTCAAACCTGGGCAAATAAACAATCTAGGAGAAGGAAATCTCTTACATAAAAAAACCCTCGCAGTAGGGACTTGCATCAAATTCATAATATGTTACCTGGAACGTTTTTTCATCCTGCCTCGGGCGTCGTGCAGATTAAAAAGATCTGCGCGACGCCTTGAGCAGAGGTATTTGTTTGAAAAGTACTTTCCTAAACAAGTCAGCCTCGTGAAGGTTAGGATACTGTTGGTTGATTTTCAACCACTACAAATTAACTCATTTCTGCTTCCTGTCTAATCTTTATCTGGTGAGAAAATACTCATCTCAAAGTTATTACTACTGTTTTCCTCGAAAGTGCTTTAAGCTATTATCGTTTTTGCTCATGCTCGTATTCTCATTGGTATCAATATTTGTAAAATTACCTTGATTTATTGCAATGTTTTGAATTATAATGAGAGATTTTGACTGCATTGGTTGAGTTTCACGTCTGCACTCATGGTATTACAGCTTTTGGTCACGATTAATTTTTTGATTATTATTGCTCGTTGAAAAGTATTTTAAATGCTGATTCAAATTGCCTAAAAGTGTTTTTTTCAATGCAAAACACCATAAACCCTTAAAATTATTTGATTGTGATAAAAATATTTTCCAAGTTTGCCGAGAAGGTTTGTTTTTGCTCCATTTTTAAAGTGCATTTTTGATTCTAAATTTTCAAAATCACCGAATGAGATCTGTTGCATCTCACGGTGATTTTTCAGAGTTTTAAAAAGTTATGAAAAGCGTAGTAAAAACAGGTTTCTTCGAATTGAAACCACGTACAGTTTGCAAAGTTCTCCTTCTTTGTCTGGCTTATGTCTTCGCAATAAGGTTATTCAGAGTTGAAATTGATATTTAGCGATCGATGATAACTCAAAGATTTAAAATGATTTGACTAGAACCGAAAATTGTTTTTTCAGGAGAAAAACTCGAATGTAAACATTCACCCCGCGATTGTTGCCGGTGATTGTGAAGCTGTTAAACAAAGCATACTACAAATTTTAAATCCTCTTTCCCTTCAAGTGAGATATTAATTTCAAATAATAGAAATTGTTGCGCTAGAAATTGCTTTTTTCGCTGCACTTGCCGTGTGAAGTACTGGTACTGGTTTGGCCATTGCTGCAAACCAAGTAATTTCGTTGTTTGTTTGTTTTTATGTTTCAACTTGCAAATGATTTTTTTAAATGTTTCTTTGATATGTTCAATAGTTAAGCTAACATTAACATTATCTACTCCAACACGATACATTAAGTTTTTATAATCCGTTCAACTTAGTTTTTGTCATTCAGGTTTTTTTTAGGTCTGGTGAAGCACGGCTATTTCAACTTAAAAGATATTGTCATAAGTTTCCCAAGTTTTTTTTTTCAATTATGATAATACAAAAAAAAGCTTTTTCTCCATACAAAAAACGAAAAATCGAAAACCTGATCTCTGTACGCAGTTGTCTGATATTTAGCTTCTTCGCCTCCTACCCGCGAACTGTGGGTTTGATCCTTGGGTAGGTCCAATTTAATACGTCACCACTGGAGCAGCGACCGAGCGTGCAAGTGGCTGTACCGCGATGCACGTTCAGTTTCTGTTCCAGCGGTGACGTGTCAAATTTGGCATACCCGAGGATCGAACCCATATTTCGCGCGTGAGAGATGTTGCGGATTGGGATTGTGTTGCATGCGCAACGAACCCTTATTGCGCATGCGCACTGCTGCGGTGACTAGCGCCGTGAACTCATGACACGCTTCGGCTTAGGAAGTGAGTGTACTGAAAAACAGTATCGGAAACTGTGATATCAAATTTCCGCCGTTTCTGGTTACTTCAAATTCAATGCACGCCGAAGAATTTCTTTTTTATTTCGGGTAAAAACATGGAAAATCCCGAAACAAGTTTTTAGAAATTTTTCGTGAAAAGACTGAACTCAGTTTTTTTTTAAAGCAATAAATTTTAAAAAGAGAAGAGAAAAGTTTAATTGGGCTATTGACGTAGCATTCGCATTTTTACGTATATTTATTTCGTCGTTAGTTGCTTTTAAAAAACTTAACATGTTTTAATGTCCAAGGTTACAATTAAATTGCGTTTATGGTCCTTCGCTTTGTATCTTTAAGAGATTATTAAAACGAAGGTTTCTTTTAAGGCTTGTCAATGATGACAAAGATTATATTTTCAAACAGCATTTAGCTATCGAAATATGAATAATTCAAAAGAACCTCACCTCAGATACAGTGTGCTCCGTTTCATGGAGATTATCTCGATTAATCACCAAGTTCATCATAGGTGTGGCATCAATTACCCCGGGTTGAAATATGTCGGAGGGTTTTTTACTCGCCGTTTTTCCGATTGTTTCTTGCCTAAAAACATCGTTTGCGGTTTTATATCCGGATCGAAGCCGAAGGTCAAAAGTGTCGTTTCACAGTACGGAGAAAACCTGATATGCGCCCTCGCCATCGCCTGGGAGAAGAAAGGGCGCCTCGGATCGCGATCGTTCGACACCGTGCCGAATCGGGATCTCCTCAGCGAAGAGCAGGGGCAACTGCTTGATCTCATCTGCAGCGTTCGAGCTCTGCGCTGCGACGTGACGTTGAGTTTAATCAAGGGCGTCATCAACCAGCCTCCTGAGTTGCCGTCGGTGTTCACGAGCCGGAAGAAGAAGATCTTGTACGAGGTAGCTTCCGGTTACAGTTGTACTTGCGTGAAAACGTGCGATTGTTGCTTTACGTCCGCGATTGTAACCGACTGCGTTTTAACTCCTGCTCCAGTCATGCTATTATGTCCTTTTTCCTCAATTCACAAGATGGATTTATAGATATTTTGTGAGAAGAAAATTCCATTGAGAGAGCATGAAGAAATAAGTGTATTTAAACAAACAAACATTTTCAAACCACTGTGGAAAATCTCAAAAATTTTTTATTCTGAAACTGATTTTCAGTTTGTTTTAATACAACCTATCGCACTCGACAAAAGAAAAATGTTGCAAAGCTCTTTTTTTTTTCTTCAGTTTGGCTATTTCAGGAATCTGTATAACAACAAATCTTGCAAAAATGGGATGTTAACGGTTGATCTTGGTTTCTTCGTACGATAATTTAAAATTATTAATTCCAAAAATTTTACCCAATCATTTGGTTGTAAAGTTATTGACCATTGCTATTAAGTTGGCAGTATCACGTAAAGGTTAAAGGGCAATTAGAAAATTTCCCTTTCCGGGCAGTAGTTTTCCAACCTTTTTCTCTCCATGAGGCAAGTTTGGAAAAAGTTTTGAATGCAATCAAGATGCTAAAAAAACTTTCGTTGCATATCCGAGTTCTAAACCTGTTATTTTATTGTTTTCACCAAAAACTTAAAGAATTAAATTATTCAATTTTTAAACTTGGTCTGGGGATGAAAGAAAAACTTCTTTATTAATTGGTTTGTCACCTTTAGTAAATTTGCAACCGCTCGGGGTTTGGATCAAACGCTAGAAAGAAACAGAACGCGAAGACATGATCTATACAAAGGATAATATTTTTTAAACGTTAGACGTCACGCAGGGTTCCTGCAGTTACCAGGGTTGCGGAGTCGGAGGTCTTAGGAAGGATTCGGAATATTTTTTCCGACTCCGATTTCTAATGTCCGACTTAATTTACTTGTTAGTGATGTCAACCGCGCAGCTTGCGCGGCAAGTGCGATACAGCAACTGTTTTAGGAGAACCTTGCCGCGTACTGCGCCGCGCAGCGTGCAACTCATAAAAAGTTTATATTTAAACTTTAAGCAAATCGTATATTTCATAATGCTATTGTCCTTATTGGGGAGTCTGTGTAAGGAGTCGGATTCGGAATCCTTGAAATTCTAGGAGTCCGAGTCGGATCTTAAACCTTCCGACTTCTCAACCTTGGTAGTTACTTGCCGATTTTTGCTTGATCATTGATATGATTTGACCTGTAATCGAACCGGCTTTTATTGCTTCAAAAGTCAAAATTTTTGCCACTTGCGTTACAGTATTTAGTACTTGTCGCTTTTGTTAAAAGGCAACTGACGAGATGAACTTCGATCGCTTTTTCCAATTATTAGATCGATCTATTAATCTACCTGAAAACAAGAATAGCTTTCAGAAACCATTAATTTTTGATCGTTCGCATTCATTATGTAACCGATGTTTAAAGACGTGTATTGCTAAGGACAGCGAAGTTGATGCATTTAGATACCTTTTAGTAAGAAAACGGAGAAAACCAGGTGATTTTCTATCGCACGAGTTATATTTGAATTTTGACATGCAAGCTTCAATGTCGTGCATAAAATGGCTTTCACGCACCACCCATGCAGTTTGCCTTCATCTTGCAAGGCGTTATAGAAATTGCTGATTTTTTCAATGTGGAATAGGAATAATAATTGCGCAATGCACGTTTAGGCCGTACCTTGTTGCCATGAGTGATTGCGATGAATGAAGTGAGCAAATCGTAATTGCAAGGATTTTTGTTTTAAAAAAATGCTTTACGACGCTTATTTACAAAGTTCAAAGAAAGAGTAAAGGTGAGCTCGCAGAGACTCGAACCTTTGCAGTGTTGAAAATTTTTGTTATTTTCTTTTCTTGGTTCTCAAATGGTCCGAAAAGACCCTACGCCACAATCCAGAATTTCTTTGTATCTGGTGTGGTCGTATGATCTGTATGGTATGGTAAGAACGTATGGTCCCAAAAGACCGTATGGTCATTTCGCTGCTTTCCTGTGCTTTCGAAAATTTTTTTGTCACATTCATATATTGGTGTATTTTTTGTTTTGAAGTACGAAACAAATAAACTGAACTAAACTGCGTTACGAGGTGTGGCAAGCTTGTTTGTTGATGAAAAACAATTGCAACCATGCTACTTGCAGACATTTCTCTTTTTAAAGTCAATAGTTTCATAAATAGCTTTTTGATTCTTTTTTAGGTTAGAGCAAAAGTTGTCTATCATAATGAAGTTGTATTTTATTTTGGCGTTATGGCTTCTTATTATTTTCTTATTACAAAGCAAGATAATTTTAACTAACCATGATTTGGTTAAATATGTTTTTATCTAGTACACTTTAATTTATCGTGACAGCTTTGAACAGTCATTTATTGTAGTTTTTTAAAAAAATTTTAAAACAAAGCTTATCAAGTATGTAACTGTCAAAATTGCTACGTAAATTTTTCCTTGTCATAAGCTGAACTAACGCGACATCTTCTTGAGGCCAAGCAAACTGCCCGAGTGCAACCGAATTTCTTTGCAGAACAACTCGATTGTGTGTGTGCATTATCAAATAATCAAAGCTGTTTGGTTTGCGTTTTCTTTGCAGTTTCATTTTTATTTGGACTTCTTTTTGAGGTTTGTGTCAAAAAATAAGAAATATGCAAAGAAATTTCCTCTTTTGTATTTCCGCCTATTTACAAAAACTACATGAATCTAAAAGAATTTCTCGGTCAATAGTTTGCGTAACGAAACTATTGACAGTAGGCAGAATATTTGCCGGAAATAAATCGTTTTTATTTTTTGCTTTTTTAGATTTTTGTCTTGTTTTAATGGATCACGTTTTTTTATCTTAAACTTGTTCGGAAGTTCGTGATGGTTATGTGTAATATTTTGATTTTATTAACTTGTATATTCTTTCGATTTCCTATTTTGCATTTTTTTGTTCTCGAAATCACTGCTATGATACTTATTATCAGAGTTCAGATTTCGCAACAGTTAATTGCTAAATTTATAATAACAGCACTCGGCCGTGAACTAATGGGAAATATTAAAGTGCAATTCAAAAAACTCCCCGCGCTTTGTCCTTCCGCAAAATGTTAACAATGTTGTATTTTGAGAATTCATTTTTGATCGTTGTTTCTGTTGAGGAACATTTTTTGTTCGGAACTTTTAACAATTGTGGTATTTTTGTATTTTGGTCTTTGGTTCGATGTACGGTATAAATGTGCTCGTAGATTTGTATGCTGTGTGTCGGCAAAAGTTTTTGACCAAACTAAACATTTACAAAGAATATTTTCAATTCCCTTTTTGAATCTGTTTGAATTCGGTGTAAAATTGCAATGAACTTAATCTATTGGCTTTGTTAAAACCAAGAATTAGATCTACATTTAAATTGAATTTCAATAATTTTAACAGCAAAGATTATCAGCGAATTGAAAGTACTCTTTAGTGTCGTATCATCTTTCTCTACATCATTAATACGTATAAGAATTACGTGAATGTGTGACAGGATATCTAACGTCATTAACAAAAAATTAACTTAAACAAAATCAATAAAACTAACGCATTTGTCTTTTCACTTGGTTTTCAAAAAAGTGAATAATGGTGCGCATTGCGCATAGTTACCCCTCAATAAACCTTTTTTTTTTTTGCAAAATCGTGTACTGCTTTGTCGCGACTAGTTTGCGCGATGTCCGCAGTTAGAACGCAGGTGCGTTAGATTTACAGGAGCATCACATGGCTAGGAGACCAAAAACATCGGTTCAAAAGTTAAAATAATTTTTGTTATCGTTCCAGGCCAACCCAATGCGCGAAACTTCTGGAATGATTTTGTATTTCTGATAGCGGTCATATTAATGAGGAATTTTGCGGTTTCATTACGTTTTCAATTTAAAGTTTGCTTATTCCGTCTTATGATCTATTGAAAAATCTGACCTTTGTAACAATTGCTACCGTGACATTTCAATTCATGCAGAACATTTAGCCAGCTAGTTGGCAGGACTTGTTAATAGTTGGTATAATTAACGCGCCGCTATTAACATCCATGTGAATATTAGGAAACGTGATCTCAACATCGTTATAAATATAGTATCAACCTTGCCTTCAGCTGGTTGAAATCACAGAACAAAAAAAAAAAAAAATATTAACTGTCAAAGTTGGATCACGATAATTGTCGTATTTACTAGAGAGAGTCATGGCTTGACATGTAAACAAATGATTGTTTATTTTTAGTCGAAAACTTTTTCAAGGCAGGGCAAACCTCTTGAAAGAAGAAGTTATTTTAGGAAAAAGGACATTTTATTACCAAAAAGATAGACTTCTTTTTTGGCAATCAAGTATTTTTTAGGAGCGCCTTCTTCACTTCGTCCTTGTGTTTATTCAAGAGCAGACCCCTACATCCCTGGAGGATGCTTGGCCTAGTTTGGCATCGTTATTGAAAGATTGCCTCGCAATGGCTCCCGCTCTGCCTCCATCGGCGACTAATTTCGGCACAAACTCGACTGGTTCTTCATCGACGAGAGTTACGTCGCACTGTTATTTCTTTCTCTTGTACATTGTGTCCGAGTTTGTGAAACGAGTTTCTCCATTTGACGACAAAAAGCAGCAGAAAGACTTGCAGGTAACTCTTGCCAATGAGATTATCTCGTAATTGTTTTTTATCATGAACTGCGAATCGATTGGCATTTTCAACTGAGTCCAAGTATCAATCAAGGATGTTTCGTTAAATGTTAGTGATTAATTGCACCGGTGATTGTTGGCATTCTTCCTTGGTAATTTTTTAACTTAATTTCTTAACGATTTTCTTTTGAGACAAAACGAAATAACGTTGTTTTGGAGCGACGCAGTTTGTGGAATTTTTTGCTTTAATGCTTCAACCTACGTATGAATTTATTACACTCTTAGAGCTGTGGTGTAGACGAGAGCACAAACAAACGGTTACACCATTAGGAACAAGCGCATAAGCCAAGCTTCTTTTTGCTAAATTTCAATTTTTATCTATTTTCGAAACTTTCGTCATTTTTATAATTTTTTTTCGCCTAATGCCATTGTGACCGAACTGTTTAGAGTTCGTTTAATATAACTCCGTATTGCTTTTAATTAATCGGGACTTGAACTCTAGGAAAAAATGTTTAATCCATCACTACATGGTGTATCACATATGATACAAACTAAGTTTTTAATAATTTTTATTTAAAAAACTTTATTTTTCTTCAATTTTAAATTAAAAATTTTACTTTCCAAATGATGGCGCAAATTATTTTTTAATTTAGTTTTATGATTAATAATATAGTTCTTGAGATACAGTTATTTTTGATAAAAAAACAAGTTTGTACATTCTTTTAGTTTTGATGTAAAGCTGAAAAAATTATGTTTTATTCGTTACTTCATAGTTAGTTTTCAGAAATCTTATTTTATTTTTTAAAAGTAAATTGGGCCAATTACGAGTATAAATGTCGTAGTATCATAAATGATTCAATTTTTGGTAGATCATGTCTTGTATTGTGAAACTCAAAACGCTGTTTGACTTGGAAAACTAAAACTAAACAAATACTAGACCAATATAAAACTATCATATCGCAAATTAATTTGATCTACTCTATAAGTAATCGACTGGATAATTAAGTTTGATGACACTCTGGCTTTGGAGCAGAGCAAAAGAACGTAAGTTCGATGCTCAGTCTAACCGAGTGATTTTTGTTGTTGATTTTGAAAAGATACTTTACGTCAAATTCTTCTATGGGTTGTCGTACAGCTTACCTACTATTTTGACTCCGCTTAAACAAAATAGCAACAGCCTGGCCACTACAGTCATACAAACGATTTTTTAAACTATAAAAATAATGAAACGACAATTTTTATCAAATAAAAACTTTTATCATAAAAAAAAATATTTTGATGCAATAAACCTATTTTGTGCGGAATGTCTCAGTATGGCTTATCAGCAGAAACTTAAAACAATTAACCTCTCTGGTCCAGTGTAGTGGGTTTCCCGTGGTAAGATTACAAGTACATTATACTGTTGCGCAAGATAATGAAGAACGTTCATCTTGCTTCTAGTGCTATTAGATGTTCAGTTGATCTTGGTGCATTGTTGAAACTTGTTGACAATGTGGATGATAAGAGGGAATTTTTTCATACATTTTTCCATTCGCTAACAGACGTTTTCCAATTAGAAGGCACTGGCTGAACATCAGGATTGTTTGATACTCTTCCGTTTTGGCAGGTTTGGTTTTAGTCTGTCGTACAAAACAGCAAAAACAGACGTACGCCCTGGCTAGGCTGCCAAATAGCATCACCTAACCGATTCACCCGTGAATTTTCGAGACACTATGCTAATCTGAGTGCAGTCATACGCGTAAGTGAAGATCATTCACCAAACAGAGAAACTTTTTAAAACAAAATTGGGAAAACCCTTCTCATTTGCCAGCTATAAGCGTTGGTTAGATGCAAACGGGCGTTTTCTTGAATGAAAAACGTTACCTCAATGTTGTAGAACGCATTTTTATTATTTCTATCTCTATTTATTCTGCTGAGTTGCAGGAAATCGCAGGGGCGTTCTACTTCGGCCAACCGTCAAGCGATCGCTCCGACTTATTTTCGAAGTTGTCAATATATTGCTGTCCGGTCGAGATTTTTTATTTGAATTTTTGATTTGTATTTAGAGGTATCATTCAAGTACTAAGTTGCTTAATGAATCTGTCAAGACAAGCACAGAATGGTGCTATAAAATATTTTTATCAAGAACATAACAGGTTGACGCGATGAGGTTTCGAACTGTAACCGTGGTGATCGAGCCGTCATAAATGTAGCGCTGTTACCCATTCACCCTGTGCTAATGACTGTTTTTACACTGGTTTTACTTCTGTACACATTGTTTGAAGAATTGTTCCAAGATTTTTCAACAAAAGTAAAAATTTTTTATGGAATTTTGTACGAAATCTCAAAGCATATTTTATATCACATATGATACAACTATAAAATTAATCCATTTTTTTCAATTTTTAATTAATTAATATTAATTTAGATGCATGGAATGTCTTTTAAACTTAATTATCATTTTTTTTCAAGTTAGTAAATTGGTGAAGTAAACGGTTAATTAATACTGACTGAAAAATTTTTTATCGACGTCAAGGCTTTACGTTTGAGTCAGTGCCGCGATACAAAAAGTTTTGGAATTGCGCGTAAGTGGGGGAGGCTTAATTTTTCTCGAGAAAATGCGTGTACCTGATTGGTCGAAACAAACGTGAAACGCCAGGTATTGGTGTCATTTCAGGATATCTGCGTGAAGTGCATCGAGGGCTGCAGCGCGATCGTCGATCGGTCGCTGGAGCACGGCAGCTGGTTGAGTCGTCGGTTTCCTTCCGTTCTGGTCAGTGCGGACTCCGGGGGTTCAAACGACTCGCAAAAGCGACTAACAGGTGGGCGATTTTGTCAAGGGGTGCAACCCCGCTGGTATAGGGGCTGCAGAAAGTAAAACAACGTTAGTAACGGGATGAAAAACTCTGGATAGTTAAGTCTAATGGAACTATTGAAAACAAATATTTGCCACAAACAGGTGAACCCAGATTTTTTGGGGATACTTGTTAGTTTTTTCAAAATAAAGTTGCCTTCATCTTGAAGAGAAAAGGAAGTCCCGACCAATGAATAAAAGCATAAAACAAGGAAGCGTTGCATAAGTCTTTAATAATTTTTCCCCTTTTTTTGTCTGCCATTTCACACGCCACTTCTCTATGCCAGAGCTGTGTTTACATGCATTTAACGTTTTTTGTTGGCTCATGTCAAATTATTGGGGATGTTAAATGATTCATTAAGATGCAAGTCATTACATGTCTTATATTTATTTAATCATAAAGCCAAAGGGATGTGTCTGGGTAATTTTTAGAATGTAAATGAATCAAAAGGTGTAGTATTAGAAAGTGTTTGAATTTTTAAGTAAGTTTTCCCCGTAAATGCAACTTCATATATTTTTTCATGCGTGATTAGAAATTAAATCAAGAAGCAAAGTTAATTGTCGTCTGTATTTTGAAACAAGCCGGGACAGTTTGCACTCGCAATTCCCATCTTTTCGGGCAGTTTTTTTTCGTTTCAATAAACTGTTAAGTTAGTTTTTTAAAGGCACGAGTGCAAAAAAAACGAATAGTTTTGTCTAGGTGCTATTTCTATTTGGGTAATGCTCAAAAGAGTCGCACGTGTTTGATTAACGTGTTTTTATTGTCGATGAGCTTAAACGTTTAATTAGAGTGTTTCCTCGAAACAAGAACCAAGATGGAATAATTTTTGTTTTTTTTGCATAGTAAATTTTATTGATTTTTTTTTTGTTAAATCTAGAGAAAAGTTAAATTCGATAATTAAATTAAAAAGGATTATGGATTTTGCAAGCGCTTCAAAGTATCTTCTTTGTTAGTTCTCATCTCATTTCAATAATTCCAAGATTAACTGGTTTTTATATCATATAAATCATTATTTGCTCAGCTTGTAATCAGGATCGCTATGTAATTTTAATTTCAAAAGTTATTTTACTTAAAAATTGTGCCTTATAGAGTTAATTAAAGAAATTCGAGAAACCGCTTAAACCGCTTTAAAAATTTGCTTTTCAACAAAAAAAGCTTGCGAGTTGAATCAGTTCTTGAGCGCGTGTCCAAATTCCACCCCGGCTTTAAAATTCAAAAAAAGTCCTTGAAAAAACCACGTGTTTGGGTTTTGGACCAACTTTTTGCATTAAAAGTTAATTTAACTTTTTTTTTCAACCGTAATTTGAGTTTTTAGTTTTAGTCACAAATTCTCTGCTCCTTTTCGGCATGGCGCCATTGTGGTGTAGCTTTGGAACGTCATGAGTGTCGCGCAAACAACGTGTGGTTTCGAACAAAGTGATCTATGGAGCAAATTTGATGCTTAATTTGATAGTTGTAATGGCCAAAGCGGGTTGAGCGTGTTGTTTTCAACTAATGATGGTAATATTGGATTATAGCCCTATTGGACACTAGTTTCAATTAGAGTCGATTAGCAGGATGTGGTCAATCTATCTTGTTGTTGACCGTTGCGGTAATTGTAAGTTTTTTTTTTTTTGGAAAAACAACTTATTGTGCACAGGAAAAAATCTAAACCCCTTTCTATAATTAAATTGTTAAAGAATACCTTAGTGTTTGAAAAAAAAAAAAACAAATTCAAAAAGTTCACTTAAAAAGGCTTGCTGGGGTAACATCGTCTAATTCCATGGCGTCATGCCGATTACCAGACACGAGTTTGAGACTAGTTTGACAAAAGTCCCTTTTGAGTAAAGACGCAAAATCTTATTTCTTAAAAAGTTAATTTGATTTTAATGGTAGGCCTAGGTCATCTTAAACTTTTTCATTTCTCTTTTTCTTTTGCATTGCGACTTTGCAAATTTACCGAACTCGTTTTTTTGAGCATTTTCTTTAACTGTTATTTCAATTCCGACCCGAAGCTGAATTTCAAAAGAAATTGCAGTTGACGGATTTTAGCAAAACTGGTTTGTTACCAAACGCGGCCAAGTTCTTAGCACAGATGTCTCGCGTTCACACGGCGACTTTTAGATGACGGAGTGTATTTTTCGATGGAATTTGCATTTCATGGAACTTCCTTGTCGTGACATTGTGGTGTTTTTAAGGATTTGTTCCGTTCGTGGTTCAGTGAATCCATTCTTATCTGATCACATTTATTTGTAATAACTCCTATCTGATCGCATCTCTAAAATTTTGATCTCTGACATCTACGTTTGAAATACGTTACAAAGGCCTCCTTCATTCGATTTTAGGGTGCTTTTGTTTCGTGTGCACATAATAAACAATAAGATTTTTCAGTTGATTTCAGGTTAAACGAAAATATTTCTCGACAAACGCTTTCGTTACTTAATTGATTCAAACAAAAAAGAATCTTAAACTGGAAAATGAACTCCTTTTGTAATTAATAGGCGTTGATATTAAATCTTACGAAACAAGTATTTTCTCACAGCTTTCGTAATTTTTGTGAGGCGATTTTAATTCACCTCAATAATTTAATGAAATTATTGTGGTTTTGCATATCGGAAGTTATAAAATAGTTTGCTTAATTTGCTTTAAAACAAATTAAAATTTGAAAAGATAAGTTGATATAAATCTCGTTTTTGAATCAAGGTCTATTTAGAATTTTTAGATTGAACATGCGTTTTACTTTCGAACGGAAAAGATCAAGTTCTGCGGTTGAAAATATATACCTGTAAATATATAACAGTAGAATTGGTAAGATTGACAGTAAAGAGCTCAATGAAAATTCAGAGCAGCAAATTAAATTACAGGAACCAGGCAGAAAATTTTTATTAAAAAAACCTCAACAATCTGTTACATCTTTACTGCTCATCAGGAGGTAACTATTATTCTACTGCTGAGGTTTTAATAAAATTTCCCTGCGTTGCTCTTGTAATATAGTATATATATATATATATATAAAAGCACTAAAATAGATTAAAAATTAACAATTAAAATCCACGACAGCCTGTTTTATCCTAAGAATCGTCAGGTGGAAACTTATTAAAATAGAATAAGTTTCCACCTGACGATTCTTAGGATAAAACAGGCTGTCGTGGATTTTAAATTGTTAATTTTTAATCTATTTTAGTGCTTTTATTAATAAATACTGCTCTAACTATTTGGTTATTGAGCTCTGTACCGGCGAAGTAAAGCAAACAGATATATATATATATACGTACAAAGATAAGTGCATCTAATTTAGCTGTTACATTGCTCCATTTTAAGCTTAAAGCACTGCACATAAAAATTTTAAAATGTTGAAAATTTGAAATCTCAAAATTTAAAAGTTTTTACATCTATATGTACTGTGTTTTGACCTAAATAAATATATATACAGGATGTCCCAGAAGTCACGCACCATATACTTACTCATCTTGAATTTTTTTCCATGTTTCAAATTTGATTTGATTTGATGAATTTAATTAACTAAGATTTTCTAAATACGAGTGAGAAACTCACGATACAACAGTCAAATTGATATTTATGTTTGGAAGAAATTGGAAGATTTTATAAAACTTAAATGGTGCGCGACTTCTGAGACGTCCTGTACATGAGGACAGAAGTACGTGTTCCTCAAGTTATTTGTTCGATTAAGTCTTTTAGAAAAGTACTGTTTAAAAGTTTATGTCAACTTTTCTACAAAATGCACGCTGTCGCCCTCTTGTTTAAAAAAACTAATTAATTCAGCTGACACTCCGTAACTCCAAGTGACAACGTCTTCATTTACGGCGTGTTTGATTTGTTTTTGATTTCGGAGTATGACGTCATACTCAATTTCAGCAGCCCCGGATGACAGCAACGCCAACTCGACCTCTTCCGATTCGGCGTTGAGCCTCAGCAAAGATCGACCTTCGCTGCCCGACCAAGCCGCCACTTCGACCAACGTCCATTATCAGAGCTCCGTGCAGGCCCTCAATATCATGAGCCAGGTTTGCTGAATATGTGTGAATTTGTAGGTGAATTTGTTTGAATTCGAAATGAAATATCTTCGAATTTGTTGGTGAATTCGTTTGCAGTCGCTGAGGTTAGTTTAGTTTCGATTCGAAGCTGGAATTCGTCTGAATTAAAAGTGTCCAGTTTTTTTAGAGTGACAATGTACAGTATTGTTGAATTCGGATGAGTGTTTTAGTGTCTTTAAGCCGAAAGCCAAACAATGTGTCCCAATTGTTTCACGATTGTTCACTGCAACAAAACGGATTAACACGATTTGCTCCAAAAAAAACAAAAAAATAAAACAATTGTTTCGTGAGATTTTTAAAGAGATTTCCCGCTTCTTTCGGTTTGAAAAAGTAAATAAAACATCTATTGTTTTCAAATAAATCGTGTTTCTTCTGCCTTATGGGCCTAGTCTTCACTTTTTTGTTTTGACAAGTGACTGAGCGTTAAAGGGCGGCCCCGTTGTTGTCTGCTTTGTAACCTTCGATTAACCCGACAACAAATACAAACGCGTCAATGTATTAATTGTTTTAAAAATTTTACAGGACAATATGTTATCTCGCATTACATCGTCATTTCTTTAAAAAATTAATTTAGCTGCAAATATGGTCACTGTAAAAAGTTTCGAAACTCCCTTTGTTATAAAACCCATTAGTGCTAATGTGTTGTGCGTAGGAAGGAGTAAAATGCATTTTGTAAATTGCGACCTAATTCAAGCAGATTTTTTAAATCTTATTCGTTTGTCTAATTTTTTCAAGTGTGGTTGGATCCGGGTGGACCATCATGGCTCTCTCATCGCAGGTGTGACCCTATTTTGGCGTTTCGTTCTTTTTCTTAATTAATTTAATGGTGATATGTGGAACTATAACTCCGGCCTTGCCAGAATGTTTAATTGATTCATTTCATTATAACTTTGAAATTTAATTTAAAGATGATAAGTTAAAAAGTTTTCTTGCCAATTGTCGTACATTGAAGCATTAACGGGCAACCAAACCACCCGATTTCGTTGCAATCATCATTGGTATCTGGAATATGCCGAATAAAAAAGACACAAAACCGTCGGACTGCTGAAGGTTATTTAAAACTAAATGATTTTATGTAGTCTTATCGAAGCTCTGATGAGTTCTTAAAGGTCAAACACTGAAGCAATCTGTTATCATTGACGTTTCAAGGCGATTAAAGCTTAATTTTCTGTTCTTGTTTTTTTTTAACTTAATGCTACAGAACTTCAGCACAAGAGATCAAAAAAAAGTTCAATTGATAGGTTAAAGAATGAATGATTTACTCAATCTATCTCAACTTTAACCCTCAGTATCGTATGTCCTTAAACTGTGAATTTTAACAAAGCCAAACTTTTTCTATCTGCATAAATCCAACTCAGAAATCTCCGCTTGCTTGGTGTCGAGGTCGCAAACTTTTTTTTTTTCCAGTATTTCAATTTTTTATTTAAACAGGGATCTTTATTTTTTTTGCGTGCTCTTGACCCTAGGTTTCGTATAGTTTCTTTGCATTCTGTGACCGAAATAATGTCGATAAATACTTATACTTATTTCGACACTTCATCTATTCAATTCATTTCAATTCAATTCTATTCAACATTTGGAACCTTTTGCTTTGAAACTTTGTACTACCTTTATTAAAAACCTATAATTCAGGGCAAACCTACTTTTTTCTAACATGTCGAATAATTGCTGTTAAATTCAAAAATAGGTTTATGTGAATGTGCAATCGCAGTATTGCTGGAATGGCCACAAATTAGGATTTTCGTTTATTTCTAAACTTTTGACATTACTTGACAGCTTGTTTAATTTTGTGTGTGTCTACTCCTACAATATTTATTTCATTCAAGGTTAGTTCAATCAATTTATGCTTATTATTGTTAGTTTCCTCATTTTTTATTCATATAATATTCAATCTTCTAAAAAAAATGCTTCTTACTGTTTTAAGGTTCTTTCTTGTGACTTTTTTGTAATATTTTTTAAATACTAGAGACTGCAATTTTAAATTTTGGGATTTAAACAAACCCTACAGAGAATGCTCCGTAATTGCGTTGTAAATTCCAAATCTTTCCAATTCAATGCCCAGAAGACATTATTATCTCACAATTTTTTGTATCAAGAGAAGTTCGAGAATTTACAAAATTTCATCATTTTCATAATTAGACCTTACAAATTTGTTTAAAAATAGATAAAAAATGACATAATGGCAAAATAATAAAATTAATCGAGCAATTTTAATTGTGTAGTTAATTATCAGGAAAGCTTTTTCTAATTATACGTTTCAACAATTTGAAAGCACTACCTTTGGATTTGTGTGAAAGTGTTCTAGAAATAGCTAAAAGTCTTCATTAATAAATCGCTTCTGAATCCAAATTCTCTCTTCAAACATCCGATCATAAATCTAAAAAAAGCACTCGTTAAAATCGTTTTAACTTTTTCATTAACGCATGAAAATTTTTATGCCGTTCTTTTTACTTTTTTTACATTACTTAGTTTGGTATGGATCTTATAATCCCAGCTTCAAAAACCGTCATATTCTTGTTTTCTTTTACTACAAAAGCTCCAAGATGCGTCAGCCTCTGCTGTAAATAAAATGTTTCTTTCAATATTAGATCATCAAAATCTAATTAAATTTCGATGTGATTCATAGCATATAATTGCTTCAAAGATCTGAGTAAAGTAAACGATTAAACAACCCGGAATATAGTGTAGGAGGCAACTGTAAAATGAACGACTAAAAAAAAAAAAAGAATTGAGCACGGTCATTTCAGTTTTAACATCTTCAAATGCTAACACACCTAGAGAGTATACGCGGTCAACTGGATTGATTAATTTATTGTACACTTGAAAAAAACTTAATATTTGGCACATTTTGATAGACATAATTAAATGACGGAAAAAGTAATATTCTTGTTCTTTTCCAAATTTTAAGGTTTGATCTCTCTTCCAAATTTTAAGGCTTCCAAAAAAATTTTTTTGTTTTAAAAATTTTTTACTATTTTCATTTCTTCATTTCGGTGAACCTAGCTTCCTGTTATATCAAATCACTTGCTTTTTGGGGCCAATCTAATCTTGTACGATATTTTTCATTTCACTTCGATTTTCTGTCGATTTTTAATTTTTTTTTTGTGTAACAAATCATCATTTAGTTTTTCTAAACGCATTTAAATTAGTATTAAAATGATACTTAAACGGCCGCACTTCTTTTTTATTGTAAACTCTTAATCTTCTTCTTGGCCAGATTCAGTTTTGATCTTACCGGAAAAACAACAACGACAAAAGTATTCACAGTCCGAGCCGGAAAGAGTATCTCCCGTGCTGTCAAACTTCAGGATCAGCACAGAAATTGTTTAATTTTGTGGCCTACTACTAAAACAAAGTTTTTTTTATAATGCTCTAGTATCCCAAATCCCTGTATTGAACTGTGCCAGGTCTTAAATTTTTCTCGGGTGCACAATAAAATCGTTATAGTTGACCGCGAATGCTCTCTGAGTGTTTTACTTCCTATCTTGATTCTGATAACATAATGAAAGGTGACCCTGCTGACTTTCAATATTTTTACTTAAATTTTTCATTTTAACTGTTGCCTTTTTGTACATGTTCTGGGTTGTTTGATTTCATTTTACTCAAATTTTCGCAGACAAGCTCCAAATCACCACGGAATCCATTGCTTCTGATGAGCTAGTTCTGAAATAAGAGTTTTCTGCTGTGGTTGGCACGAGTTCGATTCTCAAACCGGTCAATTCGCAGTACTGATCAATTTTTGTTGTCGTAGGGGAGACTGAAAAAAACTATTTATGATGAAAATAATTGTTAAATATGGCCCTACACGAACTGTGTAGCAAAAGAAGTAAAACAACCTGATATGGCAAGAACAGACTTTCACCCATTAGCGAGGTCTTAGTTGACTTTTTAACAATTTGAGTCGTTGGTAAGAATTATGTTGTTGATTTCCACTTTTGTAAATTACCAGTACACAATAGATTCTGACTTTCACGAACTACAATTTTACCTACATGTAAAACATACACAAACACAATAGCAATCTCTTTTTCAAAAGCCAAAAAAAATCACAGAACGCATTATCTCTGGTCTATAGAAGAATTTTTTGAAGTCAGCAAAAGTTTCATCCTTGAGTCTAAGTCTTAAGTTTTAGATTGGCTTCTCCAAGATTTGTAAGAAGCGGAAACAACTATAAAAGCATGTTTGTAATATGGCTTTATATTCTTGTAAAAAGTAAATAATATTTAGATGTATGTAAGCCTATGTTAAAGAACAAAGTTAACCGTAAATAAATAAAGCCCTACATAAGCAAAACAATAATCTTTTTCTTTATCAACGAAAGCAATATGGCTGAAATGTATGAAATTAACCATCATCTTATTCAATCAAGAAGATTCCAAAAATCTTTTCTATTGGCTAATGTTCAATGTAATCAGTGACTTTGTTCTTTAAGGTTAGGTACAAGTAACTCCATTAAAAGTTTAGACAAATATCTCTACTTATTTTTGTGCTTACATTTATTTTCGACGAGGATTTGAAGATAATAATTTGACTAAAGTTTTTTTCTCACTAGACCCCCAAAAGTGAACTTTTTTCTTTCAAACAGCGAATGGACAAACCGATTTTATTTTGATCAGTTTGAGAAAATAAAATCTTAGTAGACAGATAAGTTTTTAAGTGCTTCTTAATATAGAACAAAAAGTACTTTTTTTGAAGTGACTTCTTGAAACAATGCACAAGCGATATTAACGAGCGGCTTATTTGCAATTTAACCAACAGCGGCACGACTTTACAAAATTCGTTTTCAAATTCGTCTGTAAATAATTTGGTCAACAAGTATCCCCCCTTCTTGGGCTATTGTTTTCAACGACGACGAACATCTTTCTTTGTTTGTAAGGATTGTCTTCTGACACGTAAATCGTCATCGTGCTCAGTGGTGCTCTGCATTGCAGTATTTTGTCGAGATTGAATTTTATTGGAAGAGAGGTCGTTGCCCTTCGACGGGAGCCTTTTATGTAGGGGGTTGTTCTGGTTTCTGAGTGCGGCGGGTTAAAGACAGTATGGCTTTTGGCGGCAAAGCTTAATTGGTTAAATGCCTGCTAAGATAAAAAGATTGTCCGTTGGTGTGGAACGCAGGTATTTGGCCATATGCGCAAGGCATCGTTATTGGGCTCATCAATAAGGCAAGTATGAGCAATGCCACAAAAAGTTGTGTACATTTAAAAAAAAAAAGCAGCGAGAGAGACTCGAAAGTCCTTAGAAGTAGTGTTCTCTAAAAAAAGGTCGCGGAAAAATGGACTAATGTTTTTTAAAAAGTTTCGCGGCACACAGGTTGAAAATCACTGTCTTAAAAATAAGATGGCTTACTTTTGACCTTTTAACGTAATCCTACCATTGATGTAATCGAGACCGAGACCCGATAATTTTTCCGAGATCGAGACTGACAAATTTCGAGACCAGATACAACCGAGATTGAGATCGAAAAATTTTACAAAAATGTAGTCCATTTTCAATTACTCCAAAAATAATAAATTAAAAAAAACCTAAGATTACATTTTTATAAACAAGTATCTTTAATATATTGAAAAACGCTTTGCTCTGTGTGATTACATCATTAAAAATTCTACTAGAGCTGAAGAAAGCCAAACCACGCAAAGCATGCTGGTTAACAATGATGAAAAAAACAAGGTATTAATTAAAAATTTTTCAAAATTAAAAATGCTGAAGGGACGGTCATCACGGTAATGATATATACTTCATTCAAATATTTGATTACCTCAGCTATCTCTGTGTTGGCATGTTGCAGTTGTTGGATTTGTTGCCTATGTTTGGTTTACATAGAATAGAATTTGTCTAATTAATCACCTCAAAAAGATTAAAAATAATGTCGAATTATGCAAAGTAAAAATCGTTTAACGACTCGCTGGTTTTTCTTTCCGTATTCTTCCTGTTTATTTTTTTGTGTATCTTTGAGTATGTTATTCGGAGTCGTTTTTAGGACGTCGTCTTTTTTTACCTCGTCGTATTAACACTTTTTTAGTTAAACTCAAAAGCAATTTAATATTCTATTCTAAGCAATTAGATTCATACAGTGGTGTAGGCTGAACTTTGTTATGGATGGAGAGCGGTTGAGAGCCAAAAATACGGTTACTATTATCGTGATGTCTTTTACAAAAAGGGAGGCCTGGTACAACAAATAAAAAAGAGCCACTTTTAAAAATTAACTAAAAAAAAATAATAACTATATATTTAGTTATTTTTAATATTATTAGTTCATCTTCAGTTTATTCTCTTTACTCCCACACTCATAGGAGATTGTTGGAGTTGCTATACATAGAGCAACTGTCAAGCTATTAGATTGACCTGCTTTGAGAGAAGCCAAGATATTGCTGTCCGGTTGAAATTTTGCTTTATACTTAGAAGTATGATCTAAATTTAGAACTGCTTGCTAAAACCGCTAAGCAGGGGAAAGTGCCGTAAAGTGATTTTCCAAGAACACAGAGAATGGCGAGAGCAGGCTTTGAACCGCGACGATGTCGATCATGTTCGCAATCAATCACAACGCTAATATTCAACCACGCTGTACACGAATGTAAAATAAAGGGAAAACTTTTTTTGCTCTTTACTGTTTTCAAGCTTTAATTTTCTTTTAATTGAAAAAAATCTTTACTATTTTTAAACAATTTTTAAGCTGTCTTAATGCTGCTATAAACCTTTGAGCATCGATTTTCATGGAGGTTTTTTAACCCCCAACTCTCCCCCTTCCAGGCATACGCCTATGGATTTATACAGTAGATCACACTTTTTAATCGGTGGCTAAACGGGTTGTCGGAAGTGTGGTCGAGTGTTTAGAGCGCGCTGTTTGGGATCAAAACGACTTCGGTTCAAAACCTACTCTCGCCTTTCTGTTAAGACGTTTTGCGGCACTTTCGCTTGCTTGGCGGTCTTGGCAAGCAATTCTAAATTGCAGTCGTATCTCTTTAAAAAACTAAAATTAAAATAAAAAAGTTTTAACCGGATAGCAATATCTTGGCATCATTGGAAACAGTTTGGAATATTTGCTTGTCCTAAGTATTGGGCTGACGCTTTTCGGCGGGTCAGGAGGATTAATTTAAAAATGAAAATAAATAAACAAACTATAGGGGTGAGCAAACGCGTGACTGAGGGGGTCAGCAACTTTAAATTTTTTTATAAAAAATTGCGGGCTATAATTAATAAATATATAAACATGGCATTTACATTATTGCTTAGATAAATTTCGTTACAACAAGAATTTGTTTGCTCTATTTAAGAAAAAAATATATAGAATCAAAACAATCACGTAAGGAAGCGTTCGATCCAAGCTCACATAAAAGATTGAAATAATCATTAAAATCCAAGTAAAGGCAAAAAAAAGTTTTTTCACTGTAATATTGTACTGATTGCGGGCAAAGGTATGAGTATAAACATTTAAAGCATTACCAGACTTGTTTGTTGCCGAAAGAAAAATTTAAATAAAGTTTTTCGTAATCGGATTATCTTGTAACAAATGGCCCTGATAGTAAAAATCTTCATTAAAAAAAACGTAAAAAAGTTGCAAGACTATAGATTAAAAAAGTTTTTGCCATTACAAATTGCGGCAAAGCTGTCAATTAAGTGTTCTAAAACTAAATTGCGAAATTTATCACAATAACAATAAGTAACTAACATATCAGAAAATGTCCGGTCTCGAGACCAATTTAAAAAACACGAAACCGAGAAGTCCCGAAAGCAAGACCGGTCTCGAGACCTTTGTCACTGAATCCTATGTCCATAAAACATTCTATTGTGTAGTTTTCTCGAAAAGTGTGGCAATCAAACGCTTGCAAAATATTGACTAGAGACGTCATCCCAATCAACCGCGGCTTTTCGAAAATTGCCAGGGTCCGTGAGTACTAACCGCATTCAAAGCGCCCGTCGCTGCCTCTAAGAAATTACTTTACGCTAGCTTGACAAGTAATCGTAGTCACGACAGTCATTCAATTAAAGGACGTTATGTTGATTCAAAACTCATGGTCGTGTAGCTAATAGAAATCTCATAAAAAAGTTGTACAGTGTTTTTCGGTTTTGCCGCATTCTGTCTTGTTTATCGAACTATGAGGTATTGCTTTGTAAGGGTTTTATATAACCGTGTATCGTCTCCAACCTACCGCATGTTTAAGTGTTTGATCTCCCAGCTGCAGAAAGCATGCTTGAGTTTGCTCACTTGTTGTGGTTACGTGTAACCAAGCATGTTGCAAAAGATTGCGTGTATTTTGTTTTTCTAATCGCTGTTTAGCATTTAAGTTTAAATTCGCTATTGCTATATCTTTAGAAGTTTAAATTAGTGATTTGTCTCGTCACCCAGCCATTCGCACGTAAACAGATTATAATCGAATGTTTAGGATCACGCGGCAAAACTGTTAAAAATAAAAAGTCTGTTTAGATTGGATTCTCATATTGTGATGTGTTATACTTTAGGTTTTGGCTAATTTATTGGATGTGGTGTACGGAAGTGAAGAAAAGGATAAAACGCTCCCTGTCCTCGTATCCGTGATGGGAAACGTTATTCCGTTTTTACGGACGCGGAGGTTTAGAACTTGTTTATTATAAATTGATTGAAAGTAGGCTGAATAAAGAAATGCAAGAATGTAAAGCACCCACGCTTTTTTCGAATCGTCGTAAGAATTTCCGGAACTTGTTTGTTGTTTGCTGTTTCGCAATGCAATGTTTTCATAAACTCTCAATTTGTCGTTTCGTAATTAAAACTTTTGTCGTTTAATTATAAAAAAAAACATGAACCATCTTGTGTTTGCTCTTTTAAATAGCAGCTCAAGTGCGCGATTTATTGTTTCTGACGTAATTTCGAAACAGTATAGCGTGACAGCGCTGCACCAAGCTCGATACGGTTGTCCATAAGATGTGATTAACGCTGATAACACGGTATTCGTCTTCGCGTGCCTCGTCAATTAATCGAGAAATAACTGCCGCAGCATTAAGAACGCCACGAGCTTCCGGTCCGCCACCTCCCTTCTGTCGAGCATTAGCGGCTACCAGCACACCCGGAAGTCGTGGAAGCGCGAGGTCTACGAGGTCTTTCTGTCCCAAGACTTCTTCCGCTTGCCGTTCGACAGCGTTCTCGATTGGGGAAACATTGTCGACCACTTGATGACGCACGATGCCACCACCTTCAAAGACTTTATGGGTTGGTGATATTATTTGTGGTATGACGTGTTTAATAGGAATGGTGATTGTGTAAAATATTTTTCTGTTTACTTGTCATCTTATCTTGAAAAATGACGACGAAGGGCGTCGTCGGCTATTATGCGATCGATCGGCGCACCCCTTCGAGATAAAAAATTAACTTCTCACCTTTGGCTATTGTTTCTTGTTTTCGTGCTTTACTTTTCTTTTTTTTTCGAATCGCATCAAGAACCTGCTTAAATTTACGAATGTTTTTTTAAAAATTTTATTGGAAGACCTAATCGCGTTCTCGAGTTTCAAAGTGGTCTTTAACGATTCCCCTATTTTTTTTATACCGTGGCCCTACCTCATTACGTTGCTTATTTTTAACTTGCGTCTTCAATTCGTGATCGACACCTAGATTGACTGGCACTTCTAGAATGAATCCTTGAGTTATTTTCGTGTACATTGAAGAGTTTTTGTTGTCGAATAACACGCTTTGACAGGTGTACAAACCTTGTTTGGTTTTTCCTAGGGTTGCCATTCTTACAGCAAGCCACGTTTTTTGATCAGATTTTACGTTTGCCATAAGGGTTTTTGTCGAAAGGTTTGCATGTATTGTTTTAGCTATTTACATATCGTCTTGCTCAGCACATTGTGATTTACATTGATGAAGTCGTTAAAGCTTTTTATAGCCCGAAACGTGTTCTTGAATGTGTTGCTCTGATTTCGAACGTCTATTGCCGTTTTCGATCCACGATCACTTTCTCCACACTACGAGTTTTTTATAATTATATATTCCTTGAAAACGATTTAATTAAAATGATGATGGGTCACTTCGAAAAACACCAGGTCTGACGTTCATCGAAACTGGACTCGATAATTGTTTCAAGGTTGCGATTGCTAATCCAACCTGGGCGGTGCTGCTTGAGATGAGGCAAAAGTAAGCCCTCGGCCCTGATCTTGTTCCTGACCCGGACGTGGGGGTGGAAATCCGAAGGAAAACGTCATCTCCGAGTTCATTTCTCTTTATTTTCCAGCTCGGCTCGCGATCACTCGAAGCACGACGGCCGGGGCATCGCTGAACATCTTTTCGAACCGAGAGTTGGTATGTTTCGGTATTGGAGTTCGTATGGGCGTCTATTTGTTTCTTGCTGCGGTTTCTGCGCGGATCATTAAATCGTTAAAGCTCTTTAAATTGGAAATTCTTTTTAGTGTATGCAAATGCGTATTTTTGCGAAGGAGACCGTGCTGACAACTTTTTTAATCTTTGATTCTGTGCATTTTTTAATTTTTTACCGGTCCCTTGACCTTGGGCAAATTCTTAGACGTTCATTTCTATTTTTTGTTCGGTAGCCATAACAGGCTTGGCTCGAAGTCGTGCGTTTGATAACTTTATATTTCCCATGTATGGTTCACTTTTTTTCGAACTACGTGAAATGATTTGATAAAAATAACGCGCGGAGGTGGTATTCTGTTTGTTTTTTTGTAAAAACAATTATAAACCATCTTACCGAGCACGTTTTGAGAATGTTTGCGGCTTTACACTGAAAAGTAAATTAAAACCCTAGCAAATTATTTATGAAGTTAAGTTTCGTAAGATAAAGCTGCTTATTTTATTGAACGTAACATTGCTTGCATATCAAGGAACTTAGGAGTTTTAAAATTCTCTGAACCAGTGGTTCTTGAACTGTTTTTCAACAACGCCTTTTTTAGATGATTTGCTGCGACATCGCGACTTACAAACAGGGGCAGCGTCAGGAAAGCGAAGCAAAAACTAAAAAAGTTTTTACTTTTAATTAAAGGTGAAAAAGTAAAGTGAAAAAAGGACTTTGCTTGTAAATCAAAAGACAAAACATCAATTTTTAAACACAGGAGTAATTCGAGACGTAACAGTTCTGATTGTGGTGAAGAGAGGGAGTATTGTCAGTGATATATAATCACAACTGACGCCCCCTTTAAATTTTTTAACCTGCCCCCGACAAGAACCACTGGTTTAAATGAATAATTGACTTTCGTTGTGCGGTGCTGAATCAGCAGTTTTTTTTTTAAGCACAAATCTATTTTTAAATTGTGTTGTAGTTTTGTAATTAACTCGTGTTTCTAATGTGTTTATTTTTATCTCAATGACATTTTTTTTTAGACAAAGTGGGAGAATTGTATTAACTAAAACGCCTCTTATACTTTAGCCTGTCAAACAATTATTAATTAACCCCTTCGAAAAAAATACAAAAAAGAACCCACAATTTATGTCTAGAATAGATTTGTATGGCTTTGATATTACTTTGCATAAAAGAAAAAAATTCTAGTCATCAGCGAAGGAGTTCATTATTTAATGATTATCATTATTTAGAGCACAAAAAAAGCTGTCTTAATTGCGTGTTGAACCTACAATTTATCGCTTACCATTTAAGACGACGCATTTTACATCCAATAGCAGCAAATGAACCGTTTTCAGCAGTAAATTAATATTGTTCCTTTATTTCGACAATTCACTCCTTTAAATCGCGCAATTACTTCACATGAGCTTAATGACAGCAGCGATTTCGATTAAAGGTGAAAGGCATTTCGGCAATTAAGCACATAGAATTAAGTGTATTCTGGTATGAAGACATTAAACAGAAGCTGATTATGTAAGCTTCATTAGCAATTTGTAACGTGAACGTGATTAAAATTTTCTATAATTGATCTGATGATTACACGTGAAATTTTTGAACAAATGATGATGAGCAATTTTCACTTTTATTTTTTTAACTTTGACTTTAGCTTATCGATTTTTTTTTTTGGTTTGTTGCTTGTGAATGTGAGTTTTCAGTTCTTACAGAACCATTCTGCAGCACAATTTGATTTTATAAATAACTTACAAATAGCGTAAGCACTTGTATTATGGTGTCAATTTATATTTTCTCCCGCCTTGCAGGGCAACGTTTCGGGCGTTGAATGTAAAACGCACCGAAATTTGTTGAACTGATTTTTTTTTTGTACAGTAATGCAACCGTAAATACTTATTAGCCCAGAAAATTGATGTGAAATAATCTTTACAACGGCTTGAAACTATCAATAAAGAGAGTAGTTTAATCGAAATCAGCCAATCGGGAACCACCGTTTTGCTTGCCGACACTTTTTTGGTTTCTTGCTGTTTAAAATTTTCTCATCAATATTTTTTTTCGAAGGAATTAGAGCAACGTGCCTTACTGTTAAAAAGACTCGCTTTCGTCATATTGAGCAGTGCGACCAGTCAGTATCAAAGGTTTTTGCCCGAAATCCAGGAGCGGCTTTCTGAAAGTCTCAAGTTTAATCAAATCCCTTTCGTTCAGGAACAAGTTAGTGTGCGGTTCAAAAAAAAAAAAAAAAAATGACTGATATTATTATTATTACTATTTTGTTTTTTTTGGAAGTGTACTGCATCACTGGCATGTGATTGTAGTAGAAGCGATAATTGAATAAACTTCCGAACTTGGCTTTTAAAACGCAAATCCCAGTTCCAATTTTGAAATTAGTGCGTCGCAAGCAAGGTACTTTCCCAGTTGTTTTTCAACTTGAGTTAAATCACCAGCACGTTAAACGCTTTTATTCGTTCATGAACCTTTTCTTCATAGAAAATTATCTTTGAAATTAGCAGAAAGTACCATTTTCGCGTTTTCTCTGGCACCTTGTCTGTTTTTAATTGCCTTTTGCTGGTCAAAACATATTATATATTCTTTGCGATTAAACTTTGTTTTGACAAACCTAGAGTCGCAAAACAAACTCCTTCGTCATTCACTTGTCAATTCAAAGTTGTGCGTTTAGGTTTTTCTTTGTTTCCGCGTACTCCTGCTTCGCGTGTCGCCCCCCCATCTCACCTCCCTGTGGCCGTCCGTCATCACGGAATTGGTGAGCTCGAAACGATTTCACATGATTGAACGTCAATGACTTGTTGCGGTTCGCGGTGATTGAAAACGAAAATGAAAAACGTTTCCTAATCAATTCTATTTTCGCGATCGTGCACGTTTGAATCGGGGTCCAGTTGATTGCATTACGCTTGTGAAGTTCGAGTTGTTTTGCCTGTTCTTTGATTGACATACGTATTGATCCAGAAAGATAGAAAACGAAGAATCAAACAAAAACATAAAAAGTGTTGATTAAAAAATCACGGAAAAGATTAAAGGCCCGTTTCCACTACGAGCGTGGAAAAGAGCTTTCTTTGTTTCCTTTATTGATCTTCGATTGAAGCGAGCGCAAAAAAAAAGCAATAAAACAAACAAAGAATGCTTTTTTCCACGCTCGTAGTGGAAACGGGCCTTAAAACTAAAACTTTCCATCAAATACCAATAAATTCCAATCCATGTTTCGCTGAAACCTGGTTCAGAATTACAAGATTAACAAATAATGTTGTTGAAAAAAACTTATGTTTTTGTTTTATGAGATTGTTTTGTCCATTAATCTCTCTTGCCTGGCAATATTTCGTTTAAATATTGCTGTTTCAGTGAACCGTGCTGTATTTTGTTTTTGAAAGCTAAAACAATTTCAAATTTAATTATTTAAAGTTAAAATTCTTGTTTCGTAAAAGAAACAAGAAAATTTTATTCCAGTCGTTTTGCAATGCAGTTGCTTAGCAATATCTTTTTACTTAATCTACAAAGTAACTTTATGCCCGAGAAAATGAATATATATTTTAGTTCTTACTTGATTTTTTATATTGTTTAAACATAATGACTAAGATTTCCATTCTTCAAAAGCTTTAATCTAGGTACCTTTTTTTCAAAAGAGATAACTAGGATCTCATTTGAAAGATTTTCAAAAAACTATATAATCAATACAGGAGGAGTTGGAAGTAGGATAGCTTTTCTTTGTTCAAACTTTGTCTTAAAAAACAAAACTTTTTCTGCTGATTTTAACCTCAGCACGTGTCATATATTAAGTTCGCACGGACTGCGAATAAACAAGAAATTATTCGCCTGATTTCATCATTGACTCTGTCGTCAAACTGATTTCACATCTTATTTCCTGAAACACCGATTTTCATCGTTAGGACTTCAAAAAAAAAAAAAAACAATAATGTAAAGCGATTTTGAATTTTTTTTGTTTGTTTCTGCTCAAAATTTAATTTTAGCGTTCAATCACTTCTTGCTTGTTTTGACCTTGGTTGCTTGTAAGTCTCGGCGTAAGAGAGCCGCATTGTCCTTTTTCACCCTACAAGAAAAGTTCGTAATCGTATAGCCGTATGGCATTTATTTGCATTTTATAAACGCATTAGAGCACGTGATCAAATTAACCTCCTTTTGGTCATCGCAAGGCGGCCTCTGGCCTCTGGCCTCTGATTGTGTGTGCCCTCATTAAACTATGAATTTGCAACGTGGCAAACGATAATTTAAAGACGACGCTGTTTTCAATTCTGTTAGAAAACAGAGTCTCTTTTTTCAAAAATAGAAATTTTTTAGCTTAAGAATTGAGCTCACCATCGCATGGTTAGGGCTTATCATACTGAGCTACAATGACTTGTGAGAACGAATTTTTTCTTCAGTATTGGCATTGCTCATTCAATTCTTAATTGCTACACATCCAAAATCTCCACTCAAAGGTTCCAAAACCTTTGCCTAATGTAAAATAACGTTGAGACATGACGTCATTTGTGCAGTTGTACGACGTCTAATCGCCCGTCACGCACAGAACATTAACATATTTATTTTGACTGATGAAATGTGATTATTTTTTCTTTGAATTTTCATGCTCTGGTCATTCAAGACTTTTGACCCTTATCCTTTCAAAAAATCTCCAACTTTTGTAAATATTTTCACATCCAACTTTACTACTTGGCCATCTTACCTTGAAAATGAGCGTTTGCAAATAATCTGATTTACCTTTTTTTTTAAAGTGGAATTTGACATTTTAGTGAAATTTATGGATTTTATTGACGCAAAATTTCAGAAATCATATCCAATTTGATTTCAAAAACTAATTACCACGGTGTTTCTCAAAGTGAGCCACTTGGCTTCCTAAGAAGGAATTCGAAATCTCAAAAAAAGAAAAGTGATTAGGAAAGGAATTTTAGAATTTTTGTACAAAGTTTATTTTATAAAATCGTTGCGTTATTTGTAATCATAACCTTACCAGCCGGAGGAAGCAGTTTCCGAATTCAGAAAAACGATTAAGGTTTGAAATGAAGACCTTTTTTTGAAGATCACTGCTTTCAAGGAATCCAAGGCGGATTCAAAGTAAAAAATTCTTTTTCTTTTTTTTTAATTTGAACGTTAATTTTACTGTAAACTTTTCGGGATAACCGGAATTCGAATCACAATTTGGATAAAGACAAAAAAAGTTTTTAATTTGATCATTAAGTACTTTTGCGGGGAGAAATAATAGTACCCGAGTTTTGAAAGGGAGGAATGCGTCAAAAACTTTGAGAACCACTGAACGAACAGCTTTTTTGTGGAATCAGACGACTTCTAGCGCGAAATTTGACGAAAATGCACCGATGTGAAAATTAGTGCGGTAATTTGACGAAAAACTAAATTGGTTAAGAATTTTGGTGAAAGAATGATTGTTTTATTATGTTAATGAGTACTTTCTAAGACAAAGGCGTCCAACTTTTTTGATGCAAGGTTTATTTTGGCTTAACAAAATTTCTTCCATTAAAACGATTTTGAAAAATTCAACTTTCAAAAACCTCGTGACTAAGGTTTCAACTTCATTTTTTTGATTCTGCAAAATTCAGCAAAATTAAAGACCAAAAAAAAAGTCTTCACATGTCCAACAAAGTCTTGCTGCATGATGAAAATTTTTGTTTGTCCATTAAGGCGCGTTTATAGCCGTTTACAGCAATTTTTTTCGAAAAAATGAGTGGATTTGAGCGTCAATAAAACAAAGATCACGCTGAAAAAAAAGTGCTGTAAACGGCTGTAAACGCGCCTTTATTAGATTACGTTACTTCTAAAAATACTTCGTACACCATGGGTTGGACACCCCTGTTTTAAAGTTTTTTAAAATTAATATCAAATTATGTTTCACATGTACAGTGTATCAATTCCTCTCCACTAGGGCAGTGTTTTCCAACCTATGGCCGCATAAGCAAAATCGGTCATAGCAAATTTCAAAAGGACCACCAAAATTTTTTATTTCTACCCGAGAAAGGCCTCAGGGGAGCCCCGGCTTTACCAGTTTTTTAAAGATGTCAGTAGAGAAATGTTGCACAGATTTAATGTGAAGGATTTTTTTTGTCTTCACCAGAATTTGTGGTTGAAATTTACGATTGGTTCAAGATGAAAGTATTTTTTTTGATTAATAATTTTATGAGCCACACAAATTTCTATCGTGAAAATGAGCCATGAGCTAAAAAAGGTTTGTGCCACTGTACCGGGAAATCCGCAATTAAATTTGAAGATATCTTCCAATTCTAATAGTAGAGCATAGAAGGGGCCATTGTCGGTATGGATATCTTCTAATCCAGATGAATCATTGAGTCAAGATAGAGAAATCCTTGTTTACAAATCAAATATTTCCACGCGAAAACTGTTTTTCGTTGAAATAGACTTGGATTTTAATTTTTCCTCTCCTTACATCATCCGAAAATTATTCGCTTGAAGTCGCGGAGGAACAGAATCGTTGCCGCAAAATCTTTTTATATTCTTCTGTAAAATTACTTTTATTTGTGGTACTTGCGATATACTGTAAGTTTTTTTTATAGGTTCAAGTTTTGGATTTGATTGAAGAAGAATTGATTGATCTTTGCGAAAGTTCTTTAACCTTGGATGAAAGTGAAAGCAGTTCCAAAACTAAAGCGACATCTAGTTCGTTGTTTACGCCTGCTTCCAGTGGAAATGCCTCGTTTCAAGAAAGGTGAGAATCGGCCGTTCCGTCTTAGTTTAGAAAAAAGCAATTCAATGCGAGCAATAAACCAGTGGTTTCCAATTTTTTTTCAGTCGCGGACCCCTAATTTTGTACGATTCACCCAGACTAATAATTTTGCAGAATACTTCTTCATTAACGTGGGAAATTTTTTTTTTTCGGACTTCACTTTAAGTTAAACGTAAATTTTAGCGCTAAAATTCCGGAAATTGGTCGGCAATTCAAGTATAAGACAAAAAAGTCATGCAACAGCACTCTTGTCCGCAAGATATCTGCAAATCAAATCAAAGACTTTTTTGTCCGCAGCTTTCCCAGAAACTAGTCGGCAATTAGAGTTAAAGAGCAAAGAAAAAAAAGTATTTACTTTGATTTTTAGATAATTTGATGACAAGAGTGCTTGTTGCATAACTTTTTTGTCTTCAACTCGAATTGCTGACTAATATCCGGGAAGGCAGCGCTAAAATTTACGTTAAAATTGTGTGTTGTGCTCGTTCAGCCAAGAGTGTGTCTTTCCATTGGCACGAGCTACTCGTAGACCCCCTACAACCATTCGGCGGGCCTTGGAGGTCCGTGGACTCCCGGTTGGGAACCACTGCAATAAACTCTTTAATTTTTTCATGTTCAGTATTTACGAATAAAAACGCTAATCTTTTTTTCCGGTTCAGAACGATGGCAATGTTCTTGTCAGCTTGCAAATTGCTGGATCTTGCCTTATCGCTTCAAGACAAACGTCTCCCTCACTTCAAGGTGATTTGTTTTTTGGTTAATATGAATTTTTATTTTTTATGAATGGCAACTTAGCAGTGAAGAGAAGTAATTTTCAAAGTTTCGAAATCAGCCGCTGTTAATTCAAGCAAATCTTATGGCGAATAAGAAAATCCTTGTGCTTTGCGATTTAAGGTGCAATTCATACGGCGTTTTTACCTAATCTAGTCCTCTCTTTATATGTATTGATTAAAAAAGCGCATGCCCTGACTTGGAATCAAACCCATATCGACCGACCATGTACTGATCCGGCAACTTTTTCCTCTTAGATGTTTCGCTGGTCTTTCGTGAAGGAAGCGACGGACGCGACGCCCGACAGCGACATGGTTGTCCGCAGCGGCCGGGCGAAAACTCGAGTCGTCCCTTTCACGCCTCATTGCTTGCGTATTAAAAAGCTGCTTGATCGAAGGGTGAGTTCTTGTTTATCGATTGTTCAGAGCTAATAGGTTGTTTTGGTTTTTGTCGTCGTTTTGAAATTCGGCGCTTTTTACAGCTAGACCTTGTGCTTTCGTAAAAAAATTTTATCCTTGTACGTTGGCTTACTTGCTTTTTTCGACCTGGAATTTATTTTTGGTACTTTTTTCCTGTGCCTTATCTGCTCACACGGTAGTACCTTTGACAGCAATGCGCAGAAGAGCCGCTGTGGCTCCCTTGAAAAATTAAAAAAACCTGAAGATTGTTGAATTGTTTTCATTAGAACCCATCAGGATCGGAAGAATTGCTTCTTGTTTCTCCAATGCGACCTCTGCTGGAAACGAGACGGCTTCAGTCGTTGGAACAGCTTCACCCGTTCTTCAACACGATTGTTTCTTCAGATCTTCTTCTGAAACAGCATCAACATCTCGATTCAAACCAAAAAACTACCTCTTCAGGACCAGGTGAAATTGGCTGTTAAAATGCGTTTAATTGTTATTATAAGAAAGGTTTTTTTGTGGTAAAATGATTTAATTGATTGTGTCCGGCAGCTGTTGAAGGTCGACTTATTTCACAGCGCTGTTGCTTTTTGTTGATTTCGTATTAAGTTCATATACAAATTATACCGGCTAATGCTCAATTAAATCTGGCTGAAATCTGGATTTAGGAATACAACCATAATGAGATTTTCAATTATAGACATTTATTAGTATTTTCAATATTTTCTGGCCTTTTGAAGTTCATGAATCTTTTTTGCATTTTTATAATGTACAGTCTGCGACCCTTTACTTCTCTTCGCTAAGAAAGACACCCGCTCCCGGTCAGAAACAGACCGAAAAAGGCCTGAAAAAACGTATTATTTACTATACCGTAGACTTCTTTATTTCATGGACCAGATACTGGTAGTGACGGTAGCAAGTCAGAATCCTGTTTTGCCGCCCAAAACCGTCAAACTTCGGGGCCATTTGCTAGGATTCGCCGCACTCGCAGTTTGATGAGAAAGCGAGACACATTTGCGCATGGAGAAATAAAAGCACCTAAAAAACTTAGTTTAATGTCTAAATTAACCATCAATTATAGATGAAAACGTCTTGACTTTTGCGAAACTTTTTTTCTCAGCTTTTTGTTTCCAGTTTTTAAGTTTTGCACGAACACGTTTAGGACGTCGATAAAATGAAATGCAGTTGCATTCTTTTTTTTTTTTTGCAAATTAAGATGGAAGCCTAATACATGTCACAGTGCAAAAAAGTTACTTCACTGTTATAATTGGTGTAATTTCAACACATTTTTACCCACCTCTTCTTATCTCAATCACATACTGGCTATGGTTGATTAATGGACTATGGCCTGCAGGTTGAGAAATGATGTTTTACTGTTTCTTTGCAATGGTTTTGTTTTCATTGGTGCTGCATGAGGTGAGCATGTGCGACATCAGACTGATGCGCGGTCGAGCAGGTGCGCGCAATGTTTTGGCATCAGCATCCGATCCTGAATCCGCAAGTCTGTTTAAAAGTGTGCGGGTCAAAATAGTTTTATTTACGCGATGCCGCAAGATGGTGATAAAGGGTGATAATCTGTCTAATTGGTCGGTAAATCGGTACTAAACAGAAGATAAAACGTTTATCATGGTTGTTAACTTTTAGCTTATTGTAAACATTTTTTGACTCTCGGTTGTTTAAATGGAAAGCTGCTGTCTGGAGATATGCTAAAATTATAGTTACGACTTAAAAGTTATCTCCATCACCTTACTATACAAAAACATGCAGCAATGCCAAATTGTTAGCAAGAACATATTTCCGAAAAATTACGAAAGGCAGATGGTACGTATGGAATAAATGTTAAAAAGCCAAAACTGATCCATAAAGAAAGCCGTTTCTCAAACGGTGTAGCCGTTTTCGCTTGCTGTCACTGTTAAAAAAAGTAAAACTTTTTTGATCAAGTTCCACGATGTATAATCACTCTGATCATTTAGCTATCCAGCAGAACTCTCAGCAATTTGCTCGCAGATAAAACGACGATGCTAAACAGTGTCGTACACAGACAACCCAAGTTTTTCTGCAAGATTTTTGAAACATGTTAGTGTTGCTGAGTGTGATAATTTAAGGGATGAAAATAGTATTATTTTCCCTGAATTGTAAAATATCTTGTGAATCAGTTTTAGAAATGCTGAGCTAAATAGTTGATTTAAAAACCAATCTTTTAAGGAAGTAACTTGCAAAAATAAATTCGATTTCGCATGAATTTTTTTGCTATTGCACGGCTAATTTTGTACTTCTCGAAATAACATTTTGCATGTTCAGATACTATTCAAGAAACTTTTGAAACGGAAAAGCATATCTGGCGGGATTTTTTGGACGATATGCGGTAATTTTTTTCGTGTGTTGTTTCTTGTTTCGCGTGCGATGTAATGAAATTTCGTTTGCGTTTCCAAGTGCAATTTGATTTTGTTTTCGTTGTTTTCTGTTGATTTAAAACGTAATAACATGAAGCAAATAGTCAATCTTTGTTGAAATTAGTGTCAATAAAAGCTTCAAATCCTTCTACCTTCTGTGACAGTTGTCAATCAAGTCTGTTTGCATTGCGTTGTGCTATACAGATGTTAGTACGTGTGTTATGAAACGAAATGCATTTAAACACCTTTTCTATATTTGATTACTTCTTCACAGAAATGCTGCGTTATTAATTTTTCTTTATTTTTGCACAGTAAATCGATTGGTTTTTCTAAAGTTTTCCATGTTTTTTTTACAAAAGTACTAAGGCTCTTGAAGATTTTGCATTGATCGTTCCTTTGCGCGCTACTTACTACGTATAAATGACAACTAAGCAAGTGTAGTCAACTGTGCTTTGATTTTAAATGTATCGTTTAGCAAATAAAAGAAGTTTTTCGGACGCAATTTTATAAATTGTTGTAATCTATTCTGTCCCAACTCAATCATGTTTAAATCATCGGCAAAACAAGGCCAATCACTTCTGTTTTGTTATAGAAATCTTTTGTCGGATGGCTCGTTTTGATTGTGGGTTATTTCTGATATAGCGCGTCAAATTTGAAACAATTGCACGGTTTCTTAAATTTTAGATTTTGATATATTCTGCCCTCTCTATGATGTTGTCCTCCTTGGAAAATCGCTTTGTCGCTTTGCAGTGCTCGGTGGTTTTACCAAGAAGCTCTAAATTACATTCATGTTGCTTAATCATAGCAAAAATACATTTCATCCCGACACCAATAACTTGGTGCCTTGGTAACTCCGGAAACAGGTCGGGGTGAGTATTTACGGCTGCACAAAATATAGCGTTCCGACGTTGTCCTGTATTCAGGAAAATAACGATAACGTTGTCATGAAAAACTTTGTCGGACGGCAACAACCATCTCAAAAATACAGCTTAACTACTGCAAAGTTAACAAAAGATAGCTGTGAACCGGCAAAACTTGTCAAACTTTGCTATTTTGTTCAAAGATGAACTGTTTTTTTAAAATTGAGTTAGATCTTCAGCTAATCAACCAGACTTGATTTAAAAAGCTTTTACTTCAGTTATTTCTTTACACCTATGCTATTATTTTAGCACTGCTTTACAAATATTTGGTTTAACTTAGTTTGGGCTTATAAGTTTTTGCGCCATTATTTTTTTATAAATAAGAAAAACTTGAACCAAACAGGCTTTCTGGAAAGGGAGGTACGAGCGGAAGCCTTCGCTGAGAACATTTCAAAGTGATAATCTTTTAGTCGTCACTGGTTATTTGGCATTAAAATGAAGAATCAGAAACAGTTTCAAAGTGATGGCAATTTTTAAATCTTTACTAGTCTTGGGACAATATTATAACTAGGGGAACACCGGTGTTTAAAAAGCCCACAAACCATAAAAGTTTGAAAACTACTGGTCTAGAATCGATAAGAACTCTATTCAAGCAATATTTCTCTATTGGAAATTTTGTGCGTAAAAACCGTTTTCATCGCGTAAGAAATACTAGGCATTCTTGATGTCTAATATTTTTTTTATCTATTTAAAGGTAAACTTGGGCTACTTCTTACAAAAAATAAAAAAATAAAAAAAGTCTTGCACTTCACTGCAAAATTCGTAACACTATAAAATAATTAAATCGCTTTGGTTTAACAGTTTGAGCAATATTTTGTAATTGTGTTATGTCTTTGTGAATGTGTAGGTACATGTGTTTCGTTTGAAAAAAGCCGCTCGGAGACCATGCAAATCTCCTTTCAAGGATGTGGGTGTAAAACGGTAGACAAAAACGTTGTTGTTATTGTTATTATTATCAAAACCATCGTCAATCAGTAAAAAACATTAACTGCTGGGATATTTTTAATAAATTCAAAAAATTATACAGAATCTCAGAGTTAAAACTGAAAAAGATTTTTTTTAAGTAAAAAAAGAATTATAACAGTCAAAATCACTGTAGTAGTTAAAAACAACACAGTCACCAAAATAAAGCAATCAAAAAGACACGTCAAAAAGAATCCAAGTCATGTGAGAAAAACTTTTTTTCTAAACAACAATTGAGCAATCCAAAAAAATATCAAGTCATTTAATAAACGTTTAGATGGTGTTATTAATGTTGATAATGGTCTTGACTTGGAAAATTCATTTGGTTTTGTAAAAATCTGAGTTATGAGTATACGGTAATTTAGTTCTTGGATAAAAATGACATTAGAGCAGTCTAATAAAAGCTCCAATTTATATCGATAAAGTCATTGCTATGTTTTATTTCGTAATGAATAAAAAGGGCAGGGTAGCTGTGTGAATTTATCTTGCTTTTTTGTTTATTTCAAACATTAATCCGAAACGAGTGGCAAACTGATTATCTAAAAATTTATTTCTTGTTTGTCTTAACGTATATATGCAGTAATGGCTTTAATAGGTGCGAGCGGTGCGGTCGCACCGCCCCCCCCTAAAATAGATCAAAAAGTGGCCCCCCCTACACAAGAAATCGCTCTATTTTTACAAAGGAGCATTAGGACGTCGATGGCACATCAAAAAAAAAGAAAAAAATTTTTTAAAAAATTCCTCCATAACCTCTGTAATTGACGACATTGTGCACACTCTATACTACCGGTACTGCAATTCTAAACGAAAGTGCACATTACATACTACTGCTACTGCAAAGTTGAAGACCCTTCTTTTAGAGAACATTAAGATTTTCGGAGCAAAATTGGAAAAGCTGAAATGAATTTGAAGTGAAGACTTTTTTTTTAGAGAACACTATGATTTTCGGAGAAAAATTCTTGGGAAGCCTGAGATGGATTTGAAGTGAAGACCTTTTTTTAGTGATGACTTTGCTTTCATTTACTAAAAACTGCTCCAGCTATCTTTTTTTGGGACACTAAATAGTGGCCCCCCCTTACTTTGTTTTGCACCGGGCCCCCCCTTTTTGTAAGGCCATCACTGTATATATGCCATAGGGAGAGCAGTACAAATTCTGTTTTAAAAGGTATTCGTTTGCCTCCATGCGTTTATACACCGTATATATTTCTTTAATTTAATCATGGTTTTATGTTTACCACGTAACGTGCCATTGCCACATGGGAAAAAACTACGACATAGCTGTGATAGGTTACAGAAGAGATGGCCAACTTGTCTGCTGGTAATTGCAACTTTAAATTGTCTTTGGAAACTCGCGATCAAAACTAGCTCAGAAATGAGATTATAAAAAAAGAGTGATCTTTTAAAAAAATAAATAAATAAGGTCTTCACTTTGATCTGTCTACGATTTAACTCGTACCGATAAGTCTTAAAAACATTCTAAATTCACTCTAAATCAGAAGCAATCGACCTGTTGGCCATCCCTGACCTACTGTATCATTGTTTTGTAAATGCACCACGTTGCGGTAACTAGTAAGCGTGGAATAATAAATAGTTTTTTTACATTATTACGGAATTGAGTTAAGTATTTTTTCCCTTTTCATTTAATTTTTAAATACCTCCCTGTAACCAATATTACTTTTTTCTAAGTTTTTTATAAACAATATTATTCAATTTAGTCAACATTAGTGTAGGGTTGCCATAACGTCAAAAAAATGTCCGGAATTTTGTTAATTTTTTTGTGTCCGGAAGGAATATTAAAAAAAGCCCAAATGTCCGGAATTTTAGCATCCAACTAAAAACAAGATGCAATTTTTTAAGAAAACACGTTGATTATGGGACGAAAATAGGGAAATTCGAGATCGATTGGAAGTGAAGACCTTTTTTTTTGGTCTTCGTCCTAGATTCGGAAACAAATTTATTTTGTCCGCCCCTTCCAAAATTTTTTTCGTTGGTGCGCCTATGACTGTCCGAAATTCCGCCTATTCAGATATGGCAACTCTACATTAGTGCATATTTTTTGTTTTTCTTAGCAGTATCATTGTTAGACATTGCGCTTGAAGCGATGAATCCATTGGCTAGCTAAATTCCGATAACCATGCTTGTTATGTTCTACTTTGTGGCCCACGTCTTTTGAATATTATTGCTATTTAGGCATGGCAGAGTTACGTTTGTTAATGCCATAGTTGAATCAAGCTATCGCCAAATAAAATAATTTTCCTCAAAAATCATGTCAATGTTGGCTTGTAATTGCGCCAGGAAACAACTGTTCTCTTTGATAAGCTTTAACAAATCTCAATTTCGACCACAACTGGACGGATGCACGTTTCAACTCAACTTTAAAAGTGTAAACTGCACAGACTTTGGTGCATGATATAAACATGCTTTAAAATGTCAAAAGATGTCAAATTTCTTCATTTTTTCTTTTATTTTATCTCTATTATTCATCCTCCTGACTCGCAAGAAAGCGATGAAGGTGCTGCACATAGGGCAAGCAACTACTCCAACCTGCTTCCGGGGATGCCAAGATATTCAGTATTGTATTTTAAAATTTTAAGGACAGGTTCTCTTTTGTATAGAACTTTTAACAGCAGGTTCTCTCGTACAAAGATATGGAGATACGTAGATTACGTTAGATTAAAAACGGGTTCGTTAAATTCCAAGAACCGGTTTGCGCGAACTAGTGCAAATTCTCTAAATCCCGTCTCTGAAGATATTGATGTCCGGTCGAAATTTTTTTCTATTTCTTTAGTTTTTATAGAGATATGACTAAAATTTAGAACTGCTTGCCAAGCAGGGGAAGTTGTCGTCAAGTGTCTTTTCCCTAGGACACAGCAGACTGGCGCGAGTAGGTTTTGAACCAAGACCATGTCAATCTCAATCACGGCGCTTTAATCACTCAACCATGCTGCCTTTGACTCGTAATGATATGCAGTGTCGGCTCGCCCATAGAGCTGCAACGCTCCCAAATATCTGTGCAGCAGTTTTGAATATTATCAGCAACGCTTAAAAAATCATTGGGTGGACGTCGCTTGACCGACAAAATTTGTGGAATTCCCTCAAACCGGCAGTTGACCGACAACAAAGGAAATTTTCCAAAACACTCAACCGTCCGACAACAGCGTTAGCCTCCCTACCACCGAAAAATATTCAGCTGTCATAAGTTATATCAAATCATAAAATATACACAATGATCTGTTTCTCTACCAGTTCTTTTTGAACTTCCTAACAAGCAACACCTTATCGCAAATTTATTCAATATAACTATTATTATAATTTCATACCTATGTCTGTTACAGCTGTTGTGTCGGTCAAGTGGTGTTTTTGGATAATTCACTTTTGTCGGTCAGGTGATGTTTTTGCCTAGCCCAATTCACTTTTTTCGGTCAAGTGACGCTCCCACAAATTATTAATTTTTATTGTTTTTCAATTTTTTTTCATTACCTTTAAGTTTTCTTTTTTTATGTTTAAAATTGGCAACTTTTTGAGCTGTTTTGATTTCAGCTCAAAAATTTCACGCAAAATGACGCATTCCATGGACGCCTTATATGGAACATTCAATGTGCGCTTGATTTGCAGCAAACGCGGCTCCCTCGATCTAATCATCAGGGCATGCTATGGAATGAAGTGGCATAGAAATTTTCCTTATTCTATATCCTTTGAAATCTTCAATTCCAATCCATGCTAAGATTCTTCCATTCCATATTCCACACATTTTCTATACTTTCTATTAAATCAAAAGCCCTAAATTTCATACCAAGTAAATTTTAGTAAGTGTTTTTATAAGTCTAACTCAGAGGTGGGCGAACGTTTTAGAAGTTGATTTTATTTGAGGGGTGTGTGATGAGATACCAAAAATTGTCCAATTAATTATTGGCTTTATTAAACTAAATTCACGCTACAATAAGTCAGATTCTAAAGCAAAACAAAATGCATTAAATAAGAACACATTAACGAATAAACAAAATATAAAATCAACTTAATAGTTATTAATAGTATGGCAACTAACAGCTTGCACTGCAGTTACAATTTATCGCAATTTAAGCAAACAAAAACAGTAATACGGAGGAATTAAAGCGCCGCGCACTTTAAGTTTAAAAGGCGTTTGTTACTGAAGTAAAGAGTTTAAGATTGCAAGCTCGAATCTTATCAAGAACATAATTTTATGACAGGGTACACTATAGTGATCTCGAAAAGGTCTTCACTTTAAATTTGTTTCCGATTTTCTCGAAAAGGTCTTCACTTTAAATTTGTTCCGATTTCGTATCTAAAAATCAATGATTGCTGAAAAAGAACTTCGAATATGGTTGAAGACGAACATACATTAATAATTTTTTAAAACATTTGTTTGAGGGATTTCGCGGACCGCACAGAAAATCGTTACGGGCCGTAGTTTTTTGACCCCTGGTCTAACTTATCCGAGTATAAATCTGTAATTTTAGTCTTTATTTTGAATATGTGCATTTAAATTGTAGATAATTAGAATCAATATTTGATAAGATCTAAAAATTCTATTGTTTTTTTGTAGTTGTGTTTCTTTTATTTGTGTTTAACCGCTCTGAGACTATATGAACTTTTTAAGTAAAGAGCGGTTAAATACAAATAAAAGAAACACAACTACAAAAAAACAATAGAATTTTTAGATCTTATCAAATATTGATTCTAATTATCTACAATTTAAATGCACATATTCAAAATGTTATCAACATAAGTATAATTTTTTTAATATTTTTTATATAATATGTAGTAGGCATATGATTTTTGTGTGACGTTTATTAAGTTTTGGGATCTTTTATTTGATGTCATGTGATATCACAGAAGTTTTTTGTTTGTTGAATGATTAAAATTTGCGTCACTTTTTAAAAGAGCTTTACGAAACAAACGTCACTACTCCATAGCACAGATATAAAAACGTAATCAATAACGCGGCAAAGTTTTTCTCACCGATGTTGATATATAGTTAAAATTAGCAGTATTGTTAAAATCATGCATCTTCGATTCTTAAAGTGTCATTGACGTATTCCGTACGTCACAAAAAACACGTTCTTATTGTCACTCAAAAAAACTTTAAATCTGTCACCACGTATTTATTTAAAGGTCATCTGACTATATCAATTTTTTGCATTATCGGAGTTAAAAATTATGCATGAACAACCTTTTTAAATTTTTTTTGTGCTCTTAATGTGTTGTTCATTTTCCGAGCGCCGAATCAAAGTAAGAGAAACACTCGCATTAACTTTATACGCAATTTTACGAATTTTTTGTTAGAATTTGTGAGCCAGACTTTTTGTTGGAATTCGATGTTCACTCGTCGCAGTACGCGAATGACAACACAGACCCCTCGTTAATAGAAAGGTCACTGATGCTTTGCACAAGAATATGTGTGCAACAAGGTTTTATCTTGTTCAGTTCAAATGAGCTTACTCGTTTGGTATTTTTTAAAATCTTTCTCATCTTTACTGAATTTTAATTTTCAGCATTGGTCAATGATTTTCATGGTGTGCCTGCACATAAAAACAACTTCTTTTCTAAGCGTCACCATTGATAGAAAGTCAGCGTTTGTTAATTTCCCACCAAATTAAATTATTCAATTTAGTTGATGGAAGCAAAACCATTCTCCCTCAAAAAAGCGATTAAGTAATAAACTTAGAAATGCTCATTAAGTAATAAATTCTGAAAATGTGCCATAAAAAGATTGTAATTTGATTTTTGTTCGTGGAATCTGAGAGTAAATGTATACTTGGAAAGATTAAGCATAACCAAAAAGCAAAATTTTTATTCCGTATTTGTATAGTACCTTTTTAGAAAATATGTCGTAAAGTTGTTGAAAATGCTTACCATTATATCAACTAATTGAGGTACAAATTTACAAAAAAATTAGGAAAGTTTTAAAAAATTTTATATACAGTATTTTATCAAGTTCCAAGTAATAAACTAAAGATGTTAAGTTGAAATTACAGTAGGATTTGCCTATATCAGCACCTCAAAGGGATTGGAAAAAAGTGCCGATATACGCGAACTGCCGATGTAGACAAATCACTATAAATCATTCCGAAAGTGCCCTTTAATTCAATATAGTGTTGCGTTATTTAGTCAGCTTTACCCCATAATATCATACTGTATAACATGAAATCAGCGTAAACTACTGCACAAAAGAAAACATATATGTTCATTGTACTGTATTACTTCCTAGCGAAAAAGTCATTTATCTTTAGTTGTTTGGTTTTTGTAATAGATTTATCTACTACGTATTTCTGGATTTTTGTTAGATGACGTAGCATTTCCTCACTGTCGTCATGACTTCTGAGGTATCTATCTAGCTGCCTCATTAACGCCAATGCTTCTGTGGAAGATGAGATGGTGGGTTCAACTTCTTCTACAGAGACATCCTCTTCGTCTTCTTTCTCTTTCTGTACTGTGATATCTTCTCCAGTAGCTCTTAGATCATCTAGTATGCTACTCTCGGTGATTGTTTCACGAGTTTGGAGTTGTGAATCATTTTCTGTATACTCAGAAAAAGTGCATGTTTCTGGAATCAAGCCACCTGCTTGGAGTCTTTCCCAGATCCCTTCAATGTCCTCATCAACATTACTTTCGGTTTCTTCTAGGTTGTCTTCAAGTTCAGGCTGAACAAACATGACTTTTTTAAAACAGTTCTTAATTGCTGTTTCAGAGACTGAATCCCAAGCTTAATTGAGAAGCTTCATTGATTCCAAAACATCAATCTTACAGTTTGGTTTTTTTTCTTCGAAAGCTAGGAGACGCATCTTTGCAAGGTTCTTTCTATAATGCGCTTTAAAGCAGCGAATAATACCAACATCCATTGGTTGGGTTTTGGCAGTGGCGTTAGGAGGCAAAAATACGAGCTTAACATTCGTTAGACCACTCACACTGGGATGGGCTGTGCAGTTGTCAAGCACCAGGGCGATTTTTCTTTCACGTTTTCTCATTTGTAAATCCAGCTTTTTCACCCACTTCTCAAAAATGGTAGAGGTCATCCAAGCTTTGGTGTTATGTTCGTATGGCAATGGCAGTTTCTTGACATTTTTGAAGCATCTTGGATTTGCCGATTTGCCAATAACAAGAGGTGGTAGCTTTTCGCCAGCCATACTGGCTGTCGCCAAAACAGTTAGCCTGTCTTTGGACAGTTTTCCACCTGCGCATTTTTCGTTTTTCATAACGTGAGTCCTGTCAGGTAAACATCTATAGAAAAGCCCAGTTTCGTCTGTGTTGAAGATCTCTTCAGCTTTGAACTGTTTCAATAATGCTGGAAGACGATGTTTTTGCCAGTCATCCACGCCACATTGGTCAACAGACTCTGCTTCACCGTGTAACTTTTTGCATAAAACTTCCTGTCTTGATTTCCATCTGTTCACCCAGTTTGCATCTAGTTTGTCAGTATCATCGCAGCCACAAACTCGTGCAAATTCTTGGGCCTTCAACAATAACATTTCTCCACTGACTGGGATTTTTTGATCTCTTACACACCTTGTTAATTTTGTTCTATGACGTAAATCTCTAGGGTTTCTCTTTTTTCCTCAACGTTGCTTTGGTTTCCTTGATGACGTCTGTCTGGCGGGAATGCTTGATATTGTTTGTGCTTAGCTGAAGTGACCCTCATGCTTTTAAAACTACAGTTATTAACTTTAGAGAATAAGTCTTTTGTTTTTGAAGGATTTTGTTATAGTGCAATGTGCAACCAAGTCAAAGTTTTAACCTTGTATTTATTTTCTATTTGAATAAGAATCATTGGTAATCGTAATTGGTAAATAATTTGTGTCGACTGATAAAAGATTTTGTGGAAGTACTTTGCTATGCAAGTTCTTGTCCAACACGTGTAGTGAAACGTTTTGGTCAAAGAAAATTTTTGGTGAGTTATTGTAACGAATTTGATTGGCGATTTTTTATTGTTTCTGACTTCGTAGTTTTACCGCCGTGTAAATATTAACTGCTTTTTTATGTTAAACCGCATTTTGTTTCTGCATGTAAAATTTCGAATGTGTAATTTGTTTTTTGTTGTTATGCAGAAACCGCTAGAGGTGTTGTGAGCCGAAAGCGCGTTTAATAAATATTTCCTTCGCAAGCGTCTGACCAAAACGTCTGTGCAAAGGTCATACACCTAAACCATTTTATTAGAGGCTCGTCCACAGCATCAAACTTATGTTTTCGCTTTCTTTTTGCTTCGCTACTATGTCCTGCTTCAAAGTCAGAGATTATTTTGTCTTTATTTTGCAATATTGACTGCAAAGTTTGTCTTGGAATTTTAAATTCTCTAGCTAGTTTTGTAACGTTCGTAGCATTCCCACTGTTGAACTTGCTAACGATTTCGTACTTTTTCCAAAGCGGGAGACTTCTCCTTTTACTCGACATTTTTCGGCTTGCTGACAGTTTCAAAATTTCTGTTTAAACTGGCTGTTGGTCTCGTTACAGTACAACGCAAAGTCTCTGGGCAATTGTGATGTCACAGTTTTAAAATGCTAGTTAATGCTCGTACAATTACAGTTTGGAAACGTTTCTAGGTCAGCAGCAGATAACTCGTAGAAGAGATTACAGTCTGGAAGCATAAAGCAAATGCCCATATAAACGAACAAAACACTTCTGCGGAATAAAAAAGAGTGCCGGTATAGACGAAATGCCGATAAAGACGAATTTAAACGTACGTGAAACATAGGAATTCTACCGGGACCAAAGAAATTGTGCCGATATAAACGAAGCCGATATAGGCGAATTCTACTGTACCATTTTTTTTGTTTATGGTTTTTTCATTTTCATGTCGACAAGTGCTGCTCAAGCAACAACTCGGCACACAAACAATTAATTAATGTAGGTCACATTAAATAATTGAAATTGTAATATACACATCAATCTTCGCACAAAATCAATGTGATTAGCGCTTTACGACCTAAATATTGCTCAACATTTTGTCAATGGTAAACACAAAAATTTCAGGTGGGGAGGGGATGAAAATAAAGAGTGGAAACGGAAAGGGTTGTTAGGATTAGGTGTTTTGTTTTAAAACTAACCCTAACACAGTATAACCAAAACCCATATCGAATAAACTTTATTGAATTTATTATAGCACTACCACGTTATGCATTATTTCGTCGCCTGTCTCCTAAATCGTATAGCCATGTTACTATATATAGTGAACATGACTGAATGTACAAATCACCGACCGTGGGACACAAAAAATGCCTTCACACAAAATTTCACACGATGAATATTATGAGAAGCGGGGCACGACCGATAAAACAAAGCATAAGCGGAGCATGTCGCAACCAGGCATTCGGCATACACAAATCACGACATTCTCCCCCTAGTTGCAAAAAAAATTTGTGGACGCAAATTTGAAAGTAAAAATACAGAAATACAGAATAATTAAAATTATTAAAGAAATTGAAAAATTATTTGTGGGAAAAAAAATCAAATTACATTTTGAAACCAGTAAAGTAATTCAAAAACTAAAACATTAAAAACCTAATATGGAAATGTTGGGTTGTGTGTGTGATATGTAAAACACGAAATATGGAGTGATGAAGTGTATGTGTTGTGGAATTGTAAGTGAAATGTTTGTGAAAGTAACTTCGAATCGCACCATTAAGACAGTTTATAATGCCAAAAATAAAAATATTTCCAATATATTTCCAATATAAATTTCTATTTCCAATATAACGTTATTGACGAATCTTTAATCACCTTTGATATATTATATTTTATGATTGTTGAAAATTATAAAAAATCAGACATGTAGTTTTCAATTCGTAGCTTGAAACGATTATACAAACACATTAAACAACAATAAGTGTTTTTGAAAATATTTAACCCTTTGACAGTCCCGTGCATCACATGTGATACACAGGGCATTTAACTCAGACGTCTTGAAAACCCCTTAGACCAGTGGTTCCCAAAGTGGGCGCTACCGCCCCCCAGGGAGAGTTTCCGAGATTTAGGGGGGCGATAAGAAGAAAGGGGGCAGTTAGGGGGCGGTAAGAGAACAAGGGGGCGATAGGAAACAATGAGAAGAAATATACATGAAGGACGATTAAAGACCTTTTATAGGTAATCTTGCAGCAGTGTTTCCCAAAGTATTCAATACAAAATCGATTCAGGGTAAAGACCTTTATTTTTTTTAAAGATCACAATGAATTTGGGAGAAAAATAGCAAAATTACAGATGAAATCAAAGTGAAGACCTTTTTTTTTTTTAGAGATCACCATAAATTCGGGAGAAAAATAGCAAAATTACAGATTTGGAAATAAATATTCTCTGTCGAATATTCTTTTCACTTAAAAAAGAAGCTAGGGGGGCTGGGAATCCAGCTGGAAACCAAGGGGGCGCCTGACTGAATCTGACTGAAAAAGTTTGGGAAACACTGCCTTAGACTGTCAAAGGGTTAACAACAATAGTTAAGACAATTATAATAATCAAGTTGTTGGAAATAGGTGTTAAAAATACTCCATCGAAAAATTGGAACTGTTGGTACTCTTTATTTGCATTTTCGATATTCTAGTAGTTGAGTTGTATTCGGATATTTTGTAAAAAGTCCTTCAATTGGCATCGTCTTTTGTAAATGATGCTCGGTGCAATTCGGAAGTTTGGTTGAAGTTATGAGGTTATGGTCGTGAGGTGGCGTGTAAGATGATGACGGCTGAGCACTGCAAAACAAACATAAGCGACAACGATCTGCGTAATTGATTGATAAATATAAAAACTGATACAGCCTGAAAAAAAATTGAATTTAAGCATGCATTAATATAACGGCTATAAAATAAGCGACAGTATGATAAAACAGGACACACACGCAAAAAAAATTGCACATGACAACAATTTTGGAAGATATTTTTTTCAGACATTTTAACGTAAAAACTAAAATCCACATTGTTGTTAAAATTTGTATTAGAATAAACATAATGGTTATGAAAGGTGTGGAAAGTTTTTCAAGAGCTAAAAGAAAAGTACGTCGGGCAAAATGACGCACAGAATTTGTGACAACAGAAAAAAAAAAATTGGCGTCGTAAACTTTGCTTGCTTGAAGCGAGAAAATGGCATGCTGTAATTTATCCCTATCTACAGCAGTGTGGGCAATACTTGCTAGCAACGAATTTAAATCGGTCAAACCGTTATGTGTTTCGACACAGCTTGATGTATATCTGCAAAAATCTTTTACAGAGAAAAAAGAATCTCGAATGTCTTTAAAAGAGAACAGTTCTCCTTGAGTGATAATATTTATAATACGATGCTCGCCTTGGATAATAAAGTTTGGACTTACAAGTTGGCCTATACGCGGTTTACCAGCTTGGGTGCGTCCATACTCAACCAAAGGCAAGAGAGAAGATTTCGTTTCGTTATCAAAAGCTAATGCAGGCAAGACCGTTGCGTTAATTGGTCGGCAGGTAAGTTGTGTGAGGACATCACCAGCCAAATCGCAAGACAAGGTCTGCCTAATGCTTATGATAGAAGTGTAATTTGCCCAACGTTGAAAAGAAACAAAAGTAGAAGTTCATTCTAACTGGCAATGCAACAACAAACGATTTGAAAAGAAAGAATATTACAGATACGCTCTAATTGACAATGGAGCAAACGAAAAATCAAAATTATGAAAAAGAAAATGCCTTAATCAATAGAAGCAAGAGAAAATTTCGAGCCATGAAAAAATAAAAATAAAAAACAATCAAGAAAAGCAAAAAGAAAAGTATGTATAAGATATGGTTCTTAACTTCGATAGCGAATGGGTGGTTGGATAACTCGACAGGATCTAATAATTGTCTTTGTTGATATGTTGTACGACGAAAAGGGAGGATCCCGTTGATCGATGTCGAATGAGTCGGAGTGTGATTTGTTGGAAGTATTGTTATGAGCAACAATCAAACAGCGTTCATTTGCATTAACAGAAAGCCTACAAAAATAAAAAAATAAAAAAAATTCAAATCAGTTTTTATAAAATCCAAAGTATAGTCTTTAGAAGAACTAAAATTAATTTTCAAGGTTTGTTTACCATACGTTTGGATAACATTGGATGTCGCAGAATATAAAACAGTAAAGTCTGGACTAGTTTACGCTCACGTTTGGAAGCACTAATCAACGAATATGATGAGTCAAGGCGCGTTTACAGCCGTTTACAGTACTTTTTTCTTTCAGCGCGATCATGGTTTGTTTTATTGACGCTCAAATCCACTCATTTTTTCTTGAAAACATGAGTGGATTTGAGCGTCAATAAAACAAACCAAGATCGCGCTGAAAGAAAAAAGTACTGTAAACGGCTGTAAACGCGCCTTCAGTGTTCGTTAAAAAAAAAAGAAATGTCGCGAACAAAATCACAGGCCATCAACAATTTGTAATTTTGAGTTGTTCGCCGCACAGAAAAAAAATGCGATTTTACACGAGGATACGCTGTGCGCTGCAGAATGTTGGACCAAAACGACATGAGTTTAAAATTAAAATTTAAAGCCAAATTATTTTTACTATTGTTACCAGTAAAAACTAAATTCAGCAGAATTTTTACTGATTTTTCAAATAGGCTTTAAATTAGTTTTTCAAGAATTTAATTTGGAACTTTGTTACCGACTGGTCATTAAAATAACAAAGCAAAACAATGAAGAAACGGTGATCGGCGATCATTACATAGGATTGGCAACAAGGTGGAAAATAATAAAAGCAAAAAAAAATTATTTCTTACCTTTGTTCAACGTCGTCGGACACCCAACCAAAGTTAAATCTTACTTATATGTATAATCTTTTTTTTTTTTTTAAATCTTACTTATATTAATTTTTTAAACCAAAGTTAAAACATGGACGCCAATTGTTAAAAAAAATTTTTTACAAGTATTTAAATTATTTACAATAATTTACATTTACATTATTTACATACAATTATTACATCACGTCGGGTTCACCAAAATGTTAGGATTAGAAGTTTGGTTTTAAACTAACCCTAACACAGTATAACCAAACCCATATCGAATAAACTTTATTGAATTTATTATAGCACTATTATGTTATGCATTATTTCATCGCCTGTCTCCTAAGAAAGAAGTACGTCCTCGGGAAAGGATAGAGACTTTGGTGTCACTATATTGGCTGGCACAAAAAGGGTTTTCCAATCGATGCTGTCCAATAGCAGAGTCATGGGCAGTGATTGGGTCAAGGCCGAGGACGTACTTTTTTTCACCTTTCCGCTCTTAAATCTACTTTTATCAAATCTTTTCAACCTAATCTCTGTCGAAACAAGAAGTTCTTTACAGTTTAAAACTCATTCATTAACGCTTTTTTACTTTCACTTCTGATCGGTTGTCTCTCTTGACCATTCAGACGCACTTTCGTTTTCTTTTCTATTCCTGATTGGCTGCCTTTTTTAACCAATCAGACTCATTCTCCTTTCCTATATAAGCACGATCGGATTGCTCTCAGTTCATTTAGACGATTCCTCCCAATAAGTGTCAGATGAAAAGTCTTCGAGGAATAAACGCGCTTTTCAAAGCTATCTTAAAATCATGCCAATTAAGAATGCGTACTTATAAAATATATTGAAAAGATAAAGGCTAGACATATATCACATAAATTGTAAAATGTTCATAAATAAGTTTATTATAAATCAAATAAATTGTTTTAAAAAGAACGAAACAGAACAGAATTTATTGTTTTGCCCAAAAATAAACACAGTCGACGTCAACACAATACTATTCACGCTAGGAAGCATCGAATAACCCTAAGGTTTCCCAGTCAAGATGCTTCCTGAAGATTTTTTTTTATAAACCTTCAAATTTTCCTATATGCTTTTTAAGAGTCATTGAATAAAAAAAACAAGCAGAGACATACAGAATTTATCACCTGAAAAGCTACATTTCGGCTTTTAATGCAGAACAAAATCAGGAGTAAAAAGAATGTAAGAATGGCAGATAAAAAATAGGCCAAACCTTGATTTTAAAATCAGTACTAAGATTGAATTATATATTTGCCAACGTCTTTTCTTTATCAATTCTATAAAAGAAACTGAAACAAATAATGCTTGAAATCTCATTTATAACAGAAACCTTGCATAAAATAACGCGCTACCGGTACGACAATTTTCACTGTTTGATCATGCCGTGAAAGCAGTGATTTTTAATTTCAAGCTTTTTTGGTATTCTTAAAAAAAATTTTTTCGCGGCACACCAAAATAATTTTTTCAGCTATTTTTAGTTTTAAATACAAATTTTAAAAATTAATTGTTTGCAGCATTTTAAGCAATAGAAAACACAACGCAAAGGGTCTGCAGAACCCTAGGTTGCGTTAAAGCCATCACTGCCCTATACTTTATGATAAGTAAAACACCAAATGAAAAACTTGGACCAGACAACTATATCTTGACATAATTAAAAGTAGATCAGGCCAATTCCTAAAAAGTTACTTTAAATTTAATGCATTTATCGTTTTTCTGCGAGTCAGGTGGAAAACTATCAATTACGATAACAATCGTTTATTGACAGATTTTTGGTTTTGTCAGAATTCGATTAGACCAGAACTAATTGAAGTGCAAAAGAGAATTAGATCTCTTATTACAACAACGTTTAAATTTTTTTATTTATTTTTCCCAGTCATTATGTTTTTCATTGTAAACAATCAGTGTTGTAATCTTTATTTCTTTTATTTGCCATCTCTTATTAGCGTAGATCACAAGTAGTGGCGTATCGAAGATATTTGAAAGAGGGAAGGGCACACAACCACAACCGAATATGGTTAGTGGAAAAGTTTATTTAAGTGGTAGTAAAAAAAGGTTTTCAATTTGAATCAGTCCCGGATTTCATGGTTTTTGTCTCTGAAGTCTGATGAAGTCTGATGATCTTTCGAAAAACAAAAAAGAGGATCTGCACATGGAAACTGTCTTTGTTTCCTGGCGAATTTTTTTCGCAAAAGATCTCCAAGGGGGGTCATCGATCTCTAAAAGGAGACCATGGCACTAGAATTACTATCCAACGTATGATAAGCCTACGTATTAGTGATCTCCAAAGGGGGTTCCACAATGGTCCTCCTAAATACGCTACTGGTCAGGAGAATTGCTCAATTACTAAACGTTTGAAACTTTGGACGCTTCGAAAAAATATTTCACTTATAGAAAAGGTACGTGATGCAAAACCACTGGAAAAGATAGATGACATAAAATGAAAAAGTATGTTTATGAACATGGCCGACTCCAGGACTTTGTCGCTACTCGGGCTCGTGTTTGATACTGATGCAACAAGTTGCAAATATAGTACAACTATACAGTTGTACTATATTCAATTAGCTCCAATTGAACTTTTGCTGCATCTATCCATTTGCAGATATCTTTTGCTTCACCTCGTCGTCGTCGTCGTTTGAAGGGTATCCACTCCAGGTCAGACACAAACAGGACTGAGGCCGAGGGTTTATCCTTTTACTACCCCAGATTGCTGCACTGCCTGGATCAGATGCTGGCAGTGATGTCATTAAGCCAGCATCGAGTTTCGTCATGCAAAACAGTCAGACCTCGTGCTCCATGTGGTGCCCGATGTATAGGGCACGCTGTTAGTACATGGTCTGCGGTTTGCTCAGAGGTGCCACACTCGCAATTCGGTAAAGGAGCGAGACCCCATTTGTGCATGGACGAATGCAATCGCCCAACACCAGTCCGCAGGCGGTTGAGCTTAACCCAAGCTGCTCGGGGTAAGCCCATCCAACAGGCCTGGCACCAGTCTCGGGCACAAAAGCACGGAGCCTGAAAGCATTTTCACAGTACTTCGTTTTCTATTTGTGATTTGTCCATTCAGAGGCGCGGATGCCAAGTTTGGCAAGATTGTCCAAAAGATTCCGCGCACCTGGCACAAACGGGCGTCTGGATCTTAGTCTCACTTGGCGAGTATCTGAGGACTCACTTAAAAGACCATGCAAAATATGATCGGGGTCCAGAGATCCACGGTAAGCCAAGGAGAATGTCGCTCCCATTCGGCGAAGCTCAGCTGGCTGGATGCCTGAGAGTACAGGTAGGTGGTCCGTTGGAGTGGGACGCAGGCATCCAGTAACTATGCGCAAGGCGTCATTCAAGACACTGTCAATGAGGCGAGTGTGAGCACTGCGACACCAGACTAGCGCACAGTACTCAGCTGCTGAGTAGACTAGAGGCAAGGTGGCTATGCGTAGTGTTTTAGCACCAGCACCCCATCCCGAGCCCACGAATCGCCTCAGCAGTGTGACGCGCGAAGATAGTTTTTTGCGCAATGCCACTAAATGGTGACGAAACGTGAGCGATTTGTCCAGTTTTACCTTAAGATAAGTAGGGGTTGGACAGAACGATAAAAGTCTACGATTGTTGTAGACCTTTAGTTCACGTTTGGCATTTCGATTATTTAAGTGAAAGGCTGCCGTCACCGTCTTAGTGTGACTGAGCTTCAACCTCCAAGTCTGGAGATACGCTGACAGTGTGGACATGTCTTGGCTTAAAGTCCCCTCCAAGTCCTTCCAGTTTCCAGAAGAATGCAACAATGCTAAGTCATCAGCATAAGCAAACTTTCTGGAAATGATGGAAGGAAGATCGTACGTATAGATGTTAAATAGGAGGGGAGCCAAGACCGATTCCTGAGGAACGCCGTTTTTAAGACGGCGTAGCCTGCTTTGCTTGCTGTCACCGGTGGTAAGGGTGAAACTCCGATTTCGGACAAGCTCCATAATCATTTTGACCATGTGCTTATCCGGAAGTAGTCTCAGCAGCTTGCAGGTAAGGCCACGGTGCCAGACAGTGTCATAAGCAGCTGTCAAATCGATAAATACAACACCGGCCTTCTTTTTAGCCTCGAAAGAATCCTCGATGTTCTGGGTTAGCAGAACAACTTGATCTACGGTTGACTTCCCGCGTCGGAACCCAGCCTGCTCTTTAGGGAGCAGTAGATCGATTAATGGTTCAACGCGGGCGTAGATAAGCCTCTCGAGGATCTTGTAGGGGACACAGAGTAGAGATATCGGTCGATAACTCTTTGGGTCCCCCACGGGCTTTCCTGGTTTTGGGATCGCGACCACAAGCGCTCTTCTCCAGATCTTGGAAATTTTGAGTCGGCGCAAACAGGAAGAAAGGAAGTCACGTAACCAAGACTTCAAAGCAGCTCCAGCATGGAGTATAAGCTCTGAGCAGATGGAATCAGGTCCCGGAGCTTTACCTGGTTTTAAATGTTGGAGGGCAGCAGCAAATTCTCTCTGTGAAAAATTGTCAGAGATATTACTGCGTCTGGTGTTGTGGCCCTCCAAAGGTCAGACACTTCTTGAAAGACAAGTCGATATGACTTGCGGTCAACAGCCTCGTATTTCCCATTTCTAACCAGCTGAGATGCAATAGCATCGGGTGAAACGGGACAGTGACGAGGAGAGTGTCGTGACCTACCAGTAAGGTTGTTCAAAATACTCCACGCTTTTCGACTAGAGTGTTAGAAGTCAATGCTTAAATTAAATTACATGTAATAGAGTACACTGCAAGAAATTTACATTAGAGGCTACTTATGTACTACAGTTTACGAAACAATAATGACAATTTTAAACACTATGAAAAAGACCAGCTACTTACAAAATCTACTTACAAAATAAAGCCTGCTTAAGAAGACTAGGCAACTACAACGCGTCGATTGCCAGGCTACGGAGTTGGTTTCAATTTATTCAACAAAAATATTATTGTAGTTCCAAACAAAGTGTGCATGTGACATAACAATCGGCAACAAAAGCCTCTAATGAAAATACAGTATAGTAGTGCAGTGCTACTGAGCTCAGCCTTATGCTGAAAGCCAGGTAGAACTTCCTTTTACTAATACATTACTATGCTGTAAATCCGCAAATGCATTAAAACTCCAGAAACCGTTTAGGTCCGCATCTAGCATTCCGGAGGTCCGGGTTCGGACCGCGGTCCGCTAATTGAATAGCCCTGCCTTATCATATGTAGTACGTCGACATCAGAGTACTGTATTTTTATGTAATTTCTGTAGTGGCATCTATCCTTAAATGAACTGCAGAAAGCGCTACTCTCAATGAAAATTTTAATCGGGCAAACTCTTATATACTGTAGCCACGTAATGAATGTAATAGCCCGCTGAATTAGTGCCATGTGCTTGACTCCTAACTTCTCTTTAATTTATTGAAATTGCTGAGGCAATAACTAGACATTTACAAGATAAATATTTAAAAAACATTTTTTTCGTTAAAAATAAACTCTTTAATTGCTTTACTCTATCTAGTCGACCACAGGTCGGCAACTTGCTTCTTCAGAGCCACAAGTGGCTCTCTTAATGTCTCCGCTGCGGCTCCCACTGACGGTAAAAAATAAACGAGTATTTAATTTACTCTTTATCGCCAAAGTCATCAAATTTGTTACATTTCAAGCAAAAGTTGGTATTTGCAGCACAAGTTTTTTGTGAAGTTGCGAAAACTCTTGCACCGCAACTACTTTGGCTATGATCAAAGCGCAAACGTGAGTTTAATCTAGCGTATATTAATAAAAACTTTTAAAATCTTAATTTGTTATAAAATTATTATAAAATGTTTCTATTGTTTTTATATAAAAAAGCAGATCTTTTATTTGATGCTTGTAGCAGTGAGTTATATACTGCATTGTCTGAGTTACTGCAAGATAATGCAGTTGAAGAGGAAATAATAAATACTTTTTGCATTTTTGTATAACTAAATTTTTGCCTTTTGCGCAACGCTTTAAGTAGCCGAAGTAAAGGCTCATTATTTATTACTTACGTGGTTTTTGGCATGCGGAAGATTGTTTTTATATTATTTTGCTTTTGTCAACTTTCTTAGTAAAATTGTATTTCTCTCTTGTTTTTTGTCAAGTGACTCTTTTCATATCTTCATATGCTTTCCTTGTTTTCTTAAGTAAAATAATATGTGTAAAGCAATTTATTCTAATCAAAATGATTCTGCGGCTCCCGATGCTTTCTTTTTTGTGGGACTTGGCCCCAAATGGCTCTTTGAGTGATTAAGTTTGTCGACCTTTGATCTAGACTATTCAATTTAATCTAACATCTTTTAAATCTTTAAAAAACTTTAAAAATTTTTCCAATGGGATCGAGTATAATTCGATAAGCAAATTATGAGATACAAAAATTCTTAGATGAAGATCCTTTGTATGCTTAAATTCCCACACTTTCTAAACTAATTAAACTTCTAAACTAAGCATCAAAGGCAAAACTACAAATGACGTATTAGCCGAACAAAATGCTCCTCATGAAAGAAAGAGGTCACGAATTGAGCGAATTGACGAACTAAACGATGACGAATTAGACAAGTTCTATTGGATATGTAAATTACGGAGTTAAAATTTCGTTTTCAACAATTTTAAAATTGTTAAAAGTCCGCTTGCTTTTAACACAGGGTGGTCCAACTTCTGCACTCTTGTGGGCCACTTTTCAAAATTATTCAAGTTTGCGGGCCTCAGCCGGCTAAAAACACCTATTTTCGTCCCAAAATCAGGGTGTTCTCTAAAAAAAAAAAAAAAATTTCTTCACTAAAAATTCCTATTTTCGTCCCAAAATCAGGTTGTTCTCTAAAAAAAAAGGTCTTCACTTGGAATCGGTCTCCAAAATTCCTATTTTCGCGCAAAATCATAGCGTTCTCCAAAAAAAATTACGGCTGCTTGTGATCGACAAGACTTGTGCAAAATTGTTCCGCGGGCCCGTAGTTGTTTTAACAATTTTAAAATTGTTTCTATTACTTGTGCGTAAAACGTCTGCAATTTGACAATTGAATGATTCACTTCGTTTTTTATGCATAGCTACGTAACATTTGCGATGATAACCTTCGATTCAAAAATAGTTTTTAAGGTAAAACAGATGAAGCCGCACCAGTAGGAGACATATGGATAGCGCTAAATAAAAATTAGGAAAAACTTATAAGCTTTATGAATGCATTACCACAGATAAACGCTTATATCCATTTAGAGGTCATACTAAATTTACTCAGTAAATACCACCAAAATTAGTAAAATATGTCATCATACTAATACCAACTGCTAGGTAAAATTTATACTGGAGAACCAATAGATGGTCCCCGACAAATTAATGTTGGAAAGCGAACAGTTTTGAACCAGGTCAGTTTGTATAAAGACTTTGGAAGAAATGTCATCCCGGATAACTTTTTTACAACTGTGGAATTAGCTAAAGTATTAGACTCCTTCAACATGACTTTAGTTGTTACAGTGAGAAAAACAAACGATTTTTTCCGAACAATATGCAGCCAATCAAAGAAAGACCTGTTTACTCAACCAATTTTGCCTAACATCGTGACGCAGTCTGTTCATATGTGCCAAGGAAGAAGAAAGCAGTCGTGCTTCTTTCAACTATGCACACGTCAGGAGAAGTTCAAGAAAGACTATCAGCCAAGACAGAGATAATAAAATATTATAACAAAAATAAAGGTGGAGTTGATACTCTGGATAAAATGCTTACTGAGTACACCGTGAAACGACAAACATCGCGGTAACTGTCGGCGTTTTTTTACAATATAATTGGCGTCACTGGTTTGGCATGCTACGTCACCTTTAGAGAACACATCTCAAGGCTTAAGAAAAAGGATGAATGAAGAAAATTTTGAAAGAGCTTGCGCATATGCTACGTATGCTCTCTATTGAAACTCATAGTAGCGGTCGGATACTGACGATGAATCATTTTCTTCGAGGCGCAATGAAAATGTTGTTTGGCAGACGCTTTGTGAAGACACAAAAAAGCTGATGTCGCTCGTTCTTCTATAAAAGACCGTCGGGGATTAAGTTTCGAGTTAATTTAAGCCGATAAATCTTAACAAAAGACCAACTACTCTTAAAGGAAATTAAAAAAATTCCGAAGGGCCAGTTTTAATTACTCATTTTTAACAATGCATTTTTTGCCAACTTCAAAAATACTATTTGACTCCAATCAAGTGTGCATGAGAATTAAAGTCTTGTCTTCCACTTCAAGAAAATACTTTTTAGTCCTCTCTCCACAATTTAAATTTTTTTATACTACGAGGTTGTTTTTTACTTCAGCGTTTCTTAATCGGGTGAATGAGACTTTCACAAAAGTGAACCAAAAAGGGGGGTAGATGAGGGATGAACAAATGAAGGCAGAAATCCCATCTGAACCGACCAAAGTTTAAGCACGGAAATTTATAACAAGCTGTGTTTGTGTGGAATACTAACAACGTCAAATTAAGACCAAAATACTAACAACGTTTTCACTTACGGTTTGAAACAAATTCCTTGGTTAAATATCAAGTGAAAATCTTTTTTTTGTCTTAAATTGATGTTGTGAGTATTCAAAATATCTACCATTTGTGCTGTTCTTGAGAGATTCAGGGTGAATAAAATGCGAAACTTGATGATGGGGAGAACAAAATCAAAAACCTTTATGAAGCACTGAACTAAGCAATAAAGGCGCCGCGAATCAGACTTTACGATCAGCCAACTCGTACAACCGGAAAAATTGTAACAAATTACAGCCAATAACCCACATATTACGAACAATTTATACAGATTCCAGCCCGTAAGTTCTAACAATTTCGAAAAGTGTCTCGCAGAAGTGAAGAACTTGAACACAACTGGTTTAAGTTATATGTTCTTTCAGGCTTAAAGCTAGCAACCTGATAACAAATATTCCGAGTTATGCATGTTAAGCGTCAATAGCAGCTGCATATGCTCAAACAAAAAAAATATTCAGGAAAAATTTACCCAAGACAGTTTGCTTGCTTGGCAGTTCGCTGTGGCTTTCTTTTGTTATTTATAAACTAGCAAACATATCATTTGAAAATGCTAACCTTAAAATGTCATGAAAAAGCTTGAACTAGAAACTAGCTCTGCGTTAACATCACACTCTTACATGACGTTCAAAGGGCCCTTGATACGGCAATACAAATCGAAAAAGTCTTTGTTCAATTCCTGCTCTTGTCATGTTGATGTGTGTTCGATAATACGCTGAGCAACACTACCAACGATTTTCAGCTATGGGAGCGGAGGTAGATGCTATTATTGAGTTCGAATTATAATCATTTTAAAACACTTGATGTTTTGCGTAAGAATTATTTAGTTTAGGAAAATTATGATGTAATAAAAAAGGCCCAACTGGTTCTTCTGAAATTCAATTTTTTGAAAGGAGAATATGTGACCAGGCAACCATGTTGTGGTGACTTCTAATGTTGAAATATTAAAATGAAGTTTAGGGTACTCTATTATAACTTTTTCGGGATGGATATTTCTAAATTAAAGTTGCATATTATGTAAAAATTAGGTAGCGGCCACAAGTCTCTTTGAAAAATAACTAAGGGATGGCGAATCATTAACCCGACTACTTGAAATTTAATGACCCATCTGTTGTTCCGAAATTCCTGGCATTTTTAGTCTGCAACATAAATTTAGAAGGGATTGGATGCTGATGGAAAGTGAAGACCTTTTTTTTAGTCTTCACTTTAAATTTTAACCGAAATTAGAGCTTTCTCACTCATTTTAGTCAATGGTTACTTAATGGTAATTTCAATCAAGCTTTCATTTTTTGAACCGTCCTATGAAAAAGGTTTACCATCCTTTGTGGTTCAGAGCGGTAATTAAATATATGTCAATGAATTTTAAAAATAACTTTCCGGTTGGTTTTCGTCAAAAAAGTGCTCGGTACTATTAAAGCGGAAGGCCTCCCGTCCTATATTCTCTACTCTATTGCAGCCTGAAACCTATCTGCGTGATGCACCATCAAGATACTCAGCGTCCCGCTTTGCTATTTTCATACCTGATTTTATAATTTGGTGGAAGGTGATGGGAAAAATTTTAATGTTCTATTGGTATCATTCTCAGAAAATGTACAAGGTATGTATTACTAAAATAAATGTTTTGTACTATTTTGTGTTTATTGCTAAAGTAAACGTATGGAAGTTTGTACTATCCATAGGAGATAGACCTCAAACTATAACATTAAATGGAAGTAGAACTCACATTAAAATAGCACTTTTTTATTTTAACGAATATAATTAATCTCCTACTCAAGGACGATTGAAAACCGTCTACATATATAAGGTTAGGTTAACTGCCATAATTTCTATAGTATTTGAGTAAGCTGTTTGATTGCCCTCTGACGAGTCCAAATAGCAGAACCGGGTGTTGTGCAAAACAAATTAATGATAAAATACTTTTTGTGGTTAGTCAGTTGAATTATATATTTTACATATAAAATTCTGCAATGCCACCCAGAGTAACCTTCAAAACTACGTTAAGTTTTAAAAAGATTTTTTGTTGCTGCTATTCAGAATAATAAATATATTTGCAGTTAAAACTACAGTGATATTACATCACCGACAGCATTTTTTGCACCACCCAATATCCGAAAAAAATTTTTCAAAATTCAAAATTTTATGAAACCTTTTTACTTAAACGGAACGCACTGTCTACAAACTAGACCCTTCATTGTAATTCAACTTTTTCTTGGTTGTCTATCTAAATACATCTAAAGTGTTAACAAGTACTTTTCCCAACCATGCATTATATCATGAATTTATTTTTATTAGCGAAAAAATCAAGTTTTGGAAAACTTTTAAAGTTACTCAATTCTAAATTGCTGTTAAAACAAGCTTTAAGTTAATCTAATCTGAGTTAAAATGTAACCAAGAAAATCCGTTTAATGTGGCATGATCAACAAAGAAAGATATTTTGTCTTCTAATTCAGTCGAAGTAGAGAAATTATATCCGGAATTTCATAGTATTTATTAATAACACTTAATCACAACTGCGAAATAGTACTTTTCTCACTTGTTTCAAACAATAGACGTCATTTGACAATGCGTTTTCTCAAAAATACCCCGATCACATTAATCAATGATTGACTAAACGTGATAAACAAAAAATCGCAAACGAAAATGTGACATTTTCCATCCAGAATCATTTCCAACAAAAGATATCGTATTTTTTTTCTCAACACCGTATTGGTATAAACACAAATAATACTTTGAACTGAAAGTAAAAATCGATTGGATATTGCTTTTTCAAGCTCAAGGAATGACATGTATTTTATAAAGTTTCTTTGAATGTCGGAATGTTAATTTGCAAATTTTTGCAAATTTTTCTCTCTTTGGACACTTTGAAATGTATTTTTTATTGTTTATTTGCAATCAAGACTTTGTTTCTAACAAAAACCTGAGCTTTTACGAGAAGCAATAAACAAGATGGCTGAACTTTTTAAACAATTCGGCTTTTCAAAAAAAGTTTAATTTAATGCTTTTGAGCTAGTTCTACGAAAACTAGTTCTACGAAAACATGTCCGGAAAAACTTGGACGCTTTCTTAGTAAAAGAGAAAAGGCATCATGTGAATGAATCTTATCATTTAAAAAAGATGAGAATGATTTTGAACCATATTGATAAAGATAGACAACTGTTTTACAACGAGGAAGTTAAAAATTTATACCCATAATAAACTAAAATGTTCAGATTGATTACAAAACCTGCTCTTCAATTTCAAAATTTTGAAACTATTAAACTGAATACAAGGGTGTTTCACAATTATTGAAACAAAGCGATTGGGCACAAATTCAGGATTTTAAATGATAACACGATGATGATTACATTTATTGAAAGGTGAAAGGATAACATTTTATAATCTGAAACTGTTTATCTTCAAATCAGAAATAATATGTCAAGAAGATTCCTAGACTACATGCTCCAGATGTCCACCGTTTTGTCGAAGGCATTCTTGAATGCGGCGTGCAAAGTTGTTGATAACACGATCACATTCCTCCTGTGTAATGGTCTGAATGTTCTCGGTAATGGCTGCTTTCAAAGCTGCAATAGTTAGTGGGTTATCTTGGTAAATGTTGTCCTTGAGGAACCCCCACAAGAAGAAATCTGGAGGATTCAGGTCAGGCGAGTGAGGTGCCCATTCCACTTCAGCTTTGCGGCTGATGAGACGCTTTCCGAACTTTTCACGGAGCCAAGCCATGGTGACATTAGCAGTGTGAGGAGGGGCACCATCTTGCTGGAACCACTGTTCTTTCTCATCAAGGTCCTCACGCTTATTGAGCTCTCCCCAAAACTGCTCAAGCACTGGAACGTAGCGGTCTTTTGTCACGGTTACTGCAATACCGTGATCATCTTCAAAGAAAAATGGTCCGATGATACCATGCTTGGAAATGGCAACCCATGCTGTGCATTTTTTTAAATGCAAAGGGCGTCCAACGACTCTGTGAGGGTTCTCACTTCCCCAAAACACCCAGTTTTTAGAGTTAACGTGACCATTCAAAAGGAAGTGGGCTTCATCTGAAAACCAGACATCATTCAAGAATTCCTCGTTATTGTCTATCATTTCCGAAAACCACTGGCACATTGCTACCCTCTTTTCCTTATCAGTCTCGGTTAGTTCATGCTTTATGTGGATCCGGTATGGATAAAGTTGTAGATCCTTAACCAGCATGCGCCTTACAGAAGAGACAGAAATGCCAAGTTCTTGGCTCCTTCGACGAAGAGATTTGCTCGGACTCCGACCGACTGACTCTTGAACCCTGCTGACATTGTCGGGGGTGCAGATTGTTATTGGAGGCCCTGAGGGCGATGAGCCCGCTACCCTACAATCTCCACAAGTGCCATGAGCTTCAAACTTCTTGACCAACTTGAAAATCTGACTCCTGTTTGGAAATTGGTTGAAGCTGAACTTCCTTCTGAACCTTGCTTGAACAATCCGGAAAGACTTCGTTTCGTAATATGTCTTTACACAAAAGATCTTCTGCTCCATCGACCAAGGCATAATTAGGCTATTTTTTGTTTAACGTATAAAAATGTTAACAATTTTGCTATGACAATCTAAAAACAGAAAAAGAATAAGGTCATTGGTAAAGGTTTTATAAGCTGCTGCTTTGTTTCAATAATTGTGAAACACCCTGTATTTAGAAAAAAATAGTATATTTTATTATTTTAATACCTTTAGAACAAGAAGGCGAATGAATAAATATAAATATCGATAGCTACCAGGAAAATCACATGAAAATTAAATTTAAGTTTCTTGATAAACTGTAACATTTGTCAAGCGACTTGTTTAACTCTTTTTAGCTTTAGGCAGGGGTCTGGTGATGCCTAGGGCCAACTGTTTGATTGTGTGCTCCCTCCCTAACTTCAGTCTAGCACCGAGAAATGTGAGGAAAAAAAGCATTTGAAATTTATTAAAACTACAGTAGAGTCAACAAACAGATAAAATACGGAAATTTAAATTGAAACTATTAAAAAATCATTGTTGATTTTTAACGTCGGTTGTTTTTTCGTAATATTTTGCTTATTTTATTTGTTTTATTCTGTGGACCTGAAGTATGGGATTATGGACAAAATACGTTTATTTAAGAGTATTCTTCTACTTAAAAAAAACTAGATATTGTATGTATGAATGCAATAAATACCTAATAGCTTTGCCAAAAAAGAAAGCACTTATGAGGCATGATAGGAGAGAGAATTGTTTATATTTTTTATCATAAATATTATTTGAAATTGTACATCATATAACCATGACGTTTGCTGCATTGTTACCCTTTATGTTTTTATGAAATATTAATATAAACAAATTCCTATAAACATTAATCAGAACAGGTGAAGAAGCATTTTTTTTATATTTAACTAGTTAAGAACATACAAACAATTTAGTTACAAACTTACCTTTACTAGTTCCTCTTTCCCAAATGAGCTGCTCTATCGGAAATGTTTGCACTAGCTCATTTTTTATATCGACTGAAAGTAATTTTTTTTCAATACTGATTAAGTCCAAGTTTGTTAGTCGTTCTTTTAATATGGAAGATCTTAAACACGTTTTCATCAATTTTAACTTTGAAAATGACCCCTCATAACTCGCAATTAAAATTCCGATGGTGAGTAGTAACCTATTTGCAATAAATAATGTTGGGAAGACTTCCCTTTCAAACTGTACTAAGTACTTAAAGTAAAGCTGTCTGCTTCTTTGTGCCGCATTCACAGGTCGCCGTAGAAGCCAAACCTTATTTGTGCGTTTCTGAGTGGAATAGATCAACGCCGATTTGGTGGCAGTTAAGCTTGACCCATGCAGGTCTAGGAAAGCTAATTCCCAGTAGTGGTGGGCCAACAACTCCAATAAATGTATGGAGTCTAGAGGTGTTTTTTTGCCACTCCATGCTCCATCTATATTTTGTCCATCGTGCTACACGGGTGCCTAACTGGGAGGGGTCGTTCAGTAGTTCCAGAACAGCAGGCACAAAAGTGTCTTGATTTAAGTTGCCGAAGCTGCGCAAAAAGTGGAGATAGGAACCTTTCATATAAGAGATGTTCTGGCTCCTGTGCGCGACAATCTCGATACAGTACAGTTTTTTGGCACAAAGCTTAGTTGATTGGATGCCTGACAAAATAAAAAGGTTGTCTGTTGGTGTGGAATGCAGGCATTCGGTGACTATGCTCAAGGCATTGTTAATGGACTTGTCAATAAAGCGAGTATGGGAACTGCGACACCAAACAGGCACACAGTACTCAGCCGTGAAATGGACCAAGGCAATGGTGGCTTTTCGGAGTACTGTGGCATCCGCACCCCAGCTTGATCCAGCTAATCGCCTTAAAAGCTCAACATGAGATGTTAACGTCTTGCGCAGTGACTCTAAGTGTCGGCAAAACGTGAGTACTCTATCCAGCTTTATGCCAAGATAAATAGGTTTAACACAAAACGGTAGGGCCTGTCCGTTAACAAAGATGTTAAGCTCACATGTGCCTCCTTGTTTTAAAGATGGAAAGCTGCCGACACAGTCTTCGTTGTACTGAGCTTGAGATTTCATTTGTAAAGATAGGAGGATAGGGTAGCCATATCCTGAGTAAGAGTCCCCTCCAATGCCTGCCAGTTGCTTGCACATTGCAGGATGGCCAGGTCATCAGCATAAGCAATTTCCAATTAATTGTCACTGGCAGGTCAGATGTATAGATATTAAACAAGAGAGGAGCCAAAACTGATCCCTGTGGGACGCCATTCTTAAGGCGTTGTAACCTGCTTTGCTTTTCGCCACCGGAGGTGAGAGTAAAAATTTGATTACGAAAAAGTTTCATAATCAATGAGACCATGTTCCTGTCCGGAAGAAAACAGAGTAGCTTGCAGGTGAGGCCGCGGTGCCATATAGCATCATAGGATGATATGATATCGACAAACACAACGCCGTCCTTCTTTTTAACAGAAAAGCGATCTTTAATTTCTTGAGTTAGAAAAATGACTGATTATGGTGGACCTTCCGCACCAAAATTGTGATGAGGCCATATAGTTTCCAGTTGGCCTTGCGGAAGTTCCAATGTTTGTGCGGATCAGTTGGGACTGTGGCCAGATTTTTTGAGGTCACAATTAGTGATGGTCGATATTGGGACCTAGGAAACTTTTCTAATGTATATCTGTCCAGTTCGCAGCTATTTAAATCTTCACTTGCAAAATCCAGGTCGAAATTGATTTCAGAGTTCCAGCGACCAGAAAAGAAGCTGGAAGCATCTTTTAAGGTTATACAAGAGAGAAAAATTTTTATGGGCTGCTCAGTCATCCAGGAATTCTCCATCTGTGCTGGTGTTATTATAGTTCCGTCATTGTGCCAGCAGTTAAAATTGCCTGCATAAAGAGAGGGATATGGGAACACTGTAATGGCTGTTAATGTGAATTGCGAGGTTGGTGGTTTGTAGACATTGACTATCTTACAACCATCAATGTTCACAAACAAGCACTAAATTGCCGATCTCTCTGAGGATTGATCCACAATGGTCTAGCTAAGTTTCTCGCGGACAAACGTAACAAGATCATGCTTCCAGTTTGAGACCCAACAAAGCAGTGTGAAGTGTTGTATTACTAGCTGGTTTGCATTCGTGCAATGTGTCTCTTGTAAGAGGTTGAAAAGAGTCTTATGTCTGATACTCAGTTGGCTAACAGCGCAGATCTTATTTGCGCGTAGGATTTCAGCATTTAAATGGAGGCTAGTATTATGGGCACAGATGGCCGCATCTAGCATTTGTGGACTTATCGAATCGAATCTCTTTTGCTTCCGGAGCTGAGGGGTCCATCCTTTTACCACCCCAGAAGCACCCCGAAATCATTATCATTTGCTCGGTCATTTACCAGTTACTGGAACTTTCCATGTGGAGGCTGATAATATGAGTCCCTAAAAAAGCTGAATCGCTTACACATACACGTAAGCATTCAAACAGTTCGAGCAGCGAACCAATGTCTAGCTGATTACGAGTCGGTTTCTAAGTGCAGAACAACATCGACTCACAAAAGTCAATAACGTTCTTATATAACTCAGCAGCTGCAACATCATTGTCATAACAATTTGCAAAGTTCAAAGAGTCTTTGCTTGAATTTTATCTCTCTCTTTTATGCTCAATGAAAACTGAATTCAAATTAAAGAGGAATGGAAATCGATTTCTGAAGTTTTTAAGGCGAACACTGCGACCTTCAATTTCAATTTTTAATCGGTTCACATTTTCTACAATGACTAGCAGTACAAGTTAGTTGGAGTGCTCGTTCGGCAGTGGTGCACTACTGTGTGAGAGTTAAATCAAGGCACTTTGTACTCGCACTTCAGGGCAATCACTAACCTTCGCCGTCGAGCTCAGTGAAATCATTAACCTCCGCGACTGAAACGCACGATACGAAATGCCGAAACACTCATAATGGTGATTCTAGACATTTATGTTTCACTGTAAGTTCTCAACTCCACTTGTATCTTTTTAAAAACAGTTTCAATTCGAAAGCTGACACTGTACAGTAGAAAGTTTTCTGAAAGGTATAATCACCGTTCACTTAAACTCAGGTTCAGTAACGTATCTTTGCTAAATAGCGCTTATAATTAAGTTTAAATGTGCGCCCCCAAAATGAAAATAGAATGCACTTTTCACTAACATTAGACCCAAAACCTCAAGCACAAGCCATAAATACACTTTGAATTTTACACAGAATTGGCACAAACAATGTTACTATTTTATTCTCAAAGCACTCTGGTCATTGGAATTCTGTACCTCTTCAGGCATTAGATTAAGATTTTTTCCCTTGTGTATATGTATATGTATATTTTTTTATTTCTCAGTCGCAGTAACCCAAATAAAAGAAAAAGAACACCTTAAAATCTGGCAAAAAGGAAGCAGTAAAAACGCTATACGTTATAGAACATGCAAACAATACATTGTACAGATATATCAAGTTTCATTATAATCTGCATGCTCATTGCACGTTTGGCCATCTCTACTGGAAAGATGCTGCTAAGTTATAAGAAAAGATTACAACAGATAGTACTTGCATCGCGTGCAAACTCTAAGACCTAGATTCACAAAAAGGCGAAACCAACCAGATACCTGAATAAAGTAACCACGAAAGACTTATCTCATATTGCAAATCGTGCTTCAAAACCACAATCGATTTGTGTAATAAATCCTGTGATGTTATATTTTGTGCAGGTTGAATAATTGTGTGCAAGTTGAATTAAGTGAGATTGAGTTATGTGCGAAATAAATTGTGCGACCATCAGTCAAAAGATAAACTAAGCCGAAACAACTTATGCTACCGCATTGTGCAAGGAGTAGGCACAATACAAAGCTGAAAGGTTTAGCAGGCTATTTTCTTGGAAATTCGGCATATCGTTAACGGTTTGCAGTGCTTCATCCCTTTATCGGGTCACTTAGCATTTTTTTGCATGCCCCCTCAAGCAAGTTCCCAACTAATTTATACAAAATGTGTTTGTAGCCTTCACGCAGAAGTACCCAGCAGTTACAAAATTTTAATAAAACGTAATTCTTTAAATTTTACTCTTAAGGCTAGATGCCCCCTTTCCCTGGATGTCTTGAGTTGTCGCCCCGCTTCACCCTCTTCCTCTGCACACCACTGGTTTAAAGGCATTATAATTATAATTTCTAAATTTTTCAACCAATTGTGATTTTCTTTTACAATCGAAGTTTTATATTTCTTAAAAAGTTTAAAAATATAAAGATAGGGATTGAACGCTATAAACACATGATGCTTTTCAACTTATTTATGTTCCTATTCTTTTTTGTAGTCATAATTGTTGCGCACCAATTCGTAATAAATCCACTCGGATTTAAAAGTTTATTAAATTAGTTCAGTTATCATAACTGTCAATGTTTTATTGTGTAAAATTTGTTTTTATAGTAGGCCTAAGTGATTGTTACTATAATTGTTACTATTACTATAAAATCAACACGTGATAAATTACTATTTACCATTAAAGAGCTATGAAAAGAAAAAAAATGAATAAATAAATATTAACGAGTTCAAAAAAACTTTGATTTCTTTTACTCATAGCCATGCTTTTACTTATATATTTCATTTGTTGATATTGTTTTAGTGATGACGTTTTCGTTAATTTTTATAATTTTATTACTACTTTTTCCCACATGGATTAGTTGATTTTATTCTATGATATTTACTATATTTTTGTGATTGCGTTTTAATTAAATTTTTATTAATTTTTGAATGCATTTGTTAATTACAGTATAAACGATTCTTTTGTCCTGCCCATAATTATGCTTAAATTAATATGTAAAATGAAAACACTTTACGCGTTTTAACATGTTTTCAAAATGCATCAGTAACAACTTAACATTTTAAGCTTTATAAAAACCTTTTGTATCTTAGATCTGTGCATGAAATGTGGATGTTATTTTCTTTTTGATGTCTTTTAAATTTTTGCTACATTAATTTGAAGCAGTTGAAAAAAATTGTAAATCTTTGACAGATTTTATCATTTTTCAACACACTGAGAAAAATCGTGTTTGACAGGATTTAGATTTAAACAACGTTCTTCGTAAAACACTAAAAGTACCATCCCCGAACGCGGTATGAAATAGTTCATAATACATGCTAAAACGGTTTTTATTTGTTCTTTTGCCATGGAATTACCCGAAACAACTAATTTGCCGCTTTATTTATTTGTCACATCGTCTAATTAGAAGAAATCATCATAATGTTAAAGATTGTGATCTTAGAAAATCTTTTTTCGAGAAATACGTATGTAGCAAAGCTGTTAGCTTTAATGTTTCTAGCGGTTGTTCTTATTGCCTTATGACGTCAACGATTACTGGACAATTTAGCGTGATACATTTCAAAACACGATTTGATTGTGCAAGCGTTTTGAAATGCACTAGATGCCTATCCAAAATGCTATTTTGAACTTTTGAATAAATAGAAATGTACAGCCGAAATACTGCTTCAGAAAAGAATTGCAGTCAAAACAACAACAGCAGAACAAGGCAAAACCACAGCATATCAGAATGTATTTAAATAGCATCTTTGTTTGATGTTCATGTTGACGACATTTGTTAATACTAATAGTAGAACTTTGCGCAAAGTTTAAAAATGAATATAAGCAAGAAAGGTGTTATTTTTTTAAAACTTAATATTAAATCTTTTAAGTTTCTCTCTAATTTTGTTTTTATTGCCAGTTTGTATTTGTATTTATTTTATAATGCTACGGTTATCATTGTCATTTAAAAGAAAAACCAAAAGCCCCAGAGAGAGTACTGAAACAAATGAAAAAGATTTGCCAAATTCTCGATCAAATTCTCTATCCGAGGATGACAACGACAAAAAAAATCAAACAACTCCAAAAAAAAGTTTCAAAAGGACAAGTTTAAGAAGAATAAGTTTGAGGAAGGTGCGACGAACAAAAAGTGCTCCGAAACCGTTGGAGGAGAAGAAAATCGAAAAAAAAGATATAAGTTTTCCAAGAAAAGTTGAATCTCTCCGAAGTTAGTCTTGATTTTACTTTTTATTTCAATTTTTTTCCGCTTATAACCAAAAAAACTGAAATGTAAAAAGTTGTTCGTGCAAAAAGCATAAATTTTTGCCACGTTTTTGGACACAGTGATCTAAAATTGCTATAACTCTTAGATTTTCGAATTAAAACTTTAGTGTGCTCATTTTAAAGGTTTATCGAAGCAAAACGGATACGGGTCCCTATCACAAGGAAGTCCCACTTTACTCAACCCATACAACTCCGATTCAGAAGATGTGTTTGCTTTCGATATATCGTCACGGGTGAGTTAACAAGATTTTATTTTGATTTAAGTCGAAAATCAAGCAAGGTGTTGTATATTTAAAAAACTTTTACACATTTATTCTATTTCTACCGTTCATAGTCTCGCTTAGAAATAATGTTTTTGAAAGTACTTGAAAAATAAACGAATTAAATTATTAAACTTTGTAGCTGAGTAATGGCGACATCCCGAACGAGGACGGCTTGTTGGGTGAGGCTTATTGGAATCACGTGACATTACAAGATGACGAATTGAGCTTCAAAGCTGGGCAAATGATTCGCGTCTTGGACATGGACAACCCTGAGTGGTGGTGGGGGGAATGCAAACCCGATCAAGGCTGGTTTCCGGCAAACCATGTTCGAGTAAGAATCTGTTGTTTATGAACACGTGCGTTTTTCTAGTGCTAATTTCCGTTACAAATTTAATCGTTAATGGTATTCGACTCCATCTTGCTTCATAGCCGTTGTTTGACTCACTTAGTTCATAGATTCTCAACTTTTTTTTGCTCTTTGGAAAATAGAATTTACCTCCAATGTGTTTAAGTGGCCAGGCTTTACTTCTTTTTGGTCTGTATTTTATATTTCCGTAATTTTTTTACGTTCAACAAGTCAAGATCAAAAAAATAAGGTCATCTCTTGTGAAACTAGACACATGTTTCTTTAAATTGTTTTTATTCAGGCCATCAATTTTGGTTTAAAGTTGGTCAAATTTACTTAAAAAAGTAAAATTACCCTTGTTTAAAAAATCTTCTTTATTTAACGTACGCTTGATATTGGAATGAGTAGTTGTTTTGTTCCATTACAAAAACTTGCTAAAAAGAAGAAGTTATCTCTTCACCTAAAAAAACAAAGCCTTTTCTTTCAAAAAACAATGATATGTTTGTATGTCATAATTATTGCCTGTTAAGTTATTCTGAGTGAGTCTGGATTGTTTTTTCTTTTTAAAATTAATTTTTTAGTTCAGTTTTTATCGCAAAAAATGAGGAATTGCAAAAAACTTGCATAAACCCATAAACACTATAGCCAAGCAAAATTTGAATAAGGTTTCTTTTTTTTAAAAAACAAGTTATTTTTTGTTAGCAATCAAATATCTCCAGTGTTTTTCTACAAATTTGTCGAGCAATAAATTTAAGAAAAAGAGATAAACTAATGATAGAATTAAGGCTTTTTTTCAGCTAAACGAAAGTGAAAGTTTTTGTTTAAAAAATGATAAATTTGAAAGCAGTTGTTTCTTAAAGCTTACTCTTTGTCAGTGTATTTTAGACGGTCATGGATCTCGCGAGGTTTGCACGTTTGTGCAACCACTTTTTTGAAAAATAGGCTTCTTTTTCTTTTTCATACACCTTGGAAATTAAACAAAATAGTGATCTAAATCAGGGCTTCTCAAACTTTTCGTTTTGCGACCCCATTTTGAAAAATAAATTTTTATGCGACCTCAATATGTGTCGGCTAACTTTACGTTAATTTTTTTCTAAAAAAAATCACGCACGTGCATGAAAAACTATGTAATAACAACGAGAAACGAAATAGTAACCTAAAGCGAATTAACAAATTTACAAAATCTAGGTATTCTCTAAAAAAAAGGTCTTCATTTCGAATCGATCCCACTTTTCGTTATTTTTCTCCCAAAATCATGGGGATCTCTAAAAAAAAAGAAAAGTCTTCATTTCCAATCGAACTCCTATTTCCAACTTTTCGTCCCAACTTCATAATGATCCCTAAAATAACGTCTACAGCAAAATGAGCCTGTATGAAGTATTTTCGAGGGGGCCCTAAAAAAGGGGGGCCCGAGGCAACTGCCTCATTCGCTTCACCCAATATCCACCACTGAGTAAGACTTTACCTTTTCTAGTTTTTGATTGTAAATAAATATTATTGTAAAAAAGCCAATTTCAAAAGGAGAAAAAGCTAATTTGTTTCCCGACTTCAAAATTTCTTGACCCACAGTTTGAGAAGCCCTGATTTAAATGAAGAAATATTGTATAAACAATTGGAAAATTTTCAAAGGAATCACGTTATTTCAGATTTTAGTGAATCAACATCGGGACATCGGTCGAAGTGATGATGAAGACAGTTTGAAAAACGAAGAAGCTCACGAGTATTCACGCGTGACCACTTTTGATGATGACGTTAACGGAAACAAAGTAAAGTCGTTGGCTGCTCAAAGTGACGTCACAGATGACATTAAACAAGCCGTGACACCATCGTCGGATACGGATAGCAACAATGGCGACAACAATCTCCCTGACATCGTGATCAGTTCAGATCCCCTAAGAGCCAGAAGAGATTCTTTTCTTCGGAATCAAATGAGAAAGAATGTCGTGAACGAGATACTCAATTCAGAGAAAGTGTTTCTGGGACACTTAAGAGATGTCATTGAGGTACTTAACTTTTAATGACTCGCACATTAAAATATGAAAACAGGGTTGCTTTGGTTAAAGTATAATAAAGGTGGAAATAATTATTTTCAATAAAAAGTCACAAGTAATTTTAAAGTATTGAAAAAAATAACTTGGACCTTAAAATTTCAAGTGCTTTATTAATTAAAAAAGTCATTGCTTAAACAAATCAAAACCTTGAAATAAATTCTAAAGTATTATTCGTTTGCAAAATATTACTGTAATTTTGTTGATGTCAAAATGTAATTAGTATCAAAAGGCGTCCATATTCAACAATACTTATTTTTTATTCCTTTACAAAAACACTAGAATTTTGCTTATTAATGAGTCATAATCATTACTCATTTGTTTTTTTTGTGTATTTGGAACGAACATTTAGACGTTCTTTAACTTTTGTATTCCTTATTTTTCCGCAGCTAAATGCTTTTGATGACAACGCAAACGATCATGATATTAACGGAATTTTTATTGCGAATCCAGACAAAATTGATGTCACGTTATTACGTAACTTTTTACTGTCACAAATTACTGAATACACGAATATCAGAAGAAAGGCATTTTAGAATGTAATCATAACAGACAACCACAGAACATTCTTTGAAGTTTCAAAATTGTTGAATAATTTTTTGCAGTCAAAGTGTGCCAAGTTATAGACAAAGTTTGGACATATACATTTATAACTGTATTCTAAATTCACTAGTTAATTGAAATCAATTTCTTAGTTTAATATTAATTTTAAGTGTCACCCTTAATCGCATGGAATGTAGCCAAATATCGGCTTCCTTAGAATTAAATTATAAATTTTTTTGGTTCTTAACCTGAAATAGCTTAAACTTGATCAAAATTAGTCACAACCGTCTGTGTTAAATTAAAAGATTAAAGATTGAAAAGGTGCTCTGTAACATTAAAAATGGCATGACGTTTTATCACGTGTCTGTCGGCAGCGTGGTCGAGTGGTTAAAGCACCGGACTGATGATCAACATGGTCTCGGTTCAAAACCCACTTGCGTCATTCTGTTGTGTCCTTGGGAAAGACACTTTACGGCACTTTCCCCTGCTTGGTGGACCTGGCAAGCAGTTCTAAATTACAGTAAAATCTCTATTAAATTACATGCGGACAGCAATATCTTGTCATCTCCGGAAGCAGGTTGGGGTAATTGCCTACCCTATGTATTAACGCCTCCGTCGCTTTCCTGCGAGTCAGGAGGATAGACATAGAGATAAAATAAAAATAAAAATGTGCCTTTAAAAGTGATGTAACTTTAACTCAATAATTCAACCAAGTAGTTCAGGGAAACATTTCTTGGCAAATATTTTTATTAAAACAACAGTAACGTAACAACTTTACAGACCTTACAGTTAGTATATCATAAAAAAAGAAGATCATGCTGACTTATTCAAAATGGTTTTTATTTTGATTTTTTCAGGGGTATTCGACGCACTGTAAAAAAAGAAAAGACATGTTTTCCGGGGAGGAGATTTCAAAGCTGTTTGGAAACATTGTCGAAATTTACGACTTTGAAAAAAAACTTTTTTCCGATTTACAATCTATTGTCAATCGTTCCTCGGTTCATTTATCGTTGTTTGGAAAAGTTTTTCTGAAACATGTAAGAAAAGAATCAATTATATTGATAGAATAATTAAAATATATATACAGTAGGCCTTTATGTAACTCGCCTGCGCATAAAATAAGGTAAAAATATTTGATAAATAAATAGTTTATTTTCGCGAAATATTCACTGTTCATCGTTTTTTTGTTTTTTTCAACGTTCAGAATGAAAAAAACCTCTTTGAATTTCACTACTGTATTTTATTTGTGTTTCGATAACAACGTAATCTAAATTTACCACTAGTAAATTTACCACTATTTTGATAGCAACGCATGTCAGAAACTACCGAAGCTTGAATAGACTTTTTCGTCACTGCAAAATTGATAAGTAGAGAAACTGACGAGACACAATTGATCTAAGCTGGATATTTTTATTTCGACTATACGAACTTCGTTGTCAGACAATTGAATAATGAAAGCAATGAGACGAAATAATTGGTTTTTGAGCTGTATTTCTAAAAAGCGTTCTAAGAGATATTACGACAAACATATGAAATAACTTTTCTATAATTAATTGAATTCTTAGACGAATTCGCATTGTTTTGATGCAATACTTTATATAGCGATCAGAAGCTTATAAATGTTTAGTAATAAAATAAATCAACTGGAGTTTTTTTAAAGAAAGATGCTTTTTGTTTTACGTACATGGAATTAGCTAACTGAATAATAATAAATTTGTGCACCAGTACAAACAAATTTTTGATCCAGTTTGGTCCTACAGAGATCCGGTTTTTCTGTTTATTTGGAATATTGCAAGAATCATCAAGAAGCTTTGATACTTTTGTCCAAGTTTCTATCTGAAGCCAGATACGTTCAGTTTTTCGAAGCCTGCCGATTGCTCCAAAAAATGGTCGATCTGTCACTGGATAAGTTCCTGCTTACCCCGGTACAGAAAATTTGCAAGTACCCATTACAGGTAAACGCCGGTTTGTAAGCGATTTTACATAAACTATTTCGAACAAAGAGTAAAAATCTAAATAAAAATGAAAGTACGACCTTGTATTAAAGTAAAATTAAAAGAAAATAATGCTATTTTATGGAAAAACAAAGCTGTGAACTTAAAAAACATATTTATCAAAAAAAAAATGTTACAAAATATTTACATTACGGCATCAGTTTTTTTATTTCAAAAGATTAACTAGCTTTTAAAGAAATAGTTTATTAATGTAGTGTGAATGTAATTTTTCGGATTTAAAAGCAAATTCTATTATTGTTGTTACTGTTATTTTCTAATTATAATATCAGTTGGCCGAACTGTTGAAATACACATCTTCGGATCATCAAGATTACGCGGAAATCAAAGCAGCTCTTGCAATCATGAGACAATTTGCGAAGATCATCAATGAAAAGAAAAAAGCGGAAGACAATCTTCAAAAAATCTTTCAATGGCAATCCACAATCCACAATTGGCAGGTTAGCGAAATGGGAATTTTCCCCGATAACCCGGATGACGTTTCAACTGGTATTGAAAACAATAAAGATTGATGTTAGGAATTGAAAGTGTTAAATGCTTGCTAATGCTTAGTTGGACGAGTCAAACAATAGTGTAATTAAAAGAACTTAATATCTAACAATATCTGTAGTTTCTATTAAAATATTATGTTTTTCACACTTGAATTCGGCTTGTTGCTGCACAATTATTAAATATACTGTTCAATGTTGTACGCAGAAATTTTGTCATGCGAGGGTATTTTTTAGTGAGCCGAAAACACGAATACTAATACATAATTAAAATAAAGTGAAGAGGTTTTTTGTCTTCACATTTTTTAGGCCTTAATTCTTACAGTCGTCTGCGTAAGTTCAATGCCCTTTCCCCCGCCTCTGAGTACGTTTGTAATACTGATCAATTTGTATTTAATAGCAATAAATGCTTATACAAGTAAAACAATCAAATCTTATTGATAAGACTTCGAATTTTTTACCTGTCACAATTGATCTGTTTAAGAGTACGACATAATGGCTAAAATTTTTTAGAAATTTACTTTAAATCGCAATAATACAATTTATTTAAGTGATTTAATACCAAAAGTGGGGCTAAGAATCCAAAATATTTATTTCGAATTGGATACTGATCAATACGCTACAAAAAATTGGAGTATTGATTTTTACAGTCAAGCGTTGCAAAACTCATATTTAATGGTATAATTAACTACTAGTTTTTTGCAGGCCTGCTGAAATTATTTTACTATTTTAATGCATTTGCTGTTGAAGTCCAGTTGTTCGTGGCACCGTTTAAACTGATTAAATTTAAAAAAAGTTTGGTTGCAAACAATGTATTTAATTTAAATCAAATACATGTATCAAAAAAAATAGACATTAAAACTAATGTCCGCGCACTAAGTTAATTTTACCAGCTCACTAATTTTAGGGAGACAACGTCTTAATGCGCAGCAAAGAACTTCTTTGTTCCGGGGAAATCTACTTATACTCGCAAACAAAGCACAAAATGAAGCCTCGCTTAATTTTTTTATTTGACAACCAATTGATTGTCTGCAAGAAAGTAAGTTTAAGGTTTTTTTAAATTTTTTTGTTTTTTTATGTTGTTTATGTTTTGAATTCACAAAAGATATTGTTTGATTTTTTCGTCTCTTACCTGTTAGTATAAATACTATTCCAAGTTACATGATTAAAAAAAATAATGATAGCTGTAAATGCGGCCGAAATATAAACAAAAAATTTTTTCAAAATTTTAAGATTGAAACTTTTTTACGTGTATAGCATACCTGCTATTGCATGATTAAGCTTTTTTTAAACATTTTGTTTCGGTTTTAAATCTTTAATTTACCATTCACAGTGAATTTTACATTAATTCACTTTACAAAATAGAGTTCAAAACTTTAATGTATTTTTCACAGGACCCACAAAATAAAAAGACCCTTAATTTCAAATCAAGATACAGTTTGATTTTTCATCAAATCATCCCAGTCAAAGAAAAGCCTAAGCAACAAAACGGAGAGTCTCGCGAACCGATTAAAGAAGATTTCTCGTTTGGTTGGAAGATAGTAAATGCATCATCGGATCATTCTATTTTAATGTTTGCCAAAAGTCATGAAGATTTTGACAAATGGATTAAAGCTTTTTCCCAAGAAAGACTAAAGTTCGTTTTTTTTACTTTTTTGCAATTTTTAAATATCCTTCACACTTTTTAAATTTTATTTTGTTAGGTCATCACAGCACTTTGAAGAAGTTGCCGAACATAAAGATAGAAGTAAAAGCTTATTGAAAGCAGCTTTGAATGTTCCCGAAAAACCCAAAGGTTTGCAAAATTTCTTTTCTAAATGAAACAAAAGCTTTTCCTGCAGATATGATATTTTTGTAACAAGAAAACATAAAAAATTATACTATTAAATTTTTAACAAAATAACATTTTTAAAAATAAATCGAAAGTTAACTAATCAAAATTATTTGTAGAATTGTCCCTGACTAGAAGTTCATCATACCGAGCCAAAGCAAAACCCCGTAATCATCACTCTCACTTTGGAAAACTTTTACTTGCCGAACTATCGCCGCCAGACAAAACGCTTACCGTCATCAAACAGCGCTCTAGCTCTCTCCAGCGCAATCAACATCCTCCTAAAATGCGTGAAAACCATTTTATTTTCTAAACCCATGTAATACGACAAAGCGTAGAAAATAAAAAAAAATTGTGCTTGGGCCGTTTTGTACGCCACTTGTTGTCTTTTGTAGTTGTGTATCGCCAAATGTTAGTTTACTTTTGGCGTTATAAAATTTGCTAAATGCATTATTTTAACAACTACTGCTTTTGTTTTTATAACAGTTGAATCATTTTAGCGTTGGTGGTTAATTTTTTTTCATCTTGACTATATAACAGCAAATGTTTTATTGATTTAACTTTATGTCTACATCAAAAGAAGATGTTGTGTTTGTTTTCTATTGTCATGTTATTATTGTTTTTATATATCTGAATGAAAAAGTTTGTTTCCGACTGCGAAAAATATTTTCTTGCCATGAGCTCACGTCTGAATCCAGCTTCATTCAAACCGTTTAGTTTTATCTAAATAGATAGAAAAATAAATTATTTGAATATGCTATGAATCATCTAAATGGTTTTTCATGAAAAACGGGGAACACTTGTAGGCTACTTTATTTTTTTACCGTAGACGTTTATCCAAAAAAAGATCAATAATAAATTTATATTGCGTTTAAAGCTTTTCGGTATGGAGTTTTGAACAAGGCAGTGGAGTTGCAGTCGGAGTTGGAGTAGATGGAGTTGCATGCTTTTAAGCAAAGTCGGAGATGTTTTAAAAATTGATGAAATCATAGTCGTTTTAACATTTGGTAAAGTCGGAGTCGTTTTTTAGATTTGGTGGAGTCGGAGTCGTTTTCGTTTTTTTTAGATATCTTGAAGTCGGAATCGAAGTTGGAGTCGTTATTGTACTTGACGAATCCGCTTTACGCTGAACTAGGCTCATATGAAGGTCAAGACTGCGGATTCGGAATCGTAGTTGCGAAGTTTTATAAAGTTTGAGTCGTAGTCCCGAATGATTCCTCCCACTCCATAACCCTAGTTTTAAACGGAGGTTTGTTTTTAAAAATCATACAAAAATACTTTAGAAAGTTGTTTGAAATTAACCGATTAAAATAAATTTAAAAAAAAAGTTTTACGACTGCAGCAAAATTGCATCGTCCTCCTACTATTAAACTAACGTGCAAATAAGGCTTGTTTCTACTTTGAACGTGGAATAGAGCATTCTTTCTTTCTTTTATTAATCTTTCCGCGCTTAAAATCTAAGCGAGCGCTAAGCAAAGGAAAAAATTCAATAAAACAAACAAAGAATATTCAATTCCACGCTGGTAGTGGAAACGAGCCTTAAGGATTGGAGATTTTACGTTCATTAATCTCGATATACTGTATAATGAAATTGACTTGCATTAAGACCAGAATGAAAGCGTTGATATATGTGCCAGGGTCAAACGATTTCTGATTGTTTCAGAACAGAGACGCTCAATCAATGACTCTTTAGTGCGTTTATGCAGCCCACTCGTAAATACTAAAACTTTATGTATTTTACACATTCATCTGATTTAGTCTCGTAAGGTACACGTGATCAAAAGAAACATTTTCACGGCGTTTTGAAGAAATTACTTTTAATTGTTTTTATAGATATGGGCAACAAATGAGTAAGAACGCGGTGTTGGGGGAGCGCGATCAACAAGGTCGCAGTTCAAAATCCCCTTTCGTCATGCACTTGTGTCCTTCGAAAAAGAGTTTACGGCACTTCTCTTTGCTTAGCGTTTTTAACAAGTGTACTTATCCAAATTACAATCATATCTCTGATAAAAGCAAATAAAAAATTTTAATCAGACGACAATATAGTGACCGGGAACAGATAGAGTAGCACTGATGGCTACGCTTTAATCAATACAAAATCTTTAAAAAGTTGTGAAGCAACATCAAAACTGAAATTTCTACATAACTTTTACTTTTTTCTGTGTGCGCTCAAGGAGTGTATCATACAGATCTGTGCTAAACAGAAAAAATGGCTTTTTCTGCTTGATATTCTTTAAAATTTTTCTGGGAAAGCAAAAAATTACAAGGTAGTCGTAAAAAAATAATACGTAACTAGCTACATTTTAAAATATAAAATAAGTAATTATACTACCATGTTTAATAATTAGACTATATACAGTAGTTTTGACACTAAAAAGAAATTTTGCCATTAAAGTTTTTTAAAAATGATGAAACGATTTACTTCATTGTAAAATTTCTTAACTAAGATCATTGGAGAATAGTAAAATGCTTATTTACAAAATCAAAATAAAAGTTTGTCACATAGCAGTTGTTGAATCATTTTTTTCGCTTTTGTGTTTTCCGTGCGATTCATTTTGAAAAGTAAAAGCGCTGGATGGATTGTTTTGGCTTGTGGATATGTCGCTAATCAGGAAAGATTTAGGTTGGAAGAATCTATTGCGCAAAGGACGATACCAGAAATCAAACATTTCTTGATTTTTGACACACAACAGAAAAAATAAAATCAAACCCTGAAATAAAATGTAAAAAACCTTTTAATAAGAACTTAAATTTAAATCAAAACAAAAGTCCGGGATTTTACAAAAGTCACGACATATTTTGATTTCGAATGTTTTGCTTGATTGATGACGTTTTTCTCATGTTTTGATTCTAGCGTAACGATTTATTAAGCCTTGGATTTACTTTTAGTAAGCTTTTTGTATTACGATTCAGTGACTTTTTGATGAACAATAAATGATGGGAACTTACTTCTAAAAGTTGCCTTGCAATTGTTTTTGTATTTATAACCTATACTAATCGGTTTACTTCCCAGTGCGACATTAAAAAGATACTTAGTTATTAATTTCATTGAACAGCGGCGTGCTCAAGCGGTCAAGAGCGCCGTGATTGTAATGGACACGGCCACGGTTTAAAGCCTACTCGGGCCATTCTCTTGTGCCTTTGAGAAGGACACTCAAGGACATTTTCGCCTGCTTGGCAGTCGTGGCAAGCGGTTATCATGTCTTAAAACCCAAATAAAAACTTTATCCGGACAGCAATATCTCGACATCTTGGTCAGGGTAATTGCTTGACAGTTGCTGTGGTATGAGTATGAGAAGCTTGGAACAAAAAAATTTTTTAACTAAGAGTTGATAGGAAAAAATATCCAGAGAAAAGATTGCACGTTAGTTAAAAATTAAAGACCTTATTATGTTGAAATCAACGTTGGGTTTACTCAATAAAACTTTGCAACTGTATTTCAATGTAATAAACAAGATCAATATAATGAACAATGTATTTCAATATAATGAATGTATGTAACAAAATAAATAACAATTAAAGTCCTTTTCTATCAATTTTTGTTACCTGAAAGCAAGTGGAAGCGACAAACAGCCACGCCAAAACATTTTGATAAGTTTCGTTTGGAGTAACCAGGAGCAGGTAGCCAATAATCCAATTTAATCCCAAAGTTATGCACAAGCCCATCACAATCCCAGCTTTTCTGAGTCCGCTTTGCTCTTTTTTTGATGAGCGAATCTGGATAAAAGAAAAATTGGGTCAATACGTCGACCTCTGCATTTAATACATTCAATCATTATTACATCCAAATAGCTTGGAACGGAATTGATGCTCTGAAAACTGGTCATTACCATTACCAATTAGCGGTCAAAGGTCAGTCAGTCGGATGCAGAGTTGTAAACGAGCCGACTAGTTCAGGCCCAAAAAAGCCCGAAAATTAAGTTTAATCAAAAACACGTATGAGTTTTGTGTTTTTGTGTCTTTGATTCAACATTTGATTCAGCACTTTTTTGATTGAATTCGCTGTCCAGCGACTCAATCAAAAACACTAAAGTGTTGAATCAAAGGCACAAAAAATCGCTGGATAGCGATTCAATCAAAACAGAAAAGCGTTGAATCAAAGACACAAAAACACAAAACTCAAACGTGTTTTTGATTAAAATTAATTTTCGGGCTTTTTCGGGCCTGAACTAGTCTGGTCGTTTACAACTCTGGTCAGATTTTATAGCCGAATTTTACTGTTTCGTTTCACTTGACAAGTTTAGTATAAATTGAATCATCATTTATTTGCAAGAGCAGCAAATTTGCCTGTGTCAAATCACTACTTTATTAAATTAAATGACTCAACAACTTTTTCAAGGCCACTATGGAAGTGTAATCGAGTTAAAAATGATTTTCTACCCATACGTTTTTGTGTGACATTAAACTCTAAGCAAAATACTGTATGAATAAAACATTTGAATATTTTCCGGCTTGCAGTAGAGGTAAAATTGAATATTTTGAATTTTTTATTTTCACCTTTTGAATTTTTTATTCTAAAAGTTTGAATTTTTTATTCTAAAAGTTTTTTATTTTCACCTTTTGAATTTTTTATTCTAAAAGTTTTTATTCTAAACGTAAAGTTTAAAACCTTTAAAAGTTTAAAACCCTCTTTTTGAAATCAATCTGCAATTAAACCAAAATAAATTATTTACAGTGAGCGTTAACTTTGATGTTTACTGAGCTATTGATATTACAGCATACAATCAGCTTAAGCCAAATTTAAAAGTTCCATGAGTGAGCTTTAGAACTTGTACTATTAACTAAATCTCAATTCTCAAACGCCGGGAGAAAGACCTTTTTGTTACATCAACTCTATTTCAATTACAACTGAAAAAATTGCTATCACAAGTTAGTAATTTCGAGAGTTCCTTTTTCAGTTTTATTTGTCGTATTCAGCCATTCGCCATACGGCAAGGGTAGACAACTTGTCTTCTAATAAGATCGCAAGTTCTTAATAAATTTAAAGTGCTTGCGATCGACCACTGCGGAAATGCAATCTTAAAAAGTAGTGTTCTCTAAAAAAAAAGTGTCTTGACTTGGAATATCACCTTGCTTTCTTGATTTTCCTCCCAAAAACATAGCGATTTCTGAAAACTCTAGTTCACTCAAAATCAAATGCAATCGACGACTCCGCGATCGACGTGTTCACCACCCTTGCTATACGGAATAATTCTACAGCCATTTATCATTGTGATACAATGTGATACAGTTGAGACAAATCTGCAATATTCTCGATAATTCTTGAAAAATCTGGCAGGTGCAATCATCATAGCTGGTTCACAAAAAAGTTTTAACACGACATAAAAAAAATAATAAATTTCAGTGTATCTGCCGAATAATCGAAATTATATTACTGGACGTAAACATTTTGGTTGGTAATTAGAGAAAAGGTTGAAAAATTTAGGGAAAGTTAAAATTAATTGTACTGATTGCACATGGTAACCAGTAATAGATGACTTTCGAATTGTAGTAACTAGCGACTAACAACAAAAAAGCAGCTGTATGGAAACAAATTGTTAAAAATCAATTTACTCACCTGTTCTTTTTTCAACAAAGCTTTTTTCGTAATCAGAATCACCACAATTAAGTTGTAAACAAGAATTATTCCAACAACTCCAAGAAAGGTAATCCAAAGTGAAGGGGTGTTTAACCAACACATGTTCTTGCGAAAATACACCGATTCTTCTAAAGTTTTAGCGCAAAATGTTTTTAGTTTCATTATAGTGTACAACAAAATTTTTGTAGCTGATAAGTTAAAAATGATTTTATAGTAATTTTGGGGTGCTGAATCCAAATCTGTAACCAGTGTTTTTGCATCACGTCTAGTTTTTAAGTTATGAACATAGCAAGTGATATTTGAGATACCCATTTGTGAAACCATAAATTTTTATATTGGTCAACGTAAAGTTTAAAACCTTGAAATGCCACCTCAGCACTTCATCAGTTAGATGCCAAAGAATATTAATACTCTTTGTGTGCATTATTAGATACAAATTTTAAGGTAATTCTTAGTTCCAGTGAGCTGCATGCTAAAACTGATATACTGTATTTGAATATGTCTTAAATATGTTTTTGCTTTAAAAAAACTACTATTTTGAGTTATTTTTTTGCAAAATGGCTGATAAAAAAAGTGTAAAACTAACCCTAAAAGTTTTTGCTAAGTCTGCGGAAAATATGAATTGCTAGCACGTCGACAAAATATTGAACAAAAAATGAAAACTGTATATAAGTACTACTTCAGTTGCAAAGTTGCTGATCAGAACAAAAAAATGGCCACTTCATATTTGCTGCAACTCTTGCAACACTCAGCTTCTTCAGTGGGCTGTTGGTAAGCAAAATAAGATTCCTTTTGCAGTTCGCATGATTGTTATTTTGTTTTAACTGATATGAAAGGATTTTTAAAAAAATACGAACCTAAAATTATTTATTCCAATTGCCAGTTTGCCCTGAAACCATATCAGCATGATACTGACGTTCTAATTTCTACAGCTCCCACTCTAGGAGTTTTTAAACTTCCTCAGTCTTCATTTGAACCAGGCGGTTCTAACGAAACTACGTCAAGTTAAAAGCTTGTTGTAGCGCGCTCAAACACTCCAGTTTTCATAAATCAAATTATTTTAAACGATTTTGTTAGAGACTTGGATTGCCAAAATACAAAGCTGAAATTTTGGGGTCATGCTTAAAACAATAAAAATTACTTAAAGAAAGAACTAAAATTTCATTGTTTTGTCATTTCAATAAAAAAAACTCAGTTCATTTCTTGACTCCTATAATGGCTTGTGCTTCTGTCAATATGTTGATGACTTAATGATGGAGTTAGGGTGTGAAGACAAGTGTGCTGATTGGAGAATTATTCATTGATTTGAGCAAAGCAAGTCTAAAGACAGTGCTGTTGCGTAATGGTAATACTCACCAGTCCATAACTGTAGCATATTCAGTTCAGCTAAAAGAAATTTATGAGACAATGAAGCTGTTGTTTAACGCTCTTCAGTATCCTCCAAGTAAGAAGATTTAAAAATTATATCCCTTATTTTAGGAAAGATTTGGATCTTGCAATAATGATATATTTTTGTTTTATCTCTGTATTTATTCTCCTGACTCGCAGGAAAGCGACGGAGGCGCTAATAGATAGAGTGAGGAATTACCTCGACCTGCTTCCCGAGATGCCAAGATATTGCTGTCCGCTTAAAATTTAATAGAGATATGACTAAAATTTTGAACTGCTTGCCACGACCAACAAGCAGGGGAAAGTTTCGTAAAATGTCTTTCCCAAGGACACAACAGAATGACTCGAATGGGTTTTGAACCAAGGTCATGTCAATCACAATCCCGGCGCTTTAACTACTCGACCACGGTGCTAAAAAATCATGCTCAAACTGAATACTTGCATTTTCTTTCTCCAAAAATTATAAACATTTTTAAAAAAATTTTTTTCCAGATATCTCAATGCAAAAGAATTGGAAACCTCAAACACATTTCAGTTGGTTGCAGAAAGATTTCTTGGAAACCATAGAGTTAAAAATCAAATCGAAATGGTGGGGAATATAATAAAAGCTTTTAAATATGTTTGTAGTAGAATAAGTTTAAAGTTGCACTCTTGCATTTGCAGCTCACATGCTTTCCTGAGAATTTAGGTGCTCTGAATGTTGAACACCGTTAAAGATTTTATCTGGACATTGCATTTGTTGAAAACCGCTGAGAAGAAAAAAAGTGGTATTAGTATGCTGGGAGACTATTATTGGTTTCTGCAGTAACAGAGTAAAACAAAATATCATTGCAGTGCAAAGCGCGTATTGTTTTGTAAGTCGCAGTAAACTTTTACTTGTATTATTATATTTCTCCAATCAAATGATTCACCTTTAACTGAACTGATAAGCAAAACAATGTTTATGTCACAAGTCGTCCTTGTATCTCAAAATTGTGACGTGATAGAGAAACACCAAGTGCAGGTTTGAATTCAACCACCAAAATGTAGTCAAGACCAGCCAAAAAAACCCGACCTATATAACAAAAATTTTTTTTGTTTCTCAGTGTTACTGATTCTTTAGATACAAAGTTTGTATGAAGTTGTAAAATTATAAGAATTTTTTATTTCTGTCCATCTTTTATACCCTAGATAAATTGTAGGTCACGGCTTAGAATGCCTAAAGTTATATTCAAACTTATATTCAGTAAAAATTAAAATGAAATGTTTACATTTAATGCTTTTTTCTTGTCGATTAGTCATAGCCGGCCAATATTTAATACTATTTTCGGCTGAGCATTTTAACTTCCCGCTTGTTAATTTAAATTTGCTTGGTTTAAATCAGTCCACATGCTTGTTTCAAAATATACTAGTATATAGGAATAAGTCGTGCTCGTGAATTATTTTTCCCATGGGCACAACAAGAATTAACCAGGTCGAATAACCATCAAGCTCGCACCATCTTGCAATTCAGACTATTAACACAGTGAGCTGGCTATTCCTGGTTGCGATACTTTTTACGCCTGATGGAAAATCAAATTCAAAACTCTTGCGTGTTGCCGCAATCGACAGACCGATCCCGCCGTTTCAGTAAAGTCATTAGTCAAAAACGAAAAAACTCAATTAATTAAAATAAACTCATTGTCAGAATATTATAATCGTGTGAAACGGAGCGGTGGTTTGTTAAAGATTCCGATTAATGTGGTCTTGGTTTAATTTTTGCTCTCGCTACGCTTTAGCCATTGAAAAAGCAGTATACGTCACTTTCCACTGCAGAGAAGGTAATTCGTTTTAACAAGCAGCTCTAAATTATATAATATAAGTGTATAAGGAAATGGGTATAAGTAGTAGAAATCGGGGGCCGCAGCTCCTTTATAAATTTTCAGCCTTGCTCGTAATTTGTACAGTTTTTTCAAACACCTACAAAGCCTTCTAAACACAGTGGTTCCGCCCAACCAAAAAAATGTACACAACCAGCACCGATCCCCGGGACAGCACCGGCTAGACTTCGTGAATAGTGCAAAGCTGTTCGATTTGACAACTGCTGATTTTAACAATAAAAAATCATTGTGCTGGGTAAGTAAACACTTAAAAGATTTGGCCTAAGAAACAATTTTAACCATAATTTTCCGGAACTTAATATCCTTGGCATGAAAACCTTTGGATCAACTATCCATTTATTAAAGATGTTAACACATAAAACCTTGATTCCTCTGAAATAAAAGTCTGGTTGAATTATGTTGTGATTCTATGTCGCAGACAAATTTTCTTTAATTTGCAGCTTACGCGTATGTTATATAAATATATATATATTACGTATCTGTGTAGTATATAAGAAGTGGCTTTTGGCATATCCTCAGTTAGTCAACATTTGGGCATCACTTATTCTCCTTCAGGAGGTGGACCTGAAAATACTCAACATCATGATTTTTTACGAATGCGAAATCCACCTTCGAGGAGTGCGTTAGGAGAATTGCCACTTATTGTGTACTATGTTTATACCCTTTTGCTATTGTATAGATCGCTTGTTTCCATTGCTTTGTGCCAAATTCTCTATCTTAGGCCATAAGCAATTCACTCGTATCTGTTTCTCTACCCGGTAATATGTGTTTATCAGTTTGTATTTACCGTTTACAATCGTCCCTCGTCGCAATGACTGTTTGCGTTTATGTACTATTCATGCTCCTGATGAGCCCAATAAGGGCTAAACAGGGCCTTGTCGAGCGTTATGTCATATTCGTACATTGCAAAATACAAGGCTTTCTATTGTAGCTGAGTTCGGACAATTAGACGGTGACCAGGCTTTGTCCAATCCGAAATTGTAATATATATATATATAGAAGTTTTTCAAAATTTATGGTCGGTGTTCATAAAGAAAGAAAGTGCTCAATGACGTCGAGTCAGAGCAGTTAGATTTTTTAATTTAACGTTAATTTTATTTTATTTGCCCCAACAGACTGTTTTGCCTGCCTGGGCTTGTCAGGGTGAAAAAAATTAATGCTGAATTAAAAAATATACTTGATAAAGTTGCTTGACCTGGTCAGCAGAGTGCTCAATGATGTTGAGCCGAGCAGTTTTTTACAGAAGTCAGCACACTTTTTTCAAATTTAAAACATTAAAACATGTTAAAAACTACTCTTTTGATTGTTCCACCTGCACGGTTCATCAGGGAGATCTTATTCAAATAGAAGTTTATCTTATATACTCTATATTTGTAATTTTTATACTCTATATTTGTAATATTTTTAGGTCATCCTTTTCGTAAGGTTGCTGAATATAGAATGAAAAACTTTCCAATTTAAGTTTACCTTCAGGACATTGATAATTCTTCATGTTTTTATCAAAGTGTGTCATCGATACAATCACGTTAATAAAAACGCTGATGAACGGAATTCCATAAGCAAAACAGCAGCCTTTCCAAATGTAATTATCAGATGTTTTGTCAAATAGCTAAAATAAAAAAAAATCTTTTTTAAAAAGATTAAAGAAGAGGTAAGCACTATTTTCTCTACAAAGATTGAAATTGCTTTTAAATAAAAACAATTATACTGGTAATTATTAAATACATTCGTATGAATCTAAAAAAAAGGTAACAAAAGATTGCTGAGTAAAAACAACTTCAAACTTAAATAACTTAAAAACAACTTAAAACAGAATTGATTATTAATTCAAAAATGACGTTACTATAGTATTTTAACTTAAAATAATTTGTAAATCAAGTAGACAACAATATTTCGTTCTTCGTAAAAGTGAACATAAAGCCGACAACCATATTGCTTCAAATTTTGCATCTGTGTCTACAGAGTCGGTGCAACATGCAATGAAGTCCTCTTACCTTCACAAGAGAGATGTAAAGGCTATTGCTGAAGACAGCCGTCCAACTAAAACTGCATAAAAAGAAGAAATGGAGCAGAATCGTTATGACCTGACATGGGACTTCATCTTCTTCATTTACTTGATCGACTCCAAACAGGAAAAAACCGTAGGCAATGAAGAGGTTAAATAAAATGTGGATTTGTATTTGACCCGAACGTCTGGTTCTCATTTTTCTTAAACAATGTTGAAATTATCAGCAACTAGTAGCTTATACATAAAAGAAAAAAAGTGTATTGTAAGTCATGATGCACAAGACGTTTTTGATATTGGTTTCTTTACAGTGAATTCGGCTTTTTAAATAAACTAGATTGCTATGCACTTATCAATGCTTTTTTATTTCCAGGTTGTGTACAGAAATGGCTAAGAAACGAGACTGAAGTAAGCTTATTATTATACGACGATTGTGAGCCAGCATTCCAATTGGAAGAGTTAAAGACATAAATTAAGCTCATTGACATAACTTGACTTAAATAAATCTAAGCAGCCAACAATCACATAAAAGTGAAATAAAATGTGCTCTTAGTTTATGCCTAGCATTTTTTACTTTTATAATTTCACAACAGCAAATATTAATTATTTAAACTTTACTTACTGATTAGAGAGGTAAAGTATTATTACGATAAGAAGAGTGGCGATTGTTATGGAACATCCAACTTTAGAAAAAGTGTTCAAATATACGTTGGAAGTGCTGTTCTGCGTGCTCTAAAAAATTAATACATTTTATTAATTAAACCACAACTTTAAACAAAAAATTAGTTTTTTTGGTTTCTTGCTATTACAATATTCTTACTCTAGTCATTGCTCGTATAAATAAATTTTTTACTTAAATTTAAAAAAAAATTAGTGAAAATTTGGTTTAGATATTTTTCCTATTTTTCTTCTGTTAGCCCACATGCATCTGAAACAAAAATGACCAAGATTTTTTGATTTAGCTTACTTTTATTTTTTTAGAAACTTTTAAAATAGTCTAAACCACTTAACGTAACAACAAGTTAGTGTGAAAAATTTGCTTTAATTTGTTATTCTTTCAATATGGCAGTCCGACTCTAGATCATTTCACACGACACATTTTTAACAAAATTTCTGAATACATTTCTTTGCTGGCTTTTCTTTTAAAGCAAAGCAAAGAAATTGACTTACAGTAGTAAACATACATAATTGGGATAAAAAAGAAAGGTTGCTTTTGTTTTGGATAAGTACTCTACCTCTGACGTTTTCCTGCGAGTCAAGAGGATTAACAGAGATAAAATAAAAAGTAAAAGTCTTTAATTTCAGAACATCTTAAGAGTTTGTCTCGTTTCTCTTTCTTCGGTAAATAAAACTTCACAAACTTCAATGCTTTAGATTATAAAGAGTCATTAAAAACTGATTTGTAAATAACGATATCTTATTACGTGTGAGGTTTTTGTTGTTCACCAATTTTTAAAAAACGTTATCAATTTTTAAAACTCGGATATGATATATCTTGTAAAAATCACTTTTTTGTACAACCTAGATTTTCTTATTTTTTTATTTTTTCGAGAAAATTTGTTTTGTCATAAGACTTTGAGTGAACATGAGATGCCTATGAGCGAACACGACATCATTTTTTACCTGGGATTGCACAGTTGCACAAGAGACACCCGGTTCCGGCTTTTGTAAAAAGACCTGTGATACCCAGCGCGTATTTCCTTTAATCAATGTCTCACTCCATTAAAAGGAAAAGGTTGCACTTTGCAATAAGCGTATACAATAAGACTTCCTGTTGTTCCTACCAATACTGTATATTGTATCATATTTAACAGTTTTGATACGTCATTTGATAGGTCCCGTACAATGTGATTGGAGCCAATTAACATTAAAAACCTTGTTTAGTTAAACTTAATTGTTAGATTAGATGACAATCATGGAGTAACCGGACATTTTTGGGCAACCAATTTTGATGGATGACCTCCTTTTTTATTAGCACGAATTAATCTTGCTGTTCATATCCATTAAAATGCAAATTCTTACTTTAATCCAAAATGACAAGCATTTCGAAAGTTTGTGCCTTTTTTTCGGTGTCTGCATGAATTTAACCGCAGCCCGGTACATTATTTGCTGGGAAATAAAGCAAGTTTTTGTTTTAAAGAATCTCAAACAAGTTTGGCTTTAGTTGACGAATTTAATTGCTTGCACTATTCTTAAGTTAGATTAAACAATTTTCCACAAGAGTGGTTTGGCTTGGAAGAATTAGTAAAAGAATCTGAAATAAAGTTGATTTATTGTTAAAAGCTATACTGAAACCATTTATTCACAGCATGCACTTGACTAAATTATGGTGCATGTTATTCAAACTATAGTTAACTGTTGGCAATAGGTAGAATATTTAAATATCTTATTACAAAAGAAGTACCAGAGCAACCACAAAACTTGTTATAAAGTTAAATAATTCAACCGCTTTACAGCAAATGTAAACCATGAAATTATCTGGCTTTTAAAGCGTTAACTTTTAAGACAAGCCAAGATATGGAGTAGAGAAGTAAAACAATCGACTTTTTTGTATCATTTTGGCAACCCTTTCGCTGCAAATCATTGGACTTGGCTGAGGAGCCTTCACTTTAAAATCAAAATCGACAAAATCAAAAAAATATAAATAAGTATCTTAATATTTGTTTTAAAATTTCTATGTTACCAAACATGCAACCACTGTATTTTAGCACAGCTACTTATTACAGAAGATAAACTTGAAATCCAGCATTACACTTTTAAACCCACCACCAAAAGAGCGAAATTTGTAAGATGAGTTGTACTACAATTTGGGTTTTTCTCAGCGATTTCATTCAATCCCAGAGCCAGCCCATCATACTGCCATTGTTTTTTATCAAAATCATAATATGCACATTGCTTGTAGATGTTACTGATCTGTAAAAAAGCTAAAAATGTTATAAAAATTAACAATTTTTAAATTATAAATCAATTCTTTCATTTTCTTTAAATTTCGCTAACGATAGGCTACAGTATTATCATTCCTTAACAAATGGTTTCATTCATAAAAAACCTTTCCTATCTTTGACGCCAAACTGTGGATAAAAATTTAATGGGCTGTAATATGCTCTTTCCGCTTTGTTTTTCTCATTACACACGACAAATTATAATCTCGTCATTTACATCAGATGATTTCTTACCGTACGTACAACTTGGTTGTTAGGTGGTCTTTTTGTAGCATTCTGACGACCACATGTTGAATTTTTCGAAAAAAAACTAAGAGATACCGGCTTCTCTAATTGTACACGTTTTTTCCCTTTCACTCCAAGAGATATAACCTAAAATTCGTGTAAATATAATGTAATGTTTTCTACCCGCCAATTTATTTCAGGGTTATTCCTGCTTACGGGCGCGGAAAACCCGGGTTCGATTTCAAGGTCGGCTGAATCTGACCGACTAGCCAACGGCTTGCCGCGGCTGCAATTGTATTGCGCACGTGACTGTGTTGTTCGAGAAAAACGTATCGAAAATGAGCATCACGTGATTGCGCATGCGTAATCAGTATTACAAAAGGGTTCTTTTTTGTTCTTTTTACCATTTAATGTTTGTCGTCTTTTTAAACTGTTTAAAAAAATTCTAAGACAAATCGATTTAATTAAGTTATGTTTTTTAAGTCATTTGTGAAACAAGTTATCAAAAACAGGTAGTGTTTTTTTGGAAAAGAAAGTTAAGAAAAAAATTGTTCAACTCGGATGAACAAGATTCTTTGACAGTTTAACGGTATTACGTTTTTAAAATTTTTCAGAGGACAAATATTTAATTTCTTACAACAATGTTTGCATATCGTTCTATTTTCCTAAGAAGCTTGTGAAAGTTCATTATGCGGGTACGCTAGCAACCACGGAGTGATTATTTCAAATCTTAAGCAAGTTCTGTCGTTGCTTATTGCTGTAATAATATGACTGCACGATTAAAATTAAAACTAAAAAGTTCTTTAACCTCCAAAAAATAAAACAATATTGGCCCAAAAATGTGCAATCAAAATATTTAATTAAACAATAAAGCTGTGACCTAATATGATTCAGTAATTGTATGTTGGCGGGATAGGTAGTCTGACTTGCGAGTACAGAGCCGAAGTTAAATTAGGACACGCTGCTTACCTTCAACTGTAAATCGGTTTAATACGTAAAGCAGCAACCGAGCCTTTATGGCTATACGAAGATACAAAAAAGAAATGTAAGTAGCATGTGAAAAATATTTTAAAAAGTTTTTTCTTGCTCATTTAGTATCAAGTTGTAAATACTTTATGATTTGGTTGCTTTTTCTTTTTTGTTCGATTCTCGACTCGTTCAACTTGATACTGCGCGGCCAGCAATTCGTCGTCGCAGCAACATAACGCGAAGAACTCGCGGCAAGCTTTGGTGTATTAACAAATAAAAGGAAACGTTTAAATTTGATTCTCAAGCAATCAAAAGATTGAGAAAACATCGCAAAAAGCTTGTAATTTCGTAGCCACATCGCGTGATATGTATTAAAAAAGACGGTTGAGTTTCTTACCGGATTAGCTGAGCCAGCAGGAAAAGGCAAAATGTTGGTCTTGAACACTATTAACTGCAAAGTTGCGTTTTCTTTTAACACGTTTTCCAATGACCTAAGTGGAAGAGAAATCTTGACATCCGGTTTATTAGGAGAATCAGTTTCAGGGACGGGCAACGTAAATTCGTCATTCTCTTCCTCAGAAGGGCTAACTTTTACTAACTATAATAAATAAAACTCATAGTTAAAATATTTAAACAAAAAAATTTAACAAGCTTTGACTTACTTGGGCAAATACCTTTGGCGTCGGGAAAGTGATGACTTTTTTATCATTCAGTGGAACGTTGTCGAGCAAGGTTTCAGCCGCTTGGACAGTTTGCGATCGACTTTGGTCGGGCAGATTTTCGGGTTCTATTTGCGAAACCGTTTGAGTCACTTGCAGATACGCTTCCTGTGACACCTTAACGAAGAGTGTTGATTTTTTTCATTTCATAGTATTAATTTCTCCACATGTGTGCGGTGTAAATAAAAAATCACTTTTATTGTGGGTATCGCGGAATGAAAACGTCATTGTCGCGTGAGTCATTGGCCTATTATGCTTATTTTTTCTATTCACCGTTCTAGGTGAACAACGTGACCTCATTGAGGAATTTGTCGTAAACCACTTTTCTTAAGGGCACAACAGAAATCACTCAGTAAACTGAGGATGAAACTTGCGTTTTTTTGCCACAAGTCAGGATATTATTACAGTGAGATATCCTGCCTACCATAAAGTACTAACGATATTATTAATAATAAATAAATACATAAATAAAAAATATTAAATAGGAAAATGATAAGTACTTTTACACAATCGGGCAGCAAACAAATTTCGAAGGTTTTTAGTTTTGTTTTTTATGCACAAAGCAGTATAATTACCGAACATCAAATGAAAGAGTGAACATAACAAATAGTATAGGCAGATGGATTGTTGTCTGCAGCATGGTCGAATGGTTAGAGCGCCGTAATTGTGATATACGTGGTATCTATGTCCTTGGGAAAGACACTTTACGGCATTTTTCTTGTTGGACGGTTTTAAAAAGCAGTTATAAATTTCAGTAATACCTCTATAATATTAAACAAGCAAAATAAAAAAACTTTGAACCGGACAGCAATATCTTAGAATCTCCGGAAGCATTCGGGTAATTGCTTGCCCTTTGTATAGCGCCTTCGTCGCTTTCCTGCAAGTCAGGAGGATGAATATAGAGATAAACATGAAAATAAAAATTAAACTCGGGGCTTGGGGGAGGGGGATACGTCCGGATTAAAGCTTTTAGAATTGAATCTCAGATAGTTGAGTAGCTAAGGCACAATATAAATGTAAAAAAAGTTTAGTTAAATTTTTCAGGGTCAACATTAAACAACGCCGTGAATCGCTAATCTTTTATTGCATAGTATAATGCCTCGATTAGCTTAATTTATTTCATGTATCCTTTTTCTCTTTCTGTCAACAATAATGACGCATTATGTTGTCCAAGCGCCACTATAGCTCGATAATTTTGGAATGTTCTGGCGCATTCAAGCATAGCGATCTCTCTAGGAAGTCCTAGTTAAATCCCTCGTATACTAGAATTTTTGTGGGCAAGTGACTTTTATCTATATAAAGGCAATGCGTAGCGAGACAATATAGACGACGATAGACGGCGTGAGAGACGCCTAAAGCAAAAAAGTGTTGCCTTGAGAGCAGGGCTGGGGAGCCGGAGCCGGAGCGCGGAGCCATGGAGCCAGCCAATTTTAGAGGAGCCGGAGCTGGAGCCGGAGCCTTTCTAAATATTTCTGCGGAGCCGGAGCCGGAGCTGGAGCCACAAAAATTTTATTAGCTCCGGCTCCAGTAATGGTTCATAGGATCAACTTCATAGAATGAAATTGACTGTTATGGATTTTTAAACATTAATATAAAAATAAATTTTGTGTTGTATAGATATCTTTCTTTTCATTTATTAAGCAAAAACATCTCTACAGCCTATTTTATCTGATTAAGAAATTAAGAAATACATGAAACAGGCTGTCGGGTTGTTTCTTAATAAATGAAAAATTGTATTTGTTCCGACTTTCATTAAGCGCTCTACAAAAACATGTCCATTAATTTTTTTCTAATTTATATACTGTATATTGTTTAAGTTTCATATAATATTACAATATATATATATATAAACAATAGCAAAAACACGGGAATAAAAACAAGGTTAAAAGCCCTACAGACTGTTTCACCCATAAAAGGGATCATCAGGGGTATCTTATTCAAATAGAATTTGAATAAGATACCCCTGATGATCCCTTTTATGGGTGAAACAGTCTGTAGGGCTTTTAACCTTGTTTTTATTCCCGTGTTTTTGCTATTGTTAATTTAAGTTCTAACTTTGTTATTGAGCACTTTAGAAGTACTGATTTTCATACGGTGTTATATATATATATATATATATATAGAGAGAGAGAGAGAGAACAAGAGTGAATCGATCTTCATTGCAAAGTGCTCAAAGAAAAGACCAGAGCAATTTTGTAAAAAATTTATTTAAACTCTAGTTTAAAAAATCTCAACAGTCTATTTCATCCAATAAAATCAGTTTTTTTATTCATATTAAGATAAGAGAAGGGGAGTCAGGTCATCTTAATATGAATGCATAACCTGAGTCATTTTTTCCTATATGACATCACAGGAATTGCATTATTTGCTTCATTAATTTAACAAATTATTCTTAAAAAAAAATCTCAGCAAAATAGTACTCAGCTCTATAAACTTTCGTTTGTTCAACTTCTTCAAATAAATATAAATAAAAAAGAAACAGATGATGATTGAACGTAAAAAATTTTTGGTATTAAAAGATGTTAAAAGGAATAAAAAGAATAAAACCTGTCCTTCATCAGCTGTTTAATTAGCTGCTTTTATTTATAGTTATCTGAAAAAATTGAATAAAAAAAAGCTTATAGAGCCCAATGGTATTTAGCTGAGATTTTTTGCTTAGAATAATTTTTTAAAATAATTTTCTAAGTCGATGTATCCTACAATCAACATACCACTCTTTGCAAGTTTAACCCTGTTTTACTTTTCGACAGTTTTAAATTAATTTTGTAGTTTAACAAACTACATACTTCGAAGTATAAAATTTGAAAAGCTTAAATAATATTTCTATTGTTAAAAATAATTTAAAATTTTAAAACGACCTCTTATAAATTATGTTTTGCAGAACTACGTATTATTTATCGGATAAGATTGACTTATCGTTCTATGTTTTCTTAGTGATGTTAGAAAAGCATAGTACTATGTTTACTAATCATTATAGCCTATTCTTTATTTTTCCTGTAAACACAGAAAGATTCAATAGAATGAAACAGACTGTTTTGGTTTTTTAAAAAGTAGTTAAATAAATTTTGTATAATATATTTAAATATCCTTTTCAATCCTTTTCTAATTGAATAAGGATCAAGATTCTATTTAAATAAAGAAGCAACAGATGTTTGTGGTTTTTTCAAAACAGTGATTAAACAAATTTTGTATTAAAATATTGCTCTTATTCTTTGCACTCTGCGAGAACGATTGATTCGCTTTTTAATATACATATAATCTTTTAATTTACAATGGCTAATGGTGAACAATGTAAAACAATTAGGGAAGAGGCACTGTACATCAATTATGCAACTAATTAAACTAGGTGCTTTTAAAAAAATTGTTAGACTCATATAAAAAACAAGGTGAATTCTGACTAAGAAGAATCGGAATCGAAAAATGTTGTTGAAATCGGCATCGGAGCCAAAAGAAATTGGCATCATCCTATCACTAATTTTAACACTCAATGATTAAGAGTAAATAAATATCAAAATATAATATGACTAAAGCATAATGTAGCCGTGAGAATTGGATAACTTAAATTTTTTATTTGGTTCAATTTTAGCATGATTGTCACGTCGTAAATTTATCTCTTAAAATTTTAGAGTGAAGATTTGGCTGACTCAATCTTTTTTATTGCCTTAATGTTTCGTCACAAACGTTCTCGCTTATTTCCTCCTGCGTTAAATCTCTTGGAAATTTTTTGTTTCGCGCACATGTGCTTCTAAAGTTTTCCACTAAAAAGATAAAGTTTAGCTATTTGTCAGTGCAGAGTTTGCAATTCATAATAGTTACGATTTAACCTTTTCAATGTTTAGATAACACCACAGTTGATTTTCATTCAGTTGTATTTCTAGATACTCGCTTTCAGATTTGATTAATATAATTGTAAAGATCAAAAGTCGTGATTCTTGTTCGTATAGAATAGTTTATCGCAAAAAAGATTTAAACACTAAATGATAAACTAATTGTTTATTGAAGAGTTGGAGAGCCGGAGCCGGAGCTAGTGGATAAGTGCTTGATAGCTCCGGAGCTGGAGCCGGAGCTAGTGAATGAGTACTTGATAGCTCCGGAGCTGGAGCCGAAGCTAGTGAATGAGTACTTGATAGCTCCGGAGCTGGAGCCGGAGCTAGTGCTCTTCTGCAGTGGCTCCCCAGCCCTGCTTGAGAGGAGGTAGAATTTGGGGCGAGTATTGAATTTATTTTGCGCCAGTGTTTCGGAATTGTGTTCTACAGAGGTAGAATTATTTGTGTTGATTGAATCAAGTTATAGTGTTGATTTTCGCTTTGCAGTTTGGCAAAGCGTGAAATAGAATTTCGTCGGTCGTGATTTTTATAATACATTCATTCTTATTAGAGACAGTGGTCTCTGTTTGTTGTGAAGAAGAGTCTTCAACGAAACCAATCCGAGCTTTCGTTTAAATCAACTGTATAAACGCTTCGGGCTCGTAGCAGGATTACTTTTAGAGCCAGAATAAAATAAAATTAGACACAGCTTTGTTTCAGCGCAGGTATTCGGGTTACCTAGCTCAACTGGTCCTTTAGGATTCCAGAACAAAGTTTGTGACATATATAAAGATTTGTACGTAGATTTTTAATCAATATTGCATGTAAACCGGGCATGTTATGGAATGGAATGGAATGGAAAAATTTTTCCATACTTTTTCCATACTTGCTCTTTTAATGCTGTTTACATACTAACTGCAGTCAATAAAGTCGCCTTTGATAAGACACACAAAATGATGAAAAAAAAGTAGTAGCCGAAAGTCTATTCAAATGAATAGGGTAGAAAAAGGAATGAAAAGTAAAACCAGATTAGTGATATTTCAACTTTGGTGTTTAAACAGTTTCAAACTTTAATATAGGGCCGGTTTTAAAGTTCAAGTCTTAGTGGCTAGTTCGCTTGCGATGTGTGACTCCCTTAGAAAAATACAGAGATACATAACTTGCTTGGTTGCCCCTTTGCGTATTTGCAGTTTAAATAACTTAATAATAATAAGATGTATTTATATAACGCTCTATGCTTAAAAAGTTCATATAGTCTCAGACCTGTTAGACATGAATAAAAAATACCACAACAACTACAAAAAAAAACAATAAAAGTTTTAGATTATCTACGCTAGCAACACTCTACAATACAAATAATCAAAATAAATACTAAAATTACAGATTTATTACTCGGACAAGTCAGACCAGGGATGGGCAAATTACGGCCCATAGCAGTCTACCGTACCGCAAAAGCCTCAAATAAATAATTTAAAAAATATTAATTTCTGTTTGTCTTCAACCAAATTCTAGGCTCTTTTTTTAGCAATCCTTGATTTTTCGGTACAAAAATTTTGACTTTTTGGTACGAAAATCAAGAAAGTTGTGACAAATTTAAAGTGACCTTTTTGAGACCACCACTTCTAAGGAACGAAAATCAAAAAATCCTAGGCAGATTCACTACTGTAGCAATTAATTGGATAGCTCAAATATAATTTCATATTTTCACACGAAATAGTTATTATCGAAGTTATAAAATTTTGTTTAAAACGTTAAATTTAACTTTTTCGTGCTTTATTGTTATGCATCTTGTATTCATCCTGCTGTTCCATATCGTATCATCACGTAATAATACGCCCACTTGCATACAGCGTTGTGAGTTAGTCACAAATCGTAATACATATCAGTTAGATAAGTTAAACTTTTGTTATGATTATGCTATATAAAATTTTCTTCAACAATATAATTGCTTGTTTTAATTTTTTTTTATATTCTATTTGAATTAGTAAATAGTTGTACTGTAAATAGAATCAAGTTAGTGATTAACCTTCTGTTCCGTTCCTAAAAATCGCCCACACTATGTATATTCACAATCTCATAAAAAATCTCTTTGATTTCGCTTTGGTCCGGCTCAAATAGCCGAAGAATAACGGTTCTATGAGCAATTTAAATATTTTACATTTAGTTATAAAAAAATGGCAACACTGCGAAGTCTCTTGAGTCTTGGAGAAAGATCCAGAACTATCCGCTTGACCTGTTTTGACTATGACGTAATAGTGATTGTTTGTGATTAACTTCATTGAGTAAATTTCAGAACGATCGAGAAACCTTACTGTCACGCTACGATTAAATTTTATCAAATAAAGACATTGAACCTTTTTAAATTAAGTAATTAAATCGACACCTTTTTGAATTAATTGTTTAGATTGAAACCTTTTTGGATTAATTGTTTAAATTGAAACCTTTTTAGATTAATTATTCAGATCGTAACCTTTTTAAATTTATTGTTTAAATCGTAACCTTTTTAAATTAATTATTTAAATCGTAACCTTTTTAAATTAATTGTGTAAATCGCATTAACGTTGACGCGATTATTTAGAATTTATTTGTGACTATTTACCGTTGTTGCCCTGGACAGTGGACAGCTGTTTGAATTACGGATTTACGCCATGAAGTGGCTTTGTTCTCGTTGTTGAAAAAGAACGGGTGTAAAGCGTTCCTTCACATGTGGTCGCTACAAAAGGTGTATATATACGGGGCGGCAACGAGACGATATTATTAAGTGAGATTCAATTGTAGATGCAGGTATAAAGGCAAATTCGAGATGACGAACGTATTCTTTGTATATTTTATGTATGTGAATGTATCTGTCGGGACGGCAAGTTGGTATTAAGTGTTAGAGGGAAAATTTATAAAATTCATTATATTCTTTTGCGGCTCTGTAAATTCGGTTAGGTAATTTGTATGTGTTTAATCTATTGGTAAATTGTAGCATCTCGTGTATAATTTTGGCGCCTGTTTTTATTTTCATTTAATCTTTTTGTCTTCGTTTCTTCAATATAATTAATTCAGATTTTAATACCTGTCTGTCCTTCTAATTCGCTAGGCCCCGCCAGTTCAACACTCGCATAAGCTCCTTTCAACAGGGTAGGATTTTCTGCGATATTAACGTATGGTTCGCCTCTAGTATCTTGTGGTTATTTTGGTACTAAGTAGGTAGAGCGTGACACTTACCGACTGGTATAAATAAGGCTCGCTGGAAAGCAGTATTATGATTCGATGATTCGTTGTGATAACTTAATTTTGGAAATTTGTTAACTGTGTGAAGTCATAGTTTTTGAACCAAAGTCTTTGGTTGTCTACGTGATTATTGAAGAATTAAGCTAGTGAGCTGCTGTTGATTTATTTGCTGTTACTATTCGGGCTCCTAAGTGGATTGAAGCATATTTCTTAATAAAGAAGATATTGTGGTAGTCTGAGCTGTGATTTAGCTAGACTATATTTTTGCTGTCGCTGGTTCGGAGGTCAGATTCAACAAAAAGATTAAGAATTTTATCTTTTAGTAGACACCGAGATTGCGTTATCGGCGAGGCCTTCCTTACAGGCGCCGAAAGGTTAGACGATTAAATAACGTACTAAGTTACCGAATTAACTTCTACAAAATTTAAAAAACTTTTTACCAGCGGAACATAAATTTCGAAAACTCTCCAAAATTTAAAAAACTAAAATTTGTGGAAGTAACAAAATTTCAAAAACTTTAGCAAATTTTAAAAAATCTGCTACACCTTCTGATTTTGAACTGCGGCAATTAAATTAAAACATAACCCCTTTAACTACCACACTACTTTTTGGGTACGAAAATCAAGAAAATCGGGATAAAGTCAAAATGAAGAATTTTTTTAAAGATAACTATATTGTGGCTCTCAAACAAAATCAACTTCTCAATGCAGCCATCGAGCAAAAAAATTTGCCCAACCCCTGATTAGACTTATAAAAACACTTATTAAAACTTACATGGTATGAAATTTAAGGTTTTTGATATAATACAAATTATGGAAAATGTATGGAATGGAAGAAATTTAGTAAAAAACAGTGTTAAGTACGGCACTACAGCTGGGATTGCTATTTGATACAAACTGTAAATGGGATGATGCTCTTGTATTTATATAAAACTACGTAAGTCGAAAAAGATTTTATTATTATGCGAATTCCACTTTATCAAAGTTGACTCCTTCATGTGGTTTAGAATTGTTCAAATTAAACTTTAAAAAACTGTTGCAAATAAATTGTCAAAATTTTATAAGTTTATGGGTTGTAGAAGAAAACCCTCAGATGAATGGCGACTTATCGTATAACAATTCATCAAACATTTACCACAATTTATTGAAATTTTCATATAAAAAAAACAAATGAATAAAATGAGTGATTAGAAAATATCAAAGTTTTTGAACAAAACTGGTTTACCCATTCGTCGTAAATAGATGGAAAAATTACAACAAGATTTTTCTCCACGTTTTTTAGTAATAAATTTGAAATTTTGAATCTTTTTTACTATCGGCCGTCACTTTCATTTTTAAAACTTTTTTCTTCTCTCGTTTAAAAATCTTCTCTTGTTTTCGCTACTCTCACTCACTTTTCTCTTTTCTAAGTAAATACCGAACTATATATTTAAACCCTTATTTCAAAATAAAAAGAAAAATTTGCAAAAAAATACTTTAAACAACATTTTTATATTTTTTATCACTTTATTTTAAATTACGTAGTAAAAACGGATAACTTGATTTTAAACCAAACTATTCACTTAAGTTGAATGGTATTTCAGTTTTGATTTGTGCGACGGCTTATAATAAAAGAGATGACAGCTAATTGGTCATACGGGCTAGCTAAGCTTTGTAATAAAAATACTTTTAACATCTTTTTTACATTTCTCACCACTTTATTTTCATATTGTAGACATGAACAACTTGATTTCCAACCAAACTATTCACTTTAAATGCTGTTTTAGTTTTGATTTGTGGGTTCTGGTTTCATGTGCCAACTGTTCACTCTGGGTGTATCTCTCTTTTTCTGATCTTTACCTTGCTCGGTTCCGGAAAATGTTTCCAAGACTCGTTTAAAGTGCCCATCTCCTTCAAACTTCTCCCTCTCCTTTTCAAATTCTCTTCTTATCATCATCTTCAAACAAAAAGCATTCCGAAATATCCATCTACCAATAATAACTCCTCCAATCTCCCTAACCACCCTCAACCAACCTCTACTTCCCACTCTCAGACTACCTTCATCTTTCCTTTCACCTCTCACCCATTATAACTCCCGCACACGCCTTAAGAAAGGATCATAAAGATCCTTATCCCCCTCACATAACATTACCCTTAACCTACAACATCTCGCGAACCTCTAATTTTTTGTCCTCCTAAATATCCCTTGTCTACTCCTTCTTCTTACTCTTCTCCATGCTCTCTTAATGACCCTCCCTCCCTCCCTTTGCAACACCACCGCTACTTCCCGCCTATTTTTCCTACACCACAGCAACATCACTGCCTGAAATGACGGCTCGGTTCCTGGCAGGCTGGGAGAGGGTGGTGCAGGGATCCACATTAAATGTACAAAGTGTCTCACTACTACCTCCTTCTCGGCTGGACTTCGGGTCACCAGATACAGTGCCGAGACATATGCCATTTTTCATTCTGTTGAGTGCTCTATCTCTCACTCCACATCATGTGCGTTTGAATCCATCACCTTGTTCTCTGACTCTCTATCTGTCCAGACAATTCTCTCTGCTTCTTTACCTTATGAATACCCAAGTCCCTCACCGACACTTAATCACTCTTCAAAACTTTATCCTACTCTAAGGTAGTCCATCTTTAATGAGTAGCGGGTCATTATTCCCTCCCAGGCAATGACTTAGCTGACTATTTTGACCCCTCCACAATATCACTGTCTCTCGCACCGCTTATTTCCTCTCAACGTCTATCCCTTTACACCAGTTTGAGACGCAGTATTCAATCTAATCACTTTCAACATCAAATCCATCCAGTGTCTTCTGAGAAGCTTACTCTCCCTCGTTCCGCTCGCTGTGCTCTCTCTCTCGTTTACGCTGTAACGGGCACAGCACTCTTCTTGGGCACATATCTCCACAGAGTTGGTCGAGCCGAGACTGCATCGTGCAGCAACTGTGCGCATTTGACTCTATATGTCTGGACATTTTCGGCAACTCCCTATCTATTCTGGACCTCTGGTCTCGTCCCTGGGGAGTTGCCCAATTATTGGGACTCAGCAGAGTTGATCCGCGTCCCCATCCTCATGAATGGGTTGGTTAAGCCCACCACTAACATTACTTGATACCCGGTCGGGGATCAAACCCAGGGCTACCAGATGGGAGTTCAAGTTTATACTATTACACTACCAGCTGGGGCACCAATAGTTGCAATATAACTTTTGAATAGGTACATATGCAAAATTGTTGTTTGCGGCCTTCTTAAGAAATGGATGCTACTAAAGTGGTCTTTACTTCCGAAAAGATTTCCCACCCCTGCTCTACGCCGTCTCACAAATCAAAAATTAAAAGAGCATTTAAAGTGAATATTTTGGTTGGAAAACAAGTTGTTCATGTTTACAATGTAAAAATAAAGTGGTTAGAAATGTAAAAAAGTTGTTTGAAGTATTGTACTGTATTTAACAAAGCTTAGCTTGCCCGTATGACCTATTATCATCTCTTTTACTATAAGCCGTCGCACAAATCAAAGCTAATATACCATTCATTTTAGTGAATAGTTTGGTTTAAAATCAAGTTATCCATGTTTACTAATTTAAAATAAAGTGATAAAAAATATAAAAAAATGTAAAAACGTTGTTGGAAGTAATTTTTTTTACAAAAATTTATTTTTATTTCGAAGTAAGGGTTTAAATATATAGTTCGCTGTTTACTTAAAAGAGAAAGAAAAGAGATAAGTAAGAGTAGCGAAAACGAGAGAAAAAAAGTTTTAAAAATGAAGGTGACGGCCGATAGCAAAAAAGATTCGAAATTTATAGTTTTTCTAGTTTCAGCATTTAAATAAACATACTAAAATAATTTACAACATAACTTATCTGCTACCGCTTTCTAGATTCTTGCAGTTGGTGGTGTAAACACATGTAAAAAACTATAATTTTTAAATGCAATTATGAACAGCATAAAATAAAGGATAAAAATCATGTTACAATGACAAGCAAAAAGGCAATGAAAATAGTTTGTTATTTCTCTTTTCAACAGAGCAGTCGTGGCTTCAAAGTTCACAGACTCAGAATGAATAAACAAATAACTTCAAAAATTTAATATCGTAAGTTTTATATATTCCTAAATTTTTATACCTCAACATTATTTTCCTCCACTGCTGCAGTGATGCTCACGATGATATTCACGATATCTTTTGTTTCAGATAGTGTTAAGTTTTCTCTTCTACTTGATAAAGAGCTTAAGTTTCGAACTACATTGTTCAACGTTTCAGAAGTTAAATTGGAAAAATCAGTCTGAAGATAAAAAAAAAAATTATTTGGTTCTTTATTAATTGCTAAGAAAAGCTTTGTATATCAACGAACATTAATGAATGAGATCCGTACAGTAAATGCTTTTAATTTGGTGTTTCGTTTATCAAAAAAAAGTTTTGCAGCTCGAAGCTATAAATGCACATTGAGCAAAAACAGAAATTGAATGATGTAAAGAAAATAGAAAAGGCTGATGTCACTTTTAACGTTTTGCGCTTTTTAAAATTCTATTCGGTTTTTTTCTTTAATTTTTATAGCATTGATGCTGAAAAGTTAGTAGCCATGTACGCATTAATACGATGAAAGTTTACCTCGTTTATGATCGCTTTTATAGTTGCGTCGCAGCCAGGCTCGAAGATTGTTGTTTTATCAAACCGAGCTACAAAATCATTTGGTTTTTTCAAGCAAGAAATCGTCGCAATCGAAACTTTATCATCTAAAAAGTTTTGAAATTACGTTAAGAAATTGCTATCAAAAGGCTAGCTGGTTTTAATTTTAAAGTAAAAGCAAGACATTTTTTGGCATTAAAAAAAATATTAAATAAATTGCTGACGATTCGTTACTTGATCTTAGATCTTTTCCGTCTTTTGCTATCAAATATTAATAATTTTTTCAAAATTATTATGAACTTGGTGCAATAAAATTTGGCCACTCTCAATTCTTTTTATATTTCTCTCTAATCAGTTTATTTGATCAGACTGAAAGCGAGAGATAACAAGTCCAGACGATCTCTAGTCCATCTTTTATTCGAATAAGATTGGAGTCGTAAGTGCAAGGCGCAATCACAATAGGTAGGCAAAGAGGCGCTTATTACAATTATAGCTGGCTGCTAAGAATCACGCGGCGGGTGCGTGATTGATTGAAAAAAAAGAGGTAGGTTCGAAACCCACGGCGAGCGCTAACAGTCCTCCAAAATTAAAGAGTGACGCTCGAGTTAAGCCGCGGTAAACAGTCATAAAATAAAAATTGGAATGTCTCTCTTGTGAACATGACCATCGGACAAGCGAACCGTAGCAGAACGAACCCTCCCACGCTCGGTATGCACCTTAGACTTCTTGCACATTTGGTTGATCAAACCGTAGAATGCGTAGCATGTCGCGGTCGTCAGGGTGGATGCGGAACTTGGCTTGGGTGAAGTTGTTCTTTAATTTACCCCATTTTCCAATTGAACTGGTATACAAAAAAATCCTTTTCCAGTTTCGAAATCTTCTTTCCTGTCACTGGAAGAAAGTCTTACCTTTGACGAGCCATAATTAAGAACTGAAAGGCAATCAGCTTCTTTAGACTCTCTATCAAAACAGTTTATTGTAGTGCTGCCACAGTCCTGTCAGTTTCGCTTACGGGTTGGGTTGAAAAGTGCACCTGGTTGTAAACCTTGCCTGATTAAACGATTAAACACGTATTTCCAAACATAGTCACTTCCAAATATTAGGTCAATTCTTCTTGCGGCTAAATAATTCCAAAAAGGTAGTACCTGATTAACAAAATGAATTCCGCGAAATCGCCTAATGGTCCCGTCGGCCATTGAACATTCTGTATTGTTGATGTCCGTCAGGATTCCAATGACCAAACAGCTTTTGGGCGAGATCACGTGAGCACAAGGTTCTGGTTGCTCCAGTGTCGATGGCTGCGTAGAATGGAATTCGTTCACAAGTTTGCCCCCCTTTGTCGTAAACTTGTTCATTCCCGTCGTCCTCGTCTTGAAGTTCGCCGACAGTCGGACTCGCTTTGTGATGGTGTTGATGATACTGCCGCATCCGAAGACAAATCTGCACGGTTAGGACGATCATCGTGAAGTAGCTCGTGATGAGGTCGCGAGCACGTACTGCAGATTCTTAACCGGCAATTCCTTGTATTAATTGTTTACTGCGAAACAGTTGTTAAAACACAAACCGTGATCTTTGACTATACTCCAACGTTCAGCCACCTTTAGACTTGCACCATTTTTTCCAAACTTACCACTGAAAGCAATTTGGGTTTCTTTTTTGGCTGGATTCCATTGCGACGTCGAACGGGTCTTAGTCACTAGTGGAACGTCCGGTCCTATCTTCATAACATGCATGGCATCAATGTAAGCGATCGGGAGGAAGAAAGCTTCCAATTTGCCTCTTAATTTATCGTCTAAGGAACGGGTGGAGTTTCCTATTAGCTCCGGTTTTTTTCAACGCCGATCCGCTATCAAGGGATTGTGCTACTGCTTCGAGATTTCTCATCGGCTCGGAGAGTCAGTTCTGTAGAACGTATCGAGTATGCTATCTCTTCCACCAAAACTTCTTCCAGGGTCTTCCAGACAACATCGCAAGCGCGTCCGCTATCGAAAATGGAAAATGCATAGGTTCTATCCATCGTAAAAGCAAGGCTGGCCGCGCAGATCTTAGTTGACGGTATCGCAAGTTAAAAGAATGGCGATAAGCGGGATATTCTGATATATACTCGATTCTTCCCATCAATTCTCTCTCCAATGAGAAAGGTATGTAATCTCGATCGCACCTCGCCTCTACTTCCGGAACCTGGTGCTGAGAATTAGAAGGTGCAGTTGTTCATCGACTATAGACGAAGGCGCCCCGAGATGATTCAGGTACTTGCACATTTCTCTTCTTTGGCCTCGTAAACGCAGGTCCCCCCGTAAATGGGTAACTACATTCAGCAACGTTTTTCTTATCTACTTTAACGTGTTGCTTTAGTCTCGCCATATGCTGTCGTTCTTCCAGGGTCCGGGAAGATAAGACAGAAACTCCCGATTGTGCTGGTGAACCAGGGCGTGACAACCTGCTAGATGAACCCACCAATCTATCCTCAAGCTCCTAAGCGCGTTTGTAATACCGTTGCAAACTTTTTCTCGCGTTCGGGGCAATTAGAAATTAATTCCAAACCTTTTCCTGTGCAAATGATTTGGGATTCCTTTCTAACCAACGACGTAAAGCATGGCTGTAAACGTTATGAGCCTTCAAGTCATACTTTAGGGTGGCGTCTAACACGCTGCCTTCTATTCTGCTACACGACCTGCTGTAGTCCCTCATAACCGCTGTAATCATCGCCAATGGACAAGCACATCTTGATAGAAAACGATGATTGTCCAAGCCGACATGTTCCGGCCTGTCTACGCACTCTAAGCGTATGTCGTTTAAGACGTCTTCATCTTTATCGCAGTCAGGGGATTCTTCACACTTTCGTACCTCGAAATTTTCGCTACGAAGAATATCGCGCCCATCAGTCTGTACCTCAGACTCGTTACAAGTGGCGCTAAACATAACTTTACTTTAAGCGGGTAAGCGATTATGTATTAAAAGCTATTTATTTGTATTGAAAGCGAGAGATAACGAGTCCAGATAATCTCTAGTCCCTCTTCTATTCGAATAAGATCCGAGTCGTATCTTAATAACAAATCTTCTTAACCAAGCCAAACACAGCTCAACAAAGTCACAAAATTTATTACTCATGGCTGCTATTTCCAAAGCTAGAGCCAGCAAGCCAGATACAAATAAATCAAAGCGTTTTCTGAAATAAAACAAAACGTTACAATAGTCAGACTAAAACAATTAAAACATCCAATTCACTGCTTTCCACTCATCTGTCCAAACTTAAGATTCCAGAGATTATGAAGAAAAAATTCTACTGCAATGCGCAAGGCCAAGGCCTTCTATAACTACAGGCCTGGAAGCACGAAGAGATTTTACAAATGACGTCACAAACGCAGGCGGTCAGCAAAGCTGGTTTGTCAATAATGTAGACTGTAGACAAAACACTAGCGAATTTTGCTGAGTAGAGAAAGCTTGTTGGAAGATAGTTGTCTAGTTCGTTAATTTTAACATAGATATTCTCAAAGGAGGTTACTTAGTTCTAAGTTGAATTATGTCATATCAGCAATAAAACATTTTGATTCTAAAACTGTAACAATCTTCAAAACAAATATTAAATGTCTGAATAAGTTGAATTTTAAAAAGAGTAGGTGATGACATTGCATAAGTAAGTGAATGGTTTTTTGATAAGCTAACAAATCTGATAATCTAACTTTTCAGTCGTTTTATTCAATGTTGGTTAGCTTAGATAGCATAGATTTCAGTCGTTTTATTCAAGTATTTAGTTCCAAAGTAATACATTATAAATCTATTTTATACTAGTTTGGTGGAAAACTTTTGTCTGCATTCAGGGCCGGATTAAGCTTTTTATGGGCCTGGGGCTCTATGATAGTCAGAGGCCTATTTTTTATTAATACAATTGAAACATTGAAACGAAAAACAAATATTAATACATAAACAAAGTATACGTATATTTACTTTGTATGCACACATTCAAATGACGCATTTTCTGGATTTAGACAATGCAAAGCTCTTAATAATGTCATCGGTGTCTATTTTTGCAAAATGTCGTTTTCAATGCAGAGTAGAGCTAAGGAATTCAACCTTTTCTGACCCATAGACGAACGCAAATGATTCTTTACTCTTTTTAGCGCTGAAAATGAGCGCTCGCCAGAGCAATTAGAAATCATCAGACAAAGGTAAAGCCTGAAAACAACAGATACAAAAACACTTGATGGAGTGTACCTCCCCCACTATGCACCGCACATAGACTCTGCTGCTGCTGTGGACTCTGACAAACTCGCTCTCATCGGAAAACAACACATTTTTCCAATCCTCAACGGAAAAATGTCAATGTTGTCTCGTCATGTGTTTGGTCTAGTATGTTGTCTGGTCATCAAGTGCACCAGGCCCACGGTACAAATGGGTAGCAACTCTGTCATGATTTGGGGTTGTTTCTCTTGGCACGGGATGGGACCCATGGTCGAATTGGAGGGAAGGATGAATGCTTCCAGATATGGACAGCTTGTCAGAAATACTGTCAGTCCATTCATGAAAAAGACCATGGGCAGAAAGAACATTTTTTTCAACAGGATAATGCCTCCATCCACACTGCCAAATCGATTTCAAAGATTTTTAAGAATCTTGAAATGAAAGTTTTGGATTGGACGACCCAAAGCCCAGATCTAAACTCGATCGAGAACATCTGGCGCAAAATTAAATTCGATCTGAGCTCAAAAAATTCGGAAAACAAGAATGATCTCAAAAAAAATTGATTGAGTGCTACAATTTCATTGATCTCAGTTTTGGTCAAAAACTCATTGATTCTATGCCAAAGAGATGTAAGGCTGTGATAAAAAAATTTGGTTATAGCACAAAATATTAATAATGTTGATAAAAATTTGAAAAAAAAAAATGAACGTGTTGCTATACTTTTGTCCAGGTGTCATTTTGCTCAACATAATTAAAAAATTAATAATTATAAATAATTAATCAAGTAAATGATTTTATCATTTCAAACAAATAAAAAAATGCATATTTGAATATTTTAAACAGTCAATTGTATTCCATTAGGCCAAATTTAATTAGTTTTTTGCTTTTTTTTAATAGATTTTCAAGTTTTGCTAAACTTTTGGCCACCACTGTATTTTCATATGTTCAGTTAGTGGGTAATTTAAATGAACATTTGCAATCCTTTAAACATTCAGCTCTCTATAAGTCAAGTGAAAAGGAGTTGCTGCTATACCAAATCAAAATTCCAAGCAACGGTGATTCTCTTTTTTTGAGTTTTAGTCTTCGTGTTACTGAATCATTGGAAGTTGACGTATGGTTGAATGGCATACGTTTGATTTCCAGTGATCTTGGTTGGTTGCAGATGCAGGATAACAAAATATCACACTGGAGCCAGTTGGAAAATCTACTTGTACGTTTGCACAATGCAGAGAAGGAGGCTGAATGTTTCGAAATGAGCGATAAATCGTTAATCGAACATGCTAATGTTTTTATCTCGAAAGTTACTACAGATGCCAACAAAGAACTCTGTTCCTTTCTATCAGAACAGTTGCTTCTTTCCATTGAAAATTCTGATCGTCGAAGGTTTTCTTCAAATGCTACTGTAGCAGCTTACGCACTAAACATGCAGTCAGCTAGGGCATATGAATATGTTCGAAATAACTTGCTTGTTTTACCGAGCAGTCGACATTTGAGACAGATCTCCAGCAATATATCTGCTGATGTAAGTGCAGAATCTAATGAATATCTTAAAACAAAAACCAAATACTTGAAGCCCCAAGAATTGTATGTTAACGTTCAACTCGATGAAATTCACATAAGACCATGTGTGACGTTCAAAAATGGAAGACTAACAGGAACAAACGAGGAGGGAGAAACTGCTACTTCCATACACTGCTTTTTGATATCATCACTGCTATGAAATAACAAAGATGTTGTAGCCTTGGTTCCCGCTAAAAAGATAACTGCTGAAAAACTTTGCAGCCTCCTGAAATCAGTATTGAAAATAGTGACTTCATCTGGATATTCAGTTATTAGCATCATAACTGATGGAAATAGAATTAATAAAAAAATGTTTCATTTCATTGCTGACTGTCCTAGCACCACCGACTTACCTGTTCATATAACAAACCCATACAACCAAGAACGACCATACATTTGCTTTTTGATTCGGTACATATTCTCAAATGTATTCGAAACAATTGGATTAATTTGAAAAATTACAAAAAAACATTCTCATTTCCAGATTTTGAGGACAATGAAAAAATTCTCCGAGCATCATTTGCTGACCTAGAAACTATTTACTTGTTGGAAACTTCTCTTACTCTGAAGAAAGCTCCTGCTTTATCGTGGAAAGCTCTCCATCCTCACGCATTGGAGAGACAAAATGTAAAGTTAGCTTTGAAAGTCTTTTCGAACACCACAGCTGCTGCGCTAAATTGTTATGGCCCCCATAACGAAAACTTAGAAAACCGGAATGGTACAGCAAGTTTTATAAACTTAGTTTGGAAATGGTGGTGTGTCGTAAATGTTAAGCATCCATTCAAGGGCCGAAACACTCGCAACATATATGCTCATCCTATTGATACAGTTAACCACAAAAATTTGCAGTTTCTTTCCTCTTTGGCGACTTGGTTGGATTGCTGGTCAAATAAAAACAAAACTTTAAACGAAGGTTTTCTATCTAAAGACACTTATCTGACGTTTAAGCATACCCTGAAAGTGATTGTCGAAGTTGCTAAGTATTTGATTGAAACCCTTAAGTTTGATTTTGTTCTTCTGGGATGTTTTCAGACTGACAATTTAGAGAGCAGGTTTGGCCAATACCGTCAAATGTACGGAGGAAACAGATTGATTTCCGTACAAGAACTTACAGAAAGCGAGAAAAAGCTTAAAATCAAAAGTTTGTTAAAATTGCACTCTGATGCCATTACTGTGCCAGTAAAAGAATATCTTTCAGAATTTGCCGAGTGTGACGACACTAACAAAATATCTGAAAAGGATAAGCTTTTGATTGAAGAGCTTCCATATGAAAACGTTTGCTTTGACGAAACTCAGTTGCCAGTTTTATTGTACGTTGCTGGATATGCAGCTAAAAGAATTACTGCAAAGATTCACTGCCTTGGCTGCAAGCGTATGCTTATCGATGAAAATGGTGAGTTGCTACAGGTAGACATTGATAAAAGTATTATTTCGTATTTTGAAGAATTAAACAGAGAAGGATTGATATATCCTTCTTCAACTGTGTTGCAGGCTTTTCAAGCCGCTCATGCACTTTTTACCATCTGCATTTCACAAGACTATGAGAAAACTTTTTTAAAAATACAGTATCCGAAAAGATTTCTTTTGCGTGCTATTTTTCGTTATTGGGAACAATATGATGTTTTGCAGTCGTTAACCAATTGCAATTTGTGCCTGCAGGATAGTTCAACTATCTTGTTGCAATGCGTCAGTGTATTAGTAAATATAATGCTGAACAATTATTCAAAAGCAAAAAGTGACAGTATTAAATATACCTCTGTAATAACCAAAAAAGTTGCGAAGTTTTGATGCCTAGAAATTACTAAAAAAATATCAATTCGAATGCATTGTAGTAATTTTATTTTGTTGGAAAGTGTTTGTTTTTATTGTTACAAAAAAGTTGAAAAGATATGAGAATCTATGTTTGATGAGCACAGTATTGGTAACAATTTCTGTAACCGTAATAACACCAGTTTCTATGCTTTTTTCCAATTATTTGCAGTAGTATTTTAGTATTTATTTTATCCAATATTGGGTCATAATATTGCATTTAAAAGGTACCATATTGTTGAATTTGCTAACTTAATTTTGTTACAATTTATTGAAAAACACAAAGTATTCCATATCTTTTCGTTGTAACTAATAAGTGAATTAACAACATTTTTGGTAGATTCCTTAAAATAGTCTTATAACGAACAACATAAACGAAGTATTTGTATCGTCTTATCTATGTACCAATGTAGACTTTAAACATATACGACGCGACATGATCGCCTGGATTGTCCGCCATTTTGTTTTTTCTTCCAGGCCTGCAGTTATAGAAGGCCTTGGCAAGGCGCAATCACAAAAGGCAAAAAGGCGCTTGTTACAATTATAGCTGGCTGCTAAGAATCACGCGGCGGGTGCGTGATTGAAAAGAAAAGAAGTAGATTCGAAACCCACGGTGAGCGCTAACACAGATTTTATTGACTTCTTGTATGAAACTTAGCCAGATTCTTTTTATTTATTTTTTTATTCCTTGTGTTATTCAATCCTTAATGCTGCTTCCATTAGGCCAAGAAATTTTGCAGAAAAATTGAAGTTTTGAAGTTTAAACAATGTGAAGAACCGTTATTTAACTTTTGGGATAGAAAAAAATTTTGAAATAAGTTTTTCAATCTTTTTTCTACAAATTAGAATAAAAAGCGGTTATAATAATGATGATAGTTTAATATATAAAGTGTTTACAAATGTTTTACATTTTTTTGTAAAGTTCATCAATCACAGTCAGATTCAAATAATTTCACTTTTTCTTCATGAACTCACCGGATGGACAAGTTTCCTTGGATCGAGCCTTTCCATCTTTGATTGTTTCAGGAAAAGTAAATCCCTCAACAACTTCCTCCTTACAGCTTACTGTTATGCAATGCAACAAGAAATTAAACGCTTTCTTTACAGTATATTTGTCGAAAAAGTTAAATAAGTTAGTTACTCGCCTACGTATACGTATTTTAAACCAATAAGCAAACGTAATCCAGTGTCTAATGTCCTGTCCATAGACAGCGAGCTTATAAGTGGGCCAATAAGATTTTGAAATAAATTTAATTTTCGACGCAATGCTCATGCTGTTGAGAATCCAAACTAATGGCACATTCACATATAGCAGTTTATAAAAAACTTAAAGATAATTGAATGAATTGGTGTCTTTATTGAAAGAAAACTTTTTCTCATTTTTTAAAAATTATCAACGTCTTTTAAAAATAATAAAGCGTTTTTATAAAGGAGCTTCAGTTTTTTACATCTTGTTTTAAAGTATTGAAGTTGAAATTCGTTTAAAAATACATTTTTCGTTTGTTGACTTTGTTTGACAAACTCCATCTCTTGTTGTGCCATTGCAGTAGCAAAATTGAAAGTCATAAGCAGATAATTTTCTTCCCTTTTGTTCAGAGCAGGACTTTGTAGCGGAACAGTTTAAAATATCTACGATAAAAAAAACTTGTAAATTAAGCATCTTAAAGTTGAATTAGGTATAGTTAAATTATAGTTTTATGGAAATTTTTTGTTTTTTACAAATATCTTAACATAAATTGCAAAATTTCTATTTCCAACATAAAATCATCAAAGTCGAGGAAATAATAGATGTTAAGGAGCACAAGAACATATTTCGCAATCTCACTTTTGCAAAAAATAATTAAAGAATGGATCACCAAGTACTAATAAATAAATTAAGTCAAAGTTTCGTTTAAATTGTGCTTGTATCGTATTTATACACTTTAGGTGAGGGCTACGTTCACTCTTGTTTTAAGCTAAAGGCGCGTTTACAGTACTTTTTTCTTTCAGCGCGATCTTGGTTTGTTTTATTGACGCTCAAATCCACTCATTTTTTTATGAAAATATGAAATTAGTTGAAAAATTTTAATACTAAATCAGTTTATCTACGTTGAAAAACTGTACTTTTTTCGCAAACATAGCTGTATGTTGTTGTTCGGTTTGGATTTTGCCAACTTGACGTCAATGAAGAATAGTTTCTTGTGATATTTTTAATTGTCATTTTCATCTTCGTGTTATTGTAGTTCAGGTGCAATGCCTGAGATGAGAATGTGTTGGTTGGAGCTGAGCAATTCTCAGCAACTGATGTCCAAACAATCTCGTTCCAAGAACCCGCAGTTTTGATATTTTTCATCACAAGCAGAGACTTGACAAAGTTTTTCACGAATTTGCTATTGACTTGCACTAAACTTTCGTTTTTAAGCTTGCACTGGTCCGCAGCTTCGTCGTACGTCAAAGGTGAACTATGAAAAGTCAATTTCATGTTTCCGAAATAACCAGAAATATCTGAAATATATTTTTTAAAGTTAGTTTGTTGATGTTTGATTGTTGACATGTTATTAGAGCAGGACTTCCCAAAAAATATTACCAGGGTTACAAAGACTAAAAGTGGGCCCTCAAGCATTTTGCTGTTGCAAGTTAAAGCTCATAGCTGTATAAGAGCTTTTAATACTGCTTTATCGCCCAAACATACTGTTATCAATATCCTACTATTTTCCACATTAAGCAATTTTAATCAAGTATAGAGGCCGTGGAACCTTTTAGATACTCCCCAGAAATGTTACCTTATCTTAATATCTAGCAAAGGTTGTTTTTTTGATGAAGAGTCTTCTTCAAAAAACATGTAAGCTACCAGTTTCTTTTGTAGAAGCTCTAATTACGTGGTACCAATTTGGTATAAATTTTTTCAAAACTTAAAAAACATCCGAATTTAAATTTTAATTAAACTCTCAGCTACAAACCTTGGGTTGAAGCAGGATCAGTTTCGCAAAGTATCAAAAGAAGAATTGCAAAGTTGAAAGCAAGAAAATTGGTCGACATAATTGTTGCCAAGCAATCAAAAAATATTAATTGTTTAAAAACTCTTCACTAACAACATATTTTTATCTAATTTGCTCATTACGTATTACAAAAATACAAATTACAAAATTTTCCATATTCTTATTTAAAAAGTTATAAATCTTGTTTTTTAGAAAAAAAATCACAAAAGAAAAAGTCCTATTTTTATTAAAATAATCAAACCTTTCTATTAAAACAAGCAGTTTTGCGAGCAGGCGTTAATCATCTACATAAAAATAAAATATGTAAAAAATTATGGCAAAGTTAGCTTTAATCGCTTTCTAAATTTTTTTCGTCAATTTATAACTCAACTAAATTTTCGTTGTCTCTCCATCTTTCCGAGAAAATTGCCGGATAGGCAGCGTTCTTAAATATCTTGGCTGTCTTCTTGAATTTCGTTGTCATCAATTTTTTGAAAATCTACTTTAAAAATTTTGTTTTTTTTTCTTTCGTTTAAAAACAAAATTTTACTAATATAATTGTTTAAATTTTTCAATGAAATTATATTTTTTATTTATTTTGAATTGGAACAGATTTGAAATCGCCCTGACCTACTCATTTTTTCCTCTCATGTAACTTTCAATTTTCTTATTTTACAATTATCAGTTTTCTTTTGAACGGCTTTATTAAGAAAAAATTCACAACGACCTGATCTTCAATATTCGAGCAGTCTAAATTTTAATTCTCTTTTAAAACTAATACTGTCTTGTACACGGAAATTAGTTGCAAACGCCTTTTCTGTAGGAAAAATACTGACTTTAGTAATTTATTATTTAATTTTATTTAGTTTTTGTAATTTACATACAGTATATTTATTTAATAAAAAATAAATAAATGAACTATAGGAAAAATTTTTAGCTTAATAATTAGTGTTTTGTTTAAACCAGGGGTGCCCAAAGTTTTTGTGGAGCGGGCCGCATTACATTTTTTTGAGTTTCTGCGGGCCGCACAATTAAGCTTTGTATAAAATGTTTAAAATATTTTTATTTTGAAAACTACACATTAAACTTTTTAAGTCTATTTTCTAGAAAATTAAACAATTTTGAAACCGGTGCTAGACTTTAATAAAATTAAAGTTTGTTTTAAATTAAATTATTTACGAAGACACCAGCACATCTAGTGCGAAGTATGTAGCTGTGACTTTTCGCCAATAAGTTTTCCGTACCTTGGTGTGTATTGTGTTGTAGAAATTTGAAGGATTGATTGAAGATGTTCATCAGTAAGTGCTGTCCTATATTTCGATTTATTGAAGTTCATGACTGAAAATGTCTTCTCACAAATGTAAGTACTTCCAAAAAGAGAAGCCATTCTGGAGGCATGCTTGTGCAAAGCTGGATAGGTTGAGGCTGGGACTAAGGAATAAAACTTGTCTAAAGGCAGATCTCGGAAAGATGATTTCAAGTCAGAACTTTCTTGCAGTTCGATTAGCTCAAGTTGCATATTAGTAGGTGCACTTTCTGGATCACAATGAAAAGGATTGGAAAACAACATAAATTCTGACTCATGTGAATGGAAGTCACAAAATCGTCGCTGAAATTCTTGTTTAACATTCTCAAACATAGTGGTATATTTTTCAGAACGTAGTAGCAACAATGCCTCATTGCCGTTTTGATCTTCTTCAATTAGCTTTTTACATGCAATGAAGTGAGATAGATCTCCTTTTTTTAGTTGTTTTTGCAACAATTCTAGTTTTCTTTGAAATGCTTTCACGTGATCATAAAGACCTGAAACAAATTTTCCAGCTCCTTGAAGATGCAAATTTAAACCGTTCAAATGATTCATAATATCTGTTAAAAAAGATAAATCACATAGCCATTGATAGCATTTCAGTTCAGGCACCTGTTGATTTTTGGAATTCATAAACTCAGCAATTTCGTTTCGAAGTAAAAAGAATCGCATCAATGTTGCTCCTTTACTTAGCCATCGGACTGCAGCAAAATAGACAACGTCTTCATACTCTGCGTTACACTCTTCAAGAAAGGTTTTAAACTGGCGATGGTTTAATCCTGTTTTTTTAATAAAATTAACACATTTTACCACAACATTCATTACATCATTCATGCTGAGAACACGTGCAACCAGTGCTTCTTGGTGAATGATACAATGGTAGTGTATCAAGTCGGATTCAGAATTGTCCATTGCTTTTTTTCTCAGAAGAGTAACAAGACCTGATTCTTTTCCTATCATAGAGGGGGCACCATCCGTTGTTACACCGACTAACTGAGACCATTTCAAATTACTTTTTTCAATAGCATCAGACACTGCATTGCAGAGATCTGAACCTCGCGTTCGATCTTTCAAACTTATCATAGCGAAAAGTTCTTCAGAAATTTGAAAGTTTTCTGTTACTCCTCTGATAAAAATAAGCAGTTGAGCTGTGGAGCCAATGTCCGTGGACTCATCCAAAGCCAGCGACACAGATACATATTTTTCTTTATCGCTTTTAAGTTGGTCATTAATGTCACTGCCAATTTCTTCAACTCTACGCGTTATTGTCATTCGTGACAAACTTACATTTTGGAATGCACGTTGTTTATCAGGGCACACTATTTCTGCAACTTTTAGCATGCAGTCTTTGACAAATTCACCTTCTGAAAATGGTTTTCCTCGTTTTGCTATTTCATAAGCTACGACGTAACTAGCTTGAGTAGAAGCCTGCGATTCTTGGTTTGACTTTTTAAACATTGACTGTTGTGCAACAAATTCTTTTTGTAAGTTTTCTATTTTTTGCGCCCTCTTTTCTCCAACCAGCTGTTGGTAAGTTGTGTGATTTTTTTCAAAATGCCTCTTCAAGTTATAATCTTTCATGACAGGTATGCTCTTTTTACATATTAAACATAAAGCTTTCTCTGCACTAGCAATAAAAAAATACTTGTCAGTCCATTGTTTCTAAAACGTGCGACCTTCATCTTCAATCCGTCTTTTCTTAGCGGCACTCATTTTTTAATACTTGATGACTAAAATATGCGGCAGTTAACAAAGCTCTTCGTTTTTTAATACGAGTGTGTCTGTAAATCTGTAAATTTAATCTGTAAAAACTACGCGGTGATAAAAGCAACATAAAAGATACTGTAAAAGGAAAAACATTACTTCATCACTTATCTAGTAGCTAACGAGGCGTAACTTTGTTGCTTCCTATTCTACTTCTACTGACGTCATTAAACAAATAGCGTTTACTGAAATTGATTGAAATTAATGTTTGAAAAAAGTAGTGCCAATAAATTTGACAGTAACTTTTTTTACAAAAAAATTGAAAAGAATTAATCAAAAAAAGCTTAAATTATGAGACAGTCAGTCGCGGGCCGCAAAAACTTGTTGTGCGGGCCGCACTTTGGGCAGCCCTGGTTTAAACCTTTCGACATCCTTTTTTTTGAAATTACAATTAAGAAAGCAAAAAGATAATTTTTAAAAATTCACCAAATCAAGTTCATTTGTGCAAAAAAACTTTTCGTCTGTTTAGCTGTACTATTAATATTTGTTTTCGGTTTCAAAAGGCAAAAATCCTTATCTGATTCGAACTCTTTGGTTAAATTGCAAGAAATATGAATGTTACGGGTTTGAAGATAAAATCTGTTGCCCTTTTATATTTTGCTGAAGAAACGTAATACGGTATATTGTACATAAGTGCATCCTGCTTTCAAAATAGAATTTTTCAACACATCCCGCAAAAACAATCAAAAATAGCAACTTCCTACCAAGGAGGTGGGCAAGCATATAAAAAAAGATTCAAGTTGATGCTTCTTTTTCTGATTAAACTTTTTTTGCTCGGTCATTTTTAATTTTTGTAAATGAATGCATTGAAATAACGTAATACAAATTAAAGCTAAAAAAATTAATTTGGGATTTGGGTTTTTTACAGAACGGAAGCAAGCATCTCTTTCTTTACGTCATAATAGTAGTGGTGAATAGTGGTAGTAATTAACAATATTAACAAATAACAACATGTATTTGCTTTGGTGATAGTATCTGGTATAGAAGAATAAAAAAATTGTTAAATCATTAACAAGTAATTACTGAATTAATTCTGGCTTTTTTTCCAAAAACTGAAACCCATGCAATAAATTATAATATTCATAAAAAGTTGCAAAGAAGTTTTCCACAAAGATTTCTTGTCTTCATGTCTTCTCATTTTTTTTATCAAACTAAGTTAATACTTTATATATTATATATCAATGGAAAGATAAAGTTTAAAGGAATATTTAACTGCAAATTTGCTTTATATAAATTGACTATATAAAAGTTATTTTGGTATAAATTAAAGAAAAAAAAAAATTAAAGTATTTTTTGTTGTTTCAACATATTTTTTTGTCATTTCGAGTTGATATGATTTAAACGGTACTTTACTTTTTGAAGTTATGTCATTAAAATATTGCGCTAAAAAAACTCCAATCTGGGAAAAAATTTAAAATACAATGATTATTACGTCATTTATTCAAAGTCAGCTAGAATGAAACGTAAAAAATTGTATTTGTAACTTAAATTATCCTTAAAACTTTTTTACAGAAATCCAAAAAAGGTAACATCTTTAAATCTTAAAATTATTGGATTATCAACACATCCACAATTGAAACTATGCACCCAACTTGCAACTAGTTTGAAAGCAGGACAGAGGTCGGATGGCAGGGAAGACTAACACAGTATTTTTAAAAGAAGGGCACAAATAATACAGATGGAATCCTTTGAAATTCGCAAGACAAAAACAATGTGTTAGATCTGTCCCTACAATTTTTAATTTTGACCGAAATTAAATTTAACAAAAATTGCAAAATTTTTATTTAAATCAGTCGTCACAAAAGTTTTTTTGAAAAAGTCATATAGCGAATAACGGTTAGGGTAATTAAAATTAATTATTTATCATAACTATAAGACTTATTTACAATGACTACTATCCAATTATAAATGCACAGAAGTTTTAAAGATTATAGTGGGACCGTGAGTAGTAAGTCTGCAACTTTGCTTTTCTTAAAAACCTAACTTTTTTACATTGACTGCATTCATCCTAACATTGCCAGGCAGAAGACTTGCGTATTTCTGCAGATTAAAGCCAGTAGAGAAGCGTCGTTTATTGATTTACTTTTTACTAACAGCGGTAGTTAATGCTAACTGAAATTACTTTTTTGTTTTTTTAAAAAATTTTTCAATCCTAGTTGTTCATCTAAAACTGAATTTTAAAGAAGGAAAAAAACTACGTTTTATCTTTGTTTAATGTATAACAAAGACAAAGCAGTTGCAAAAGGGCATGTTTTAAAAGTCAGGAAAAACTGGTATTACATTTTAAGACTGAAGAACCCTTAAAACTTTTCCAGTTATTTGCTCAACATTTTTTCTTAAAAATCTGCAATAATCTCAAAAAGGAGACTTAAAAACTTTTTTTGTGAACAAATTTACTGAAGCAACTTACCGATGCATAACTTCCGACTTTCTTGGTCCCAATCGTTGACTGCGGACTACGATAAACTTATCTCGCTTCACCTGTTGGTAACTACTGGCACTGGCTATTGACAAACTACGCCTAGGGTGAAGCAAGGTAAAATATTTACTTGTACGATACTCTTTGAAAACGGTTTGCTAATCACATTTGCTAATCACATTAGTTTAAGTTTCCTGTGATATGATTTAATATGATTTAAGTTTCCTGTGTTGTAAAACAGGTTCTGACATCGACCATTGTTTTTTTTTGTAGCTATACCTCTTCCGAGTTTTTTAAGCAAAAGTAAACAAAACTGCTCTTGACAAAGTATTTTATGTTGAATAATAATTGTCTAATATCTGCTGCCTTTTCTTATGGCAAAAAAAGTTTAAAAAAACACAAGTCGGCACTAACCATCAAAAATAAGAATGATTCATCACAAAAGTTCAATTTTAATTTATCGGAAGCAAAATGTAAGTTCAATTTCGCTCAGCAGCTACAAAAAATAATTACGCTTTGTTTTATAGAAAATGGTCACTAGAATTTTTTTTAAAATTATTTTTGCATGTATATTTGACTATTCTCCTCATTTTTCTTTCCCAATTTTAAAAGTGGAAGTTTTTAAAGACCCTTTTTAAAGACCGAACTTTAACTGTTATAAAGTATATTGCTCTTTTCAGTTGTTTCTACTCTAATGGCATTTTTTTTGCAGTTACTAGTAGTGTGCTGGCAGGAAGCACAAAATGGGCGCTTTTTGTTGCAACCAATCGCGTGCTCTCTTTCTCCCACTAATTAGAGACGCCGTTACTTTCGATCTTTTCAAATCCTACACAAACCACGTTTTCTTACAGTTTGTCATTGCCAAAGATTTCTTCTAACGAGAGTTGGCCGAAAGAATTTTAAAGAAAACAGAAAAGACTACCAAAAATTGAAAGAGTTATTATAATGGTTCCGTCAATACCGTTCGTTATTTTAAAGTTCTATACAACCTAGAATAAATTAATAAATTCTAAAATATTATTGAGGTTTACTTATCAATGTCAGAGCGTTTCATTTTTGGGTTATGATTCGGAGTTTGACAACGAGTGAGCTAGACTTTTTATGGTATTGCGACATCATAAAGCTTACAATGCGCAGATTAGATTCAGGCATTCAAGAAGATTGACGTCACTTCCGCGTCACAGCTTGCGTAAAACTGTTCTTGCAGTGATGCGCTTGCAACGGTAAATTAATCTGTTTTGCAAAGTTGAACACTTAGGTATATTTAATGCGTTTTAAATTGGACGAAAGAAAACTGAAAACTTTTTGTCATAACCCTGTAGCGCGTTAGAAATTTGCGGACCCTATCTCCCAGCATTGTGCCCGAGCAGCTCTGTTTAATTACATGTTATCAATATATCGATCAGCTGTAGATAATTTAGCTTTAACTTGGCAAGCTTGAAAGTTAGACCTACACTTTCCCGGCAGAATTTATGAACCAAAACATTACATCGATTGGAAGATAAATCGATCAAGCTGTCACAAAAAAGACAATATTTTTTCAAAACTGTATTTTCACAAAAACAAAGACAAATATATTGCAGTTTAACAATACTAATTACAAATGGGAAATAATACTTTTTTGCAACCAATCAAATTATTTGAAATGCGATGGAGTCAACTTCTAGCTCATTTTTTGCATTAGCATATGTATAAATTGTCATAATATATTACAAAAATACTTGATTTGGCTGGTTTAATCTAATAAACGCCGTATCATTTTAATTGTCAGAACAAACCATCCCATTTTGTGTCTTCAATTTTAATGAAGTGTTTGGCTGATATTTTATGCAAAAGCTTAGAGCAAAAAAATGAATTATATATGGGTGTTGACAACAATTTTTGTAGTAAAAACAGTTTTTAAGACATGGAAAAATTTTGAAGCCGAAAGTTCATCCGAAATTTCGTACATTAAGCGTGTCAAATCAGAAGCAATCATTACTAATCTAAATGAAAAGCACATATAAATATCTTTTTTAGACAATTCTCATAAAAGTGAACTATAAAAATTTATGAAAACTTTAAAAAAATACTACTTTGTAATTACAAAATGTGAAGCAATAAGAATAAATACGAGAAATAAAGACAATAAGAATACCTGTTGGTAAACTTTACTCGAAGTTAAAACCTCAGAAGAAAAGCATTCAAAAATTATTTCTAAGGTTTTAACTTAATTAAATTTTTAATTAACTTAATGTGTATCATACGTTAGATCAACCACTGATTGCTAATTTGGACTTGACTTAATTATCTACAGTTTTGGATATTTCTCTATTATAATTAAAAAAATTGAAATAAAAATGAAATCTCATAGCAAACTATGGTTAAAGTTGCATTTTTTGTGAAATAGATTGAAATGCAAATAAAAATATTACAAATAAAAGCAAAATTTTTTGTAAAATGTAATTTGGTAAGCATAAAATCGATCCACAAAGCAAAAAATCTTGCAAACATACAAGCAAATTTGTCGTCTTAAAAGTTGATTTTTCATGTTTTTTAAAAGAAAACATTTATCAAAAAGATAACTCAGAACCTTTTTTAGCAACGTATTCGGCTCAAACGAAAAGACTCACAAAGCCGTGGTTTCGGAATGATGACGAAAAGCTATATTTCTTGAAACGTTGCGAGAAAATGTGCCATCAGTCGAATCGCAATTTTTATTTCGAACTCGGCTTTCGGTGATTCTTTTTGACCACAAATTCAAAACAAACTTTCGGAAAGGTAAGTACCAAAAATTAAACATTTCTTGGTTTTTGAAGCATGATAGAAACAGCAAGATCAATCCCTGAACATTTTAAACAAGCTTCAGAAATCTACGTATTTAAATTTCTTATCGTTTTTCCACTTCTTTTTTATCTAATAGAGCTTAAAAAAAGCAGCAGTAAAAGAATAACTTGCAATAAATTTCCAATAGCTCGGTTTGAATAAAGCAAGACATTAAATTCTTTTAAAAAATCTATTTTTTTGTTTTTTTTCTATCTCTAATGACTTTGAACAACCATTCGCAATTTACGTAAAATAATCTGTGCAGCCCATGTTAGGCCAAAAGCTTTGAGCAACTTGTTGTTTTAATCAAATCAAAAACTTTTATTTTATAAGAAACAAAAACAGGAGTATTTTTTCTTTTCTCTCTGTCTTATTTATTATTTTTATTCCGATTCTTTTTTAATTTTATATTTATATCAAAAAACCGTACTTGCAATGAAGTAATTAAAGAGAAAACAGTTCCAAATACTTGCTGAAAGTCATCATTAGAGTCTACAAGCAAAAAATATCCCAAAATCCAAGTAAGTCCCAAAAATAAAGACAAAGACACAACAATACTCAATTGTTTCAACGAACTTTTATTAACGGCAGTAGATCGGATCTAAAATTAAAATTTTTGTTTTTTACTCAGAATCCTAGCTGAAGTTAACTTACGAAAGCACAAAGAAGTCAGAATAACTAACTTTTTCCTTCTTGAAAAGAACTTTTTTAGATACCACCCCAACAACAAACGTGTTCATAATTAAAACCACTCCAATGACGAGAAGGAAAGAGTAATAAAGGGATGGTGTATTAACCCAGCACATATTATCCCGAAAATACAAAGATGGTTGACGATAAACATGGGCTGCTAAACAAAAAAACAAAAATATTTTTTAAGAACTGATATTAAATTTTAAATTAAGCCCAAGATGTCTTTGGACTTTGCAGCTTTTCCGCTGATCCCTAGCATACCAAAAATATACAATAAATATTTTCCAGCGGACAAAGTTCGGTGGATCTTATGTGAAGACTCAATCAAATGTGAAGTTCAAAAATAACGTCAACACATAATAAAATATTAATTAAAAAACCTCTATAGCGTGAACAGTAAATGTGCATCGGGGTAAAACATTGGTTAAATCCCTCTCCTATGATATTTTTTCATAGCAAAGGGAAATAAGTAATCATTGAAATTAAGAACAGTTGTATAGCTACACATGTAAAAGTTGCTTTGAAAGCAAATACAAAGTGATCAAAAAGTATGTGGATCGATCGAAAACATCAAATCGAGGAAGAAATGAAAGTTCATTTAAGCTTTACGATAAGAAGCTTCTTCGAGGAGGCCAAGTCAAGTCAGAACAAAAATATAAATATCTTGTATTTTATGAAAACTAAAGTGCAAGTACTCATACGTAGATTACACAGAAAAATGGTAAAAAAACTTAAAAATTATTGGTGGTGGAAGAAACTCTTGAGTGAAACAAACTTTTAATGACAATTTATTGCAATTTTTCTAATTTCAAACCATATCTAGGTTATGCAGAATCATGCCGATAAAGAAGCTTGAAATTTTTTTATCACCAAGTCTACTAACCTATTTTATTTTTCATGACATGATAACGAAATACCGTAGATACTCGACTATAAGTCGAGGTTTTTTTCAGAAAAATTTGACAGATAAAATGAATTCGACTTATAGACGGGTCAATAAAAAAAAATAAAAAAAAACAAGTTTTCTTAAAAATCTAGTAAATTTTCTACCTCGACTTATACTCGAGGTCGACTTATAGTCGAGTATCTACGGTATTCTTTTTTTATTGTTTTATTATTAAACTATTTATGTTTAATGCAAACCAGTTTTTAAAAAAATTAAATTTTTAAGTTTGAGCTTGCTTCTTAACCTTTTTTTATGGGAACCCAAATGCTAAGGAAAAATAGAGAGCAAAAATTTGGCGAGCCATCCAAATTTTGGTTATTTTAGGAAGTTCAAAACTTAACATTCAAACTTGAATCTGTCGCGGATTTCTTGTTTTTCGTCTTTAAAAATTAGTGATCTCTAAAAGAAAGTCTTTACTTTGAATCTGTTTTCCACCTCTTCATTTTCGTTAAACCCACTATTGAATCACAAAAAAATGGCTTGATTTTCATTATTTTTACAATCAATAGTCCTAGACTGCCCAATCAAATTAAACGGAAACTCACTTTTGAGTCCCGACTCAGTGATTGAAAAGCACTGGGTTAAACCATTTTATTTTACATATTAGTGTAATTCGACAAACCATCGCCAGCGGAAACAAAAAAGAAACTAGAAAAGTACTATATAGAAGTCAAGAGTAAATGATTTTGCTTAAAAAACTTTTTATAAGCTCTTAAATTTTGTTTTTTGATAGATTTTTTGAGTATACAGTAGAAATAACTTGCATGCGATGGTGCAAAAAAACTTGTTTCGTCGCTTAAGCTTTTTCTTCGGCCAAAACATTTTGTCTACGATCGTTGTTTAATACGAGACCGCAGTTTCTATTCGGTATATTAAGTTTTTTTTGACCATGGAAAATATTTTTTTCTCTTTAAAAGATGATTTGCACCATGCCAAAACAATTGTGCTTTCCCTTGTCACGGAATAAAAAGTTTTAATTAAAACAAACCACATTTTACCATGAAAACTGTCAAGTTATTTTTGTTTAATTCAAATTTTCTTTCTTTGTTTTGTTAGTTAAATCAGGGTTAAACTAAAAAGCGTTTTGTATGCTTGTTTGTCTGAGTAATCGTTATTAGGTCTATGAAATATACAATACAATAAAGATTTTGATAATACATATGTACTTACAGTTTGGACAAAAATTATACAAAGGATTTCTGTCGAAGTACCCAACAGTTACGCTGATGTTTGTAACAACAACCAGAGCTGGAAACCCATAAGCAATTGCACCAGCTTTCCACAAGTAATTTTCATCTTTTCTTGGAAAGACCTTAAAAAAGTAAAACTTATTTTTCTTGAGCTTTTAACTTAATCAAAATATGTTTGATCTCAACAAAAACATAATTTAAAATTATTTTTACAATCGCTTTTTTCAATTTTTTAATCACTAAACATTTTTCTACCGTCCAATTAATTTAATTCTTTAAAGATGATTTAATTAATTGTGATGAAACAAAAATAACCAAAACACGGTTTACTGCTTATTTTTAAACACTTTGTACCAGATTGTTTATACTACTATATGTATGGAACGTCCATAATTGCTTCAATTTTCTGAAATCGCCAAAAATCTATTATTTGTAGTATGTTCATTTTTATTACAGCACTAAAAAATACTTCCAAGTTTTTTCTCTTAACTAGTTTCTTTAATAGTCACTTTTCAAATGAATTTATTTACTTATCAAACCGAATCTTTAACAAATTAAGTTAGTTGAGAAAAAAGAAGAAATTGAAAGCCAAAATAATCACAGCAAATCGGTAAAAATTAACGGATAAAATTCATTTATTTTGCTTTTCTAAAAACATGCACAACTTAATCCATGATTGGAGTTGAGAAGTCTCATTTTATCCACATCTCTCACCAAAGTGACGGAAAGATAATTTAAAGTAAGGTAAAATAAAAAATTGTTTTTTTCAGACCTTGCTTCGATTTGAAAGACAGAAATTTATTGGTTTTTGGAAAACTGTGTTTTATGCTTTAAAATATTGCATTCCTCGTATTATAGACTATTTTAATATGGTTTGTTTAGGCTGTTATTTTAATTTAAAAGTTAAACTTTATTTTTATGATCAATTGTTTCAAAGCGACATTAGGCCTAGATAGCTTATAAAAAGCTCAATCTTTTCTGTAATTTTTCTCTGATTAAATAAGGAAACCAGTTTTACATTTATGCATCGGCTGTTTCACAACATGCTCATACCAAAATAGGAATTCGGCTACTTATGGAGAAATTTTTGGGGCAAGATTTTTAAAACGGGCGCCTAAACTTAATAAAAATTTTATAAGAAAATCGGAACAGCATTTTAAAATGTTAATACAACTTTATATTTACGACTAATTAATTTTTATATTTTTGGTTAGCGTTAAATCTTTTTTATTTATATAATGCTTTGGAAGAATAAAGTTATTTTTTCAAAAATTTCTTATAAGTAAAAAGAAACGTTAACAAAAAAATTAACCCTAAAAATTACTTTTATAACAGATTTGTATATGCTGTAACTGTATACACCCATCCAGAGAAAACTGGTGAGAAAGCAAAAATGTAAAGAAGCTGTGATGACGTTGCATACGGTGATGTTGCTGGTTTGATCAATTCCACCCATGAATAGGGCGTACGCCAGAAACAAGTTGCAAAACAAGTGTAGTCGGATTTGTGTAGGTCTTCGTGATCTCACTTTCCTTTTCATATATAAAAAACATTTTCTTAAATTTAGTAATATTGCACTAAGTTACAATCTATGTAGGTTTAATCTAATCAAAAAGAAACATGTAAAATTTAAAGTTCCAAATATAATTTATAATTATTGCTTTAAAAAAAATAACAGTCGATTAGCGGTACAAAACTTAAAGATAGCTTTAAAAAGCGTGTTCATTCGGAGACTTTTCATCTGACACTTATGGGAGAGTTTTTCAAAAGATGCTGTCCAATAGCAAAGTCATGGGCGGTGACTTGAAAAGTGCTGTTTTTCTTGCAGGTATTGGAAAGATTAGAGCGATTTTGAGAAGAACGAAGTTAATTAATTGATAAAATGATTAATGAAGAATGATTAATTAAGACATCTTTTGGAAAACCCTCCTTGTTTCAGCCAATATAGTGACACCGAATTCTCTATCCTTGCCCGAGGACGTACTTCTTTCCACCTCTCGCACTTGAAGTTACTTTTATCAAATCTTTTTAACCCAATCTTTGTCAACACAAGGAATTTCTTTATAGTTTAAAACTCATTCATTAACGCCCTTTTACTTTCATTTCTTATTGGTTGTCTCTCTTGACCAATTAGACGCACTCTCGTTCTTTTCCTCTTCTTTTCTATTCTATTCCTGATTGGTTGCCTTTTTTAACCAATCAGACTCATTCTCCTTGCCCATGTAAGCACGATTGGATTGCTCTCAGTTCATTCTGACGATTCCTCCCGATAAATGTCAGATGAAAAGTCTCCGAGGAATAAACACGCTTTTCAAAGCTATCTTAAAAAAAAACAATTTTTTTGTAAATATTTACCTATAAATTTTCATTTAAAATGTTTACACATAACAAAACCTTTGTTGTTTAGAACACCAACGCAACTTTGAGTTGTAAAAAAAGCACTACAAAAAATCTCATAAATACCCATTATTTGTGTCTCGACTCAACTTACTTGTTCGCAAAATAAAGAACAATGGCCAGGAAAAGAGAAACAAGTGTAATGCAACATCCAACTTGACTTATCAAGGTTAAATCGACGTTGGTTGAAGTGTTGTAAGTTGACTATTAAAAAAAGCAACTGTTGTCGATGTTGGTCGAAAAAAGATAACAAAAAGTAAATCCCTTTTAAGCAAAAATAAGTGAGTTCTTTGATAATTTGAGTTTAAACAAATCTAACTCAACAAAATGCTCACGTTATCAGGATGTCCTATCGCACAGCTGTTGTTCAGACAATTTAAGACGTCTGTTTACCAATTTTATGTTTCAGATGGCAGGTGCTTTCTCGTAGCCTGGGATGTAAGTACGTCTCTTATTGCTCTCAAACATGACAGACCAAAACCAAACCTGCCAAAACGGAAGGATATACACCCATTCCGATGTTTAGCGAGGGTGTGCTAATCGGAAAACATACTTTCAGGACGGGAAAAAGCCTGGAAAAAACTGCCCTTTTCAGGGCACATTGCCAACAAGTTCCGAAGACCCACTATTTTTCAGCTAAACATCAAAGGCCTCACTGCAAACAAGATAAACGTTCTTTATTATCTTGCTCTCATCCTACTACTGGAAACCCATTGCACTGATGCAGAGACGTTGGTACCTCCAAACTACCAACTAGCTGGGTCTTCTTTAAACAGGTAGCATGGCCTTGCCACGTTCGTCCACGAGCGACTAAGGTATACGATTTTGGACTAATCTCCACCGATATCGAAGATCGAGTGGTTGTTCTTGTACGTTGATGGTTATAAAATAGTCAACGTCTATAAATGACCACCAACGCGATTGCGATCCCTGGATCTCCCAGTGTTTCCTCACTCTTGTCTTTATGCTGGCGATTTTAACAGTCATCATGCTGATTGGGGTTACAATAATAACAGCCCAGGCAATGAGTGCTTGGCAAAGAGTTATCGACTGAAATCTCTGCTCTGTGTCCCCTACAAGATCTTCGAGAGGCTTATCTACGCTCGCGTTAAGCCATTAATCGATCCCCTGCTCCCTAAAGAGAAGTCTGGGTTCTGTCGCGGAAAGTCAACCGTAGATCAAGTTGTTCTACTCACCCAGAACATCGAGAATTCTTTTGAGGCTGAAAAGAAGGCCGGTGTCGTATTTGTCAATCTGACAGCTGCTTATGATACTGTCTGGCACCGTGGCCTTACCTGCAAGCTGCTGAGACTTCTGCCGGATAAGCACATGGTCAGATTGATTATGGAGCTTGTCCGAAGCCAAAGTTTTATCCTTACTACCGGAGACAGCAAGCAAAGCAGGCTACGCCGTCTTAAAAACGGCGTTCCTCAGGGATCGGTCTTGGTTCCCCTCCTATTTAACATCTATACGGACAATCTTCCTTCCATGATTTCCAGGAAATATGCTTATGCTGATGATTTAGCATTGTTGCACTCTTCTGGAAACTGTAAGGACTTGGAGGTGACTTTAAGTTAAGATATATCTACACTTTCAGCGTATCTATAAACTTGGAGGTTGAAGCTCAGTCACACTAAGACAGCCTATTCACTAAAATAACTGAGCAATAACAGCAATAAATAACGGCAGCCTTTCATTAAAATAACCGAGAGGCCAAACGTGAGCTAAAAGTATACAACAATGATAAACTTTTACCGTTCTGTCCAACCCCTACTTATCTTGGGGTAAAACTGGACAGATTGCTCACGTTTCGTCACCATTTAGTGGCATTGCGCAAAAAACTATCCTCGCGCGTCACACTGCTGAGACGACTCGTGGGCTCGGGATAGAGTGCTGATGCTAAAACACTAGGCATGGCCGCCTTATCTCTGGTCTACTCAACAGCTGAGTACAGCGCTCACACTTACCTCATTGACAGTGTCTTGAACGACGCCTTGCGCATAGTTACTAGATGCCTGCGTCCCACTCCAACGGACCACCTACCTATACTCTCAGGCATCCAGCCAGCTGAGCTTCGCCGACTGGGAGCGACACTCTCCTTGGCTCAACGTGGATCTCTGGACCCTGATCATATCTTATATGGTCTTTTAAGTGGGTCCTCAGATACTTGCCAAGTGAGAGTAAAATCTAGACGCCCGTTTGTGCCAGATGCGCGGAATCTTTTAAAGAACCTTGCCGGACTTGGCATCCGTGCTTCTGAATGGACAAACCATAAATGGAACGCAGAGTACTGCGAGAATACATTCAGGCTCCATGTTTTTATATCCAGGACCAGTCGCAGGCCTGTTGGGATGGGCTTGCCCCGAACAGCTTCGGTTAAGCTCAACCGCCTGCAACTGGTGTTAAGCGATTCCATTCGTTGATGCACAAATGGGGTCTCGCTGCTTCACCGAATTGCGAATGTGGCGCCGCTGAACAAACCGCAGACCACGTTCTAATAGCGTGCCCCATACATTGGGCACCACGTGGAGCACGAGGTCCGCCGGTTTTGGAAACTCGATGCTAACTTAACAACATCACTGCCAGCATCTGATCTGGGCAGTACAGCAACCTGGGGTAGTAAAAGGATAAACCCTCGATCTAGTCCCGTTTGTGTCTGACGTGAAGTGGATGCCCTTCCAAACGACGTCGACAACAACCAATTTTGTTACACTTTTAATAACGACGGTTAAGAACCTTTGGTTTTTGCAAAACAAAAGATTTGTAAAGCTTTTACGATTAAAAGAGTTCAAATATATATAAAAAAATATTAAATATCGAAAGCAAAATTGTGATAACAAACTGAAGTTTAAACAAAGCAACATAAACCTACCACAAGTGCAGCAAAGTTGGTCAGGTGATTACACCGACAAACAGTGTGGTTTTGGGAGGTTAAATCTGTGCAAACACCTTCAGTTTTCCATTGGTTTGATGAGAAATCATAATAGGCACATATTACTTTTACAAATTGCGCCTAAAAACATTATTTATCAAAAGTTTAATAAAAATAGCTCATTTTAAAAAAACAGTAAAAATGTATGTCATATTAGCTACTTATATCGTCATTTGTAGGTATTTAATTACTCAAAGTCATCTTTCTTTCAACTTTGGGTTTGCTAAGAAAGAATATAACAACAAATATTTCGTTCCACAAAATCAAATAAAAAACACTATAATCGAAAAATTTTAATATTTTTGATTTTTAAACACTAGTGACTTGCTACCAATGGTTTTATATTTTTCCTAACTTTATCATTTTTAATCACTTACCTTATCGACAATTTTGTCTTTATTTATAGGCTTGGTACTATTCGGTCCAAAAGAATTCGACTTTGAAACAAAATTAAAAACGATTGTTGCATTGCCCAAATTAATCTGTTGTTTATCAGTGTTCCCAACTTTTATAGACACGATCTACACATAAAGCACTTTATACGGATTTTGGGGTTTTTTATAAATTGATATTTTTTTTATTTTAAAGCTGTCAATCAAATAAACAAATCATTATCCACTTTTTCATCCATTCATTTTTTACCACTCGTAGCCTGAAAGAGATTCGGCTTAATCAATAGCACTAACACAGTATTAAAAAATATTTGTGATTGTTACTTGATTATTCAATCATTATTTTATGATGTTTTTCTTCATTTGATTTTTTTTAGAGAAGAATCGTTCATTATAATAGTTTTTCTTCAAGAAGGTTAAACACAAAACTTATAAAAACGTTGTTTGAACAAATAACTTCGATTTGTACAAAAAGCCTTAGTAAAAGCTTTGAATTTTTTATTTAACTTACTGGAACAACGTTTCCTTTAGAAGATGGCAAGAAGTCGGTTTCAAAAATAATAAACTGTATTTTACTGCTTTGATTCGGCGGGTCGCTTCGTCGACGTCGTTTCTATTTAAAGTATTTGTTAATCACTTAAACTTTCCTGCTAATTGATTCTATTTCTTTTCGATTCCATACTACGACAAGTTATTGAACAATTAATCATCAAACGCAGTTTATGAAACAACTTTTGATTTAATTGTTTAAATTTCTATTCCATCTTTTTGTTATTTTAAATTACGTTTAATATTATCAGTGAAATGCTTTGAGAAGCTGTGATGCCATATCTCCTCAATATGTACATTACCATAAACTGCTGGGTCACTCCGCGAGGGAGGGTGGCTATCTTGCCAAACGCAATGTTGCGGAGTTAAATTCCGCCAACTGGTGGCGTGCTTTGGCAAAGCAAACACAAACAATAAAAGGTAAATTAAACTAAAAGTGCTTTAATATATAAGATATAGATGTACTGTGTTTTCTTTGTTATGATTCAATTGTCTGAAGATTTCTCCAACAGGTAGACTCGCGGTAATCTTCTCCGATCTTGAATTCGATTCTTTTCCAGGCAACGTCAATTTATTTTGGCTTGTAATATTCACCTTCACAACCTAGGTTTAAATATATTTTTTTACATCATGTCATTAGCAATTTTAACAGTAGTTCTCGTCCTTTTGACTTTTGTTGATGTGGGATAAACTCTAACACTCTGATGAAGAGTTTGAAAGTTAAAAAATAATTATTATTTTGTAGAAAAAGCCTAAACAAAAATCTTAAATATTTTTGTGTTGTTAAATAAATGAGAAGTGCTAAGTTTAACTTAAGACAAAAAAATGAAATGTATTTATTTAAACTTTCTGAAGTTTTAGCTTTTACGCTTACTTATTGAACAAGAAAAGCGTCTTTGGCCTGATAAAACAAATGCTTAAGTCAGTTTTTGGCAAAAATGAGTTATTTACATTAAAATGATCAGCAAAATAATGCGCATCTTTTGGTACTTCTTTGAGTTTGATGGCCTCTAGAGAGCGTTTAATACTCAAAAAAAAATGCCTAACTCAGCTTATGTCCAATTAGGCGATTCATGAGTATATATCGTAACAAGTAAAAATACTTCAACGTAAATGATAAGTCAGTTGCAAAAACGACTCTGTTGCACAGCTTACAGTTATTTTGTTGACTTACCAGGCTATCACAATATGAATTTTTTTATTTAAACTTTCTGAATTTTAGCTTTTAAGCTTATTTATTAAAGATCAGTTTAAGTACAAAAAAAGTGTTATTTAGACCGTGTACGAAAAGGGTGAGACATTTTGGTTTATTTTATAAGGACTATTATAATTTTTAACTTAGATCATAAAGATCTTGTTTTCTTAAGAATAATAAATCTGCACAATCTGGTTAAAATGGAACATGGACGTTAAAAAATTCAATTAATACATGAAAAGTCGACGGTAACACAAAATTTTTAACATAGCTTTTAAAAGCGTGTTTATTTTCGGAAAACTTTAAACTCTCTCTATACTAACCAATACAGTGACATCAAATTCTCTATTCTTGCCAAAAAACATCTTGAAGGTACTTTTATCAAATTTTTTAACCTAATCTATGTCGACACAAATAATTTCTTTACCGTCTAAAACTCATTTAACCCTCTTTTGTTTCGTTTCTAATTGGTCAAATTTCTCGACCAATCAGACGCGCTCTCATTTTTTTCTTTTCTCTTATCGATTGGTCACTTTTTTAACCAATCAGACGTGTTCTCATTTTCTATATAACCGCGATACTTAATTAATTTTGACAATTTTTCTCAACCAGTGTTACTTCAAAAATTTTTGAGAAATAAACACGGTTTTTAAACCAATCGATACAACTTGTTTTACGGTTACTTAATCTTCGGGCAGTTACTTTTTTCACAAAATATAAAAATAAGCCTACTGTATTTAAATAAAAGCAACTATTATCGTCACTTGCTTGGGCGAATATCGTGTCGGTTTTAAATGTTGCTGCACTTTTATTTTCGGAAATCTTGATCCGGCCCAAAAGATTTTCTGTAGCTTGAACCATTTCAATTTTACTTGATTTTGAAATTGGTTTGGATCCAATCGTTGAAACAACTTCAAGGACATTTGAAAAAAGTTGTTGTGGAACCTAGAAATAACACTGCCGAAATTTTTTTTGAAAAGAAAATTTAAGAAACAAAAGTGTTAATTTATTGAGTGATTTATTATCCTTTTTTCTTCATTCCAACCCAGAGTTGTTTTTATAAAACCTTAAAATACAAAAACTTGAGTGGAAATTTTATTTTTTTCTTTTATCTCTATATTTATCCTTCTGACTCGCAGGAAACATCGGAGGTGCTATACGTAGGGCAAACAATTACCCCGACCTGCTTCCGTAGATGCCAAAACATTGCTGTCCAGTTGAAACTTTTAATTTATTTTTTTAGTTTTTATTTAGAGATATGGCTGAAATTAAGAACTGTTTTTCAAGACCGCCAAACAGGGAGAAATGTCGTACGGTGTCTTTCACAAGTCACAACAGCTTGGTACGAGTAGATTTTGAACCGCCACTGTGTCAATGACGATTATGGCGCTCTTAATCGCTCCACCACGTTGCCAACAAATTTATGACTTTAATTTAAAGTACAGAAAGTTAAAAAAATGTAGGCTATGTCTGTATGTAGCTCCATGTTATTAATTTTTACATCAGCTAAAAAGAATCAATCAAAATATCAATTCTCACTTTATTGGGCAATTAGTTCGTTTTTTTTTTTATTCTTGCCTTTTACAAGCTTTTATAATTGGGTCGCTTTTTTTAAACGTCCAACGGTTGAATTCCTACTCCTTCTACGCTGTTCTTATTTTACAAAAGACACTTGAAGTTAGGATATTGATGTTGCAGCAGCAGATAAAAAACGTCTTTTCTAGTAGTTGCATTTGTTACATTCTCTCAATCTGGCTTAGTCCTCGCTAGGTTGAGAGAACTTACCAAGCAGTAGAAACTTACTTCAACCAAAACATATTTATTTAAGATAAGTCAAACTACACACTTCAAATGTTTTGGAAAGAGCTTTCGAGATGTTTTTGACCACGCTTGCAGCGTCTTCCACTTCGTCCAGAGAGAGTTTTGGTTTACTTGATGTGAATGTGAATGTAAAGAAGGCAACTTTTTCAATGCTTTCAATAGTAGCATTTTCAGGATCAACCTGTAAAATAGCAAACAAATTCATTGAAAATATCAAAAAAATTTTTTTCTTTCTTTTCACTTTTGGTCCGTTAACAGGAAAGTTAAAACAGAATTTTTTCTTTTATTTTTTTGCTTTGTCCTGGAGTTGTTTCAGGTGCTTTATGTTGCTAAAATATTTATTAAAGTACAGTATCTTTCATAAATTATTTGAAACATTTAAAAAAAATTTAAAGCTTTTTTTTAAGATTCAAAGAAATGCAGAATCTTTTATGTAATTTAGTATTACAACAAAATTGTTTTACCGAAGCAATTCACAACAAACAAAATCTCTAAAAAGACTTAGTCCATACTCTTATTTGCATAGACTATGACGATCAAAAAACTTTTGCAGTAGGCAAGAAAAAATGTTAGCGCTCGAGATGGACTTCCGTCCTTTCAATCGGAATTGATCCTCTTGCAATTGTAGTTCATGGTTGGGAATGCTTTCTATGTTGGAGGCCAAGTTTTTTCTAAATTTTAACAGCCGAGCTAGATGAGCAAATGCCAAGCGTTTAATCTTAATAAATTCTTTGAATTACAGAAAAAAACAGTGAAATTAAGTGATTTTATAACTAAAATAGATTGTTTTGCTACTCAAATTAATAATTGAAAAGGGAAGAATTTGGCCCGCCGGCCTTGGTTTGTCCATGTCAATTCTAGCTGCTATCGCACCCGCCACGTGCGTTTATTCTAACAGATAATCATAATTGTTGACTGCCTTTAGATGTAGTAGAAAATTCGTATTTTACACAAAAAAATTATTTGATGTTTTATAATTAAATTTGATTCAATGTTTTATAATTTTTTTAATTAAATTTTTATTTTTAAATATCCAATGTTTTATATCAAAAAAAAAGTATTAACAACCGTCGACTTTTGCTTTCACGTATACGTTTATCTCAAACAATATACAAACAAAAAAGTTAAACCAAAGTGAGAAACGTTTTTTTGTCACAATAACCTTGACTTGTTCAATATTTCTGCAAAGTGTTCTATTCAATGTGTCCGGGTTGAAACGGGCTTCATTCGAACTAGTCTTTTCGCATCGGATGGAAGCAGTTACCAAACCTAATTAAAACAAATGTTTAAGAGATTGAACTCACTTACCTGAATATAGTTACAGAATTGTAAGTTGTTTATGACTTTTGAAATATTTGAAATGTGTGAATCTACTACAAAGTGATAATGTCGACTAAAAGAAAATGAATGCTAATCAAAACCAAGAAAAGTATTAACTGGGCTTGATTTCCATCCACTATTTGAGCTTTTCACTTTTGTTATTTTATTATGCAATTGAAGTATCCTAAAGTTTCAAGTAATAAAGAAAAATATTTGGTGCAAAAGTTGTGATGTATTATAAGTGCTTGTTCTTTCTAATCTTTGCTCAACACCGACCTATTATAAGCTTAATAAGCCCGTGCAGAGAGATGCAGTACTGCTAGGTTTAAAATGTAAAGCTTTGCTTTATCTCAACATTCCGATTTGAATTTACGTGTTAAAACGAAACAAATTAGAGATTTAGTAAGTTTTAAAACCTTCAACAGATTAGGATGGAACAATGATTCTAAGTGCTTTGCAATCGGTTTGCATACTACTCAATGTGAATCGATTGAACGCAAGATATGTCATGGGAAAAGCTGTTAATTTATGAAAATTTTATCTTTAAAAGGTGAAGAATAATTTGCTGATTTAGCCCCTACTGTGCCTTTATATACATTTTTTTACAAATCAAAGTTGCATATAGCCCTGGCTTAAAGGGATCAGATAGCAATTTTATAAACTTATCGTGAAATGTCAATCAACAACGCTTCGTAAATTTGCCTGCACTTTGTTTTTTTCTGTCACAACGTAAATTAAATTAAAAGCAATTTCAAATTTTTAAACCTTTTCCATGACGTCATAAACCGTAGTCTTTAACGACATCGTCATTCTTGTTTGTAGTAAAAAGAATTTAGGGTGACGATGCTTAAATCGCAAAGTGAAATTCGTAGGTCTTAGAGGTTGCCTTTTTATATGACAAATCGTTAAGTTTGAAAGCGGAACGCCCTTAAAAACAAGGACAGTGTTTTTGAAGTCATTTAGTAAGCCTCTAAGATTTTTACAAAGCATTTTTCTAATCTATATTTGTAAAAAAGAGAACATTAATTGGATCGAAGGCTGAAAAGCTTCATAACTTGAGAATTATAGGGTCAATGTTATAAGCAATTTTGCGAGTTCCAAAAGTGCAAGCGAAAATTTTTTGTAATTTTGTTTTTATGTCAAGTTTTTTGGCTATTTTTTATACTGGTGGGTGTATGCATTTATTAGAACCCTTTTGGACTGGCAACTTACACTCAAATATATAACAAATAAGGTGTAATACTGGAAACCGTGCAAGTCTTTATGAAGTATTTTCTTTCTACTTTGTCTGCCTGCTATAAGGTTTTAACTTGGGCCCGCTAATTTAATAAGTCCTTTTTTTAGGTTTTATTACATCATAAAACTTACACGATTTTATAGTTTCGCTTGTTCATGAGTTTTATTCCTGAGTTTTATTGGTTAAAATAAAGTCAGAATTAATCAAAATTTTATCTTATCTAATTTTACATATAAAAAAATCTTTTTTTGTTTATTTTTGCAATTTTTCGAGCAGCTATAAAATAAATAATTTTAATAATTTGTTTCTACATTTTATAACAGATATTCTAAAACTTGTGGGCTGCAAACTCTTTAGGTCAATCTCCTCGTTTCTTCTTCATAATTTCTGCATCAGTAATATAAGTTTTGAGCAACACGTTTTACAATATTCCACCAACTTCAAACCACTCCTAAAAGCTTTTAGCACCTCCAGCCTAAGGTGCACAAATTTTATTCAAAACACATTTTTTGTGTGGTAAAAATGTTTACCGATTCAAAATTTGATAAAAATAATGTAATATTTTCATGTAAGTGAAAAAAATGTATTTCTAAATCCATGTTTGTTATAAAAAGTAGGCACCGTGGCCAGTTATTTTAGAGCGCCGTATTAATATGAACCTGTCTGACATGGTCGCCTTCTAAATCTACTCGTGTCATTCCGTTACAAGTTTTTGCCTTTTTCAAAGCAATTATAATCATGCTGCTCTGGTTCACCTTTAGTACAAATTCTTGACCATACAATTTTGTTGGAAGCTTTAGTGTGACAATAGCAGCTTAAGTTGATCGATTTTGCACGTTTGTTTGGAAATATGAAAGATTAAAGAATTCATTGATAGCCCTACAATGTTTTATTATGGTGTTTGAACGAATACAATCGTTAAAAAATGGTGACATTTCGTTTTATTGCAACCGTTAGGAGTAAAAAGCATATTATTAATGAAACTTACTATTTTCTTCTTACGCGCCTAATCCGTAATTTCATTTACTTACCGTATCTCACTAGCGGCCGTTAGTTAAAACTACTCTGTAATACGGCCGGAAACAACAAAAAACTTCTGCATCTCTACATTACATTACTTAGAAAATTAAAAAAAATCATTATCGTCTTAACATCTGATTTTTATCTTTGAGTTTTTTCATTATGTTTAATGCGTCTCCATTTTAATAAATCTTTCATTTTACTGCTTTAGCATACTACTATTTAAACTACGCTTTTTTGTTCAGCCCACATGACCAATGTTTTGCTTTGACTTATCATCTATATAGAATGTCTTGCTGCACAATTATGACGTTTATGACGTCTCTTTTTTGCTGCACAACAAGTAAGTAATCAAAAAAATTGCGGCAACTTTAAATACAAAATCGTTATTCATCTAGACCAGCGTTTTTTAAACTATGTTTTAGTGTTCCGCGGTTTTAATGTTCCGAAACGTTCTAGTGTTTCGCGAAACAATAGTTACTTTCTTGAAGTGTCCCACTAAACTATGAAAATGAGGTTTGCATAGGCTTAGCATACGTCCAAAAGGGAAGACTTTTTATTTTAGAGATCAATAGGTATTTGGACAAAAGTCTGGAAAACAGAGACAAATTCAAAGTAAAGATTTTTTTAGAGATCACTACGTATTTGGGACGAAAATCGGAAATTCAGTAAAACTAAGGCTAAGTGTTCCGTAAGCAAAAAGGAAATGGTTAGGTTTTCCGTGAATAAAACAGTTTGAGAAACTGTGATTTAGACCTATACACGTAAATAAATCAAAAATTAAAATCAAAGCGTGAAACCGGAACGTTTAAGATAAAGTTCCGGTTCGGGTTTAGCAAATAATATTTTTACGGGTTCAGTTCCGGTGCAGGTTTAAAGAATAATAACTGTTAATACGGGTTTACGTATCCGATTCGATCCGGTTTAATCCCTTGCTTTTTAATCATGACATACTTTCATCGCACTTTCTAATAGAATCATTCCATTGCCCAATGTCCGTCTTCGGAAAGCGAAATCCTTCCACCTCCTCCTCAGGACATGAGTCTTAAAAAATTTAATTATTATAAATTGAATTTAATTGACTTTTTTTTAATCAAATGAAAAAAGCAAATAAAACAATTTTTACTTTACTTTATTTTGTTCAAAACTGAAACAAAATTTTTAATTCCACAAAAAAAATTTAATCAAAAAAATTTTGGTCATAATTCTGTATAAAACTAAAAAATTGAAAGGTGAATCTAATTTCTATGAAATTAGAAAAATTAAAAGGTGAACCTGGTTCTGGTGGCTGTGGTTCTGTAATAGTTGGTACTATTGTTTTTTCGTAGGTTGTTGCTTTTTCGAAAGTTGTTGTTTTCCCGTAGGTTGTTGCTTTTTCGTAGGTTGTTGTTTTTCCGTAGGACGTTGTTGTTTTCTTCAAAGATCGACAAGTGTCAGAAGATTCTTGTTCCAAACCGTGCTTGCAATAACAAAAATTGTAACCTAATCTAGTGACATTATCACCCATAGCGTTGTTGCATGAATGTTTTTCCGAGCAAACATTGATTTCTATCAAAAAGAAAGTGCATTAGGCGTACAAGTACACTGTAAAAAAACAATAAAAGAAGAATCACTGAAAATTAATGACACAATATACGTAGTACATACAAAGCATTAATTGCAATAATAAGCCCCGTAAAACTTTGTGTTGTAAGGTTTTTTATTTTTTCAACATAACCGCAATGGCTAAAAGAAAATTGAATACTTAAAATGAGGCCTGGAAAAAATATGGCCAGCGATATGATCAATAAAATATCTAATTCAAATTTCTTCGACTTATAACAAGGTATCAATAACGTAGAAATGCAGTTATATAAAATAATGCAATTTTTAAATTGCTAACAGTTAGATTACATTATTTTAACTCATACGAGTCGATAAATCGTTTTGTTGAAAACGGAGTTCGAAACGTTAAAAACGATCAAAATTACATGGCAACCCTGCCCGTGTATTATTTTATTTTTAGTGACTGGCTTAGAAATAGCAACTTTTTCAGTGCTTGGGTTTCTATTTACAGCTATTTGTAATTTTATGAGCCCCTCTTTAATACAAGTCACAAAAAAATCTCTTTAATCGTATGAATGACAACAAAAAAATTTTTTTATAATTTTTTATATTTTGTTATTTTTCAAAAGTTTGCTAATATTTAAAATCGAAACTGAATGTGTTTATTAGACTTATCACAAAAAGGATTTTACTTACTTTATTTTACTTTTTTTAAAAGCTGCTTCCTTTTTTTTGTATATTTTTTAGTTATTGGTATTTTTATATTTTTCTTTATTAACCCAGCCTCTAATGTTGTTCAAATCAGAGCAGCCTTGGTGCCGGTCCCAAGCCCGGATAAATAGGGAGGGTTGCGACAGGAAGGGCATCCGGCGTAAAACACAGCCAAATATTTTTCAATGCGCGTTGTAAAATCTAACTTCATACCGGATCGGTCGAGGCCCGGGAAAACAACGACCGTTACCAGTGACTGGGCACCAAAAGTTACTGGTGGGCATGCTACTTGGATGCAAAGAAGAGGTGGAAAGCAGTGGAGAAGAAGGAAGGAGAGAAATGAAGAGAGGAAGAAAGCTAAGAAGATCAAGCTGAGGGTTGCCACATTAAATGTTGGAACCATGACTGGTAAAGGAAGAGAAGTGGCAGATCTTATGGAACGAAGAGGGGTGGACATACTGTGTGTGCAGGAAACTCGCTGGAAGGGGGAGAGAGCAAGATGCATAGGTGGTGGATATAAAATGTGGTACTGTGGAAGTGGAAACAAAAAGAATGGTGTAGGAATCATATTGAAAAAGGAGCATGTGGACAGGGTAGTGGAATTATGGAGGGTATCAGAAAGGATAATATGCTTGAAGATGGAGCTTGATGGTGTTATGTTGAATGTCATCAGTGCATATGCGCCACAGGTGGGGTGCATACGTGAAGAAAAGGAAACATTTTGGCTGGACCTGGATGAGACAGTGGAAAAGATATCAAGGAATGAAAAAATTGTGGTGGGAGCAGACCTGAATGGCCACGTAGGAGAAGGGAATAATGGTGATGAAGAATGCATGGGCAGACACGGATTAGGGAAAAGGATTTTGCTAAGAGAAGGGAACTAGAGATCACCAACACATATTTTGTAAAGAAACCAGCACATAGAGTCACCTACAGCAGTGGCGGACGCAGTTCGCAGGTGGATTATATCATGGTGAGAAGACAAAGAATCAAGGAGGTAATGGATACAAAAGTTGTTGTCGGTGAAAGTGTAGCAAAACAGCACAGAATAGTGGTCAGTGCGATAATCATCTGGACAAAGTGGAGGAAAGCACCAAAATTAGTAAAGAGAATAAAATGGTGGAAGTTAAAGGACTCGAAAGTGAACAGTAAATTCAAAATGGATGTGATTGAAAGCGGAATACTTAGTGGACAGGAAGACTGGCAAAGAATAGCTGAAATGATACGAAGCATTGCCAGAAAGGAACTGGGTGAAACATCAGGAAAAGTTAGCACGGCAGGTAGACGGGAAACGTGGTGGTGGAACCAGGAAGTACAAGAGAAGCTAAAGGATAAGAAAAAAGCTAAAAAGGCATGGGATACCATCAGAGATGATGCAAGCAAGTTGGCCGATAAAACTGCAATAAAGCAAGCTAAGAGAGAAGTGGCAAAAGCAAGAAACAAGGCATATGAGGAACTGTACGAAAAACTGGAAACAAAGGAGGGAAAAATGAGGTGTTCAAAATAGCAAAGCAGAGAAACAGACAAAGCAAGGATTTTCAACAAGTAAGAGTAATCAAGAGTAAAACTGGGGAGATTCTGATGAAAGAAGAGAAAGTGAAACGGAGATGGAAGGAGTATTTCGACAACTTACTCAACCATGAAAACCCTAGAGAAAGAAGAGAAACAAGAACAGAAGAGAGAGAAAGGGACTTGGAAGATATCTCTGGAGAAGAAGTCAGGACTGGGTTGAGGAGGATGAAGAAGGGAAAGGCTCAAGGATCTGATGACATACCAGTGGAAGGATGGATTGCTCTAGGCAATAAAGGTGTGAAGTTTTTAATGAAGTTTTTCAACAGATTCTTGCAAGGAGAGAAAATGCCAGATGAATGGAGGAGGAGCGTGCTTGTACCTTTGTACAAAGGTAAAGGAGAAATCAAAGAATGTGGAAACTACCGGGAGATCAAGTTGATGAGCCACACTATGAAATTGTGGGAGAGGATAATAGAAGCAAGGATAAGGAAGGAGGTGACAATTGCTGAGCAACAATTTGGGTTCATGCCAGGAAGGAGTACCACCGATGCAATCTTTTGTCTAAGGATGCTGTTGGAAAAGTGGACTGAAGGGCAGAAGGCAGTGCACTGTGCCTTTATTGACCTGGAGAAAGCATACGACAGGGTACCCAGAGAGGAAGTGTGGGAATGCTTGCGGTTAGCTGAAACATCAAAGTGCTACATAAGGATTATCTAGGATATGTACGACGGAGCAACAACAACTGTGAGAAGTGCAGCAGGGTTGACTGAAGAATTCAAGGTAGGTGTTGGACTCCACCAAGGTTCAGCACTCAGCCCATTTCTTTTTGCCATCATTATAGACAGGCTGACGGAGGACATCAGGAAGGATGCACCATGGGATATGCTGTTTGCAGATGACATAGTTCTGTGTAGACAAAATCATAGGGAGCTAGAGGAGGATCTGGAGATTTGGAGAAATGCACTGGAAAGAAGAGGCCTGAAAGTAAGCCGGAGCAAGACAGAATATTTGAGGGTTGGGGGTGTGGATGATGGAGAAGAGTTGAAGTTGCAAGGAGAAAAGTTAAAGAAAGCCAAAAACTTCAAATACCTGGGGTCAACAGTTAGTAATGATGGAAGATGTGAAGAAGAAGTAAGGAGAAGGATCCAAGCAGGATGGATGAGTTGGAGGAAGGTATCTGGAGTTCTATGCGACAGGAAGTTATCAGCAAAGGTTAAGGGTAAAATGTACAAGAGTGTTGTTAGACCAGCCATGCTTTATGGAATGGAAACGGTGGCAGTGACTGAAAGACAAATGGGAAAAATGGAAGTTGCAGAGTTGAAAATGGTGAGATGGGCACTGGGAGTGACAAGAAAGGACAAGATAAGAAACGGATATGTGAGAGGGACTGCGAAAATTGCAAAGTTGGGAGACAAACTTTGGAATGTGAGGCTACGTTGGTATGGACACGTAAAAAGGAGAGAAGAAGACTACGTGGGAAAAAGGATAATGGAGATGGCAGTGCCAGGCAGAAGGAAAAGAGGAAGGCCAAGGAGAAGGTGGATGGATTTGGTGAGAGAAGACATGGAAAGGGTTGGAGCTAGGGAAGGAGACAAAGTAGACCGAGTGAAATGGAGATTACTATCTCGCTGTGGCGACCCCGAGTAGGGAGAAGCCGAAAGAAGAAGAAGAAGAAGGTATTTTTATGTTTTTCTTTATTACGATTTTTTGTTTGTTAATTATAAATTGTTTTAAAAAAAGATGAACGTCATTGACGTTTCAATGTGAGTTACTACATACGGGACAGTCTCATTTTTTTGTAAGCCAATCAAAAATAGCAAAAGAGACTATAATAATTTAAGAGTTGCGCTGTGCATTACTTTTAATTAATATAGCATAATAACATTAATAATAATAATATTAATAATAGCATAATTTACAGGAGTTTACCAGCTAGAATAAAAGGAAAAGTGTACAGTTCAGTGGTGAGACCAGCAATGGTGTATGGACTTGAGACGGTGGCAATCACAAAGAAACAAGTGAAAGAGATGGAAGTTGCAGAGATGAAAATGTTGAGGTTTGCTATGGGAGTGACGAGAAAAGACAAAATTAGAAACGAGTACATCAAGGGTACAGTTAAGGTAAAACGGTTAGGAATGAAGATGAGGGAGAGCAGGCTGAGATGATATAGACATGTCATGAGGAGAGACCAAGAGTATGTAGGAAGAAAAATTATGAAAATGGAGTTACCGGGAAAGAGGAAAAGAGGGAGACCAAAGAGAAGATTTTTAAATGTAATAAAAAAAGATATGGGAAAAATTGATGCAAAGGAGACGGACGTTAAAAATAGGACGATTTGGAGAAAGATGATACGCTGTGGCTACTCCTGATTAAAGGGAAAGGCCGAAAAAAGAAAAAGAAGAGGAAGAAGCTGTCTATTATTTTTAAAAGGAATCGAATTGAGATTACGCCAAGATTAGCAGGAAGGAATTACCTTGAGCGCACACAAAAGCGTGCTTTTCATCCAAGCTTGCGTTTTGAAAACCGGTGAACGCATCAGCATCAGATGTTGTATTTCTATTTTTAAAACGAAAATCAAACAAGTAGGGAACCATATAATTGGATGCATTTTGATCATCTTTTCGTGTCAAGACTTTTATCCAAACTTTTTCTTCCCATTCATTAACGAGAATTCTATTGGCCACTAACAAAGTTATCAAAGTAGATTTTCTTTTTTTAGAGACAATTGCAGCGATAGATCCGTTATTTCTTTCACATTCTTGTTTTGCTTCGGCATACGTCAATTTTGTGTCGTTATACCAAAGTTGAATATTGTTTCGAATTGTTGATAATTCTAAACATCACTTTTGTTATTTTTCTACTATAAAGCATTTCTTATTGTTTGTTAAAAGATTATCTTCTTAAAGATTCAGTTATGTAGGGGCGCCAGAAATTTTTTTGGCGAGGAAGAGGAAATTTAAAACAAAGTCATTTTTTTTTTGGTTAAGATTTTAAAACTATATAAAATTGTCTGAGAAAGAAAAGGGAAAATTGTGTGTTCGAAATAATGTTAAAGACCGAAAAAAAATCGCAATGCGAAAGTGAGGCTAGGAATTTAGACCAAAGTGATAACCGAAAAAAAGGTCATCACTCTGATTTAACACCTATTTAACACCATATTTTTGCTTGATAAACTTTTTTTGGTCTTCAACTGTATTTCGAACAATGCAAATTTATAAACTAGAAAGTTAATTGAAGTCTAGTGCAGTTTATTCGTCTAATAAACTTTCGGTTTTCTTGTATACTTGAAGAAAGATTTTTGTATTTTACAATTATTGTGAGTACCTTATCAACCTAAAAAAAGCCTTTTTTTCTCAATTTTGCATCTTTGCTAGCTTACTGCTCTTTGCTTTTGGTCAAATCATTATTTTATAAAGTTTGTTAGACTTAATTTTAGTCGAGTTTTTATAATTCTAAAAACTAATCTAACCCAATGCTACTGTACTGCAAATTTTAAAGATTATTATTATCTGCTCCGCTGTTTTCCTCGCTTTGAAAATATTTGCAAGGTAGGAGCAATTACCTCCCTTTACTTTTCATGCCTCTGCAATTGTGCAATAAATTTATCTTTCTTTAACAGAAAACGTCAAAAAGTTTAATATTTTTTAAAAGTGGTGTTATCAATTATAGCAAACTGGTTGGGGTATTTTCAAACTGTTGACCGCGACCCCAAACAAATTTCTAACAATGTAATTTTTGGGTCGAAGAACTTACTCCAAACAAAATTATCAACATCTACTGAACTAATGTAAGGCCTTAAAATAGATGCCGACTTTAGGCACGAATAACATCAAAGCTACTTTTTTGTATATAATTGTAAGTTTAAAACCTGATTTAATAAATGTTAAAGAGTCGTCAACAATTTTTCTTTTCAAAAATGTGATTCCAAAACAAAAAGCTTTGATAAACTCGGAGCTTCTAAATTTGCAAGGCTAAAGAATCAAAGCACTAATCACCAGATAAGCCAGCGATTGTTGCAGACAGGGCTGTGGGTTCGTTGAAAAATTTTGTCATTCCGACTTCGACATCTTTCTTTTGAAACTTTACTACTCCGATTTCTACCTTTTTCAAATTGTGTGAGTCGGACTCCGTCTCAAAGCTTTCGAATCCACGTCTCCGACTCCGACGCCACAACGCTGTTATCAATGTTAATTATGAGTGCCAACTGATTTTTTTTTCTTTTTTCTATCAATTCGTCTTAATTAAGCCAAGCTTAAGCATACGACGGCGGCTAACTAATTATTCTATGATTCAACAATACCAATTACTGATCCCTAGGATAGTAAATAAATTGCAAAGCTAAATAAATTCGATTTTTCCGTTCTGAGTTTTAATTGACCGGCAATTTTTTTTTGTTTTAATAGCTTCGAACCTAATCAAAGTACTTTTTTTGTTTTAAACGATTTTTTTACCGGAAAAGTCGTTAAATATCATTGTGCGTGATACGTGACACAGTGTACAAAGTTATAAACACCCATGGATTATTGTATGGAAGCTCAGTTTTGTTTGCTAGATTTTTATTGTTAAGACAACGGAGTTACATTTCCATAACAAATTTCCTAATATTTTTTTACAATTACTAAATGCTTGGTTTTTTTTTGGTATCTCACACGCTCTAGGTCTTTTAAGTATCTATTTTTCACTATTATTCGATAAAAATTTGACACATCTCAAATTGTTTTTCTCATTGATTATTTAATAGTCAAAATCACAGAGCTTATCTTTATACAATTTGTATTTCTAGCTTCTAAGCTACCAATTTTCTCGATAGCTTTTTTGTCGCCTGTGGCCCTCAAGGCACCTCTTGTCTCAGCAAATTTTTTCTACCAGCGTGGAAGCGTCACTGTTTCAGCACATGCTTGTGCCAGGATGGTATTATGAAATAATATAATGCATGATAAGATATTATGGGAACATTTTGCTAATTTCTTTTCGTTTGTGATGAATTTAGAATAATTTCTATACTAATAGTTTTAATTTTTTATTTAATGCCCGATTCAATAGAAAAATCGTTTAATATTTGGCATTAATAAATTGATCTATTTACATTGACATCATCATTGCTAATACAACTTGATTTTTTTGATCTAATTAATTGTTACGTTTTTAGTTATAAAATTTACAATTTCAGACAAAACTGGTAATATTTCGATTACAGAGATGCCTCGAATGGGGTTTCTGATCGAGTTAAATATCTAATAGGCTTTAGACAAACTTCATTTACGATCGTTATTTTGCGCTAATGACAACTTGTTGAGAAATTTCAAATACACGATACCACGGGACATAGAATATCGTATTTCTGCCATTTTAACCCTTCATGCCCATATCTAATGAGATCGATTTCATATAGTATGCAGAGTAAGTGACCCGGGAACCCCAGGCTTGTCAGACCTGTCGCATGGAGTGCTGAAACACGGTGGAAAGTTGGCAACGATGTGCCAGCAACTCATGTCCCCAGTAGAGATTAATGAGCCATTTATTTACTTTAATACTTTTTCAAGACAATTTCTAACAATTTCAAGGACAAATAACATGGAAATTTTACAAATAACGCTTATTTAAGCGGAGTTGCAAAATTTTAACAACTCCGACTCCTACTCCACAACCATGGTTCCAAAATGGTAACTCCAAAAAATAACTAATTTTGTACTTAATTTTTTAATTTTTTAATTATTTCAGAAGATTTTTTCTTTACAAAAATTTTTTTCATACATATTCGTAAATCTTATTGAGTAACTTTAAACTGCAATCTTTTAGGAACATTTTTTAATTTTACTAACATGAAATCAATTTTAACTGCTTTTCTACTCGTGATTTTTATTTTAACAACTCCCACTTAATCCTTGTTCAACTTCCCGGCGTTCTGTTTCACAATTTTAAAAGCTTTTACTTTTTTTCTGTCATCTTTTTTCACATTAGCAGCTCATAATGCTAGTTCTTTATTTTCCTAACATTAATTTTAAGTATCTTTATTCCCAATGGCGGCTCTCCCATAACAGCTGCAGAACTGTAGCACCCTAAATATATTTGAAGCAGTTTTAAATATTACCAGCAAACATTAACAAATTATAATTATTAAAACTTTTAATTTTTCTCCTCATTCGTTAATTCAATCTAAGTTCTGTCGGATTTAAAAAAATAATTTTTTTTAAATTTTGAAATGATCACTTCTTGAGCTGTTCTCAATTCAGCTAAAAAAATTCACGCAAAGTGATTCAAAACGACGCATCCATTGAAGCTTCATGTGGTAGATTGAACCTACGTTTGAGCTGCAATAAACGGAATTCACTCATTCTGATCACAGGCATGACCAGTTTAGCGCTTCGCGTTTTTTGGCATAAAGCTTTTTAGTTAAAATGTTTAGTTAGAAATATGCTTTAATACGCTTCAAATTAACACAAATTGTGTTTTGCAGATGGGAGATTTAGGGGTCCCTAAAAAGCGGGCATGGGAGTAATTCCTTTTGAAATTTGCAAGACAAAAGTATTGTGTTAGATTTGTATCTGCAATTATGTAATCTAGACTAAAATTTAACCCAACCAAGTTTGAAAATATTAATTTAGACAAGAGATGTCCAAGCGTTTTTCGAAATAAGCTTAAAAGCAATTAACATTAATTTAGCAACGGGGACAAAATTTAGAAAAAATGTTTTTTCTTTTAAAGGCACTTTTTACTCTTAACAAACGTTTGGATTTTTAGCGATTTGAACAAAAATTTTCTCTAAAAAACTTGGTGAAGACCAAAAAAACCTTCAGTAAGTGTGAAGATGTAAATTCGTTTTAGTGCAAAGTGAAAGCGAATAAATATTAATAGAAAAGGTCGGTGGTCGGTGGTCGGTGGTCGGTGGTCGCTGTGGTCGGCAGCGTGGTCGAGTGGTTAAAGCACTGGACTGATGATCAACATGGTCTCGGTTCAAAACCCACTTGCGCCATTCTGTTGTGTCCTTGAAAAAGACACTTTACGGCACTTTCTCCTGCTTGGTGGTCTTGGCAAGCAGTTCTAAATTACAGTAATATCTCTACTAAATTACTAGCGGACAGCAATATCTTGGCATCTCCGGAAGCAGCTCTGGGTAATTGCTAATCCTATGTATAGCGCCTCCTTCGCTTTCCTGCGAGTCAGGAGGATAAATATATACATAAAAAAAAAGGAAAGGTCTTTATTCGCTACAAGGACGTTTCACTTTTTTGAATAAATCAAAAATATTTGCGGGCTAAGTAAATAAAACATTGTGGCAAAAAGTAAAGACCTGTAATTTTTTATTTCTGCTCTTTACTTAGCTTTTCAAAATAATTTTTCTCAAATACGCTTAAAATTTTTTTGCTTAAGGCGCTTTTTATAATTTTACCCCGTATTGCCAAAATTTTTTCCAGCCCCATTGATTGCAGGACCTCTTGGTTTGTACTTGCCAGCCGCCACTGACTATTCCTATTCGTAATCACTCACCTCTGTTTCTCTGCTGTTCGAACCAGATCTCTTTTTTGCATAACTGATTCTGGTCTTTTTTTCCTTTTTTATTTTTAAAACTTTTGCACAACTAATCATATTTTAATTTATTGTTAAAACTTTTAGACAACTCATATTCTGTATTCCTGCCAACTCTATAGCACATAATTCTTTTGATGTTATGTTATATTTTGACATATTATTTTTACAAACAAACCCCTGAGTCATTGTCTCACAAAGTTTTTTTAAGTCTGTTTTCTGAGCAGATGATGTACTAAGCATCCTTTAATATACGCCTCAGTAATGCTATCAGTAATCCGCTATCAGTAATGCTCCATTTAAAACATAAAGAATTTATTATGATAGCAAATTTTAGTTTTTTCTTCTTTGAACTTGTCAAAACAATTTTCCCTTTTGAACTTTTAACATTTGTCTTTTCAAAGAAATTAAAATTAGAATAGGTTTCCAATTACGTTTTAAATAAACTTTTAAATTCTATAACCGGTAAAATAAGGATTGAAATTGATTTTTTGAGAAGGGTTGAACCTGATAATTTTTGCTGGTTTACAGCAGAGATGGGCAAACATGCGGCCAGCGAAAACCTTACGCAAATCAATTTACTTTTTCTTCACTTTCGATTGTTGTGATCTCTAAAAAAAATGTTCAAAATTTGGGATCACTACGTTTTTTAGGACGAAAAAGAAGGTTTTGGACATTGACTGAAAGTGCTGAACTTTTTTTTTTAGGGATCACTATAGTACAGCCCGCATTCAAAGTCACTTTGTGAGTGCGGCCTGCTAGCTAAAAAGTTTACCTATTCCTGGTCTACAGAGTTTTAAAAAGGCCACAAAGTTTGCCATTTCGCTTAAATTAATTTATCTTTTTTATCGAGGAAACTAACCTTGACTTTTGGAATGTAGCAAAAAGTTGCTGATGATGGCAAAGCTAAACAATAGTTTCAATTTGCAATTTAACATTTTTCCCAGTGCTTAACAATCTGTTAATAAACTAATCGTCATATACGTAGATTAGAAATGGTTAACATTATTTTTAAAAAAATTCCATCGCTATTGTTGTTGTGTCGGCATGACAAATTTTTTCAATATTCTCTAATTTGTTATCAGAAAGGTTCGATATCATTATCGTTCATTGTAGGTTATCGTTTCATAAAACAAAGTTACAGTACTTAACAAATTTTAATTTTATTTATTTTTTTATTGAATCGTTTCTGGTAATAATATTCCTGCATACTTTTATATTCTAAAACACAAAGTAACAAGATTAAATAAAGAAAAGTTAGACTAAATATGTTTTATTGCCAGCTATGAGTATACTGAAAACTCTTATATACTAAATAAAAACAGAATACAACCTTCAAAATATTTTTGTGACCAAATAGCACATCTTATTCAGCGTACTTGCCATTTACTTCTGATTCTGTATTAAAACAGAAAACAGTTCGTCACAAAATAGTAATTTAGATCCTTTTCTTTCAAGTTATACAAGTTTTCAAGAAGCCGCCAAAATACGTAGTTTACTCGCTGAACTGAATACAAACTTTTATGCATAAAATCAGTTTTGCTGTTGCTTTTCAATTAAAGAAAGCTGAGAAATTGTTTATTTTTTAATTATATGTTTGATGATGTACCTTTTTTATATTTAATGAAAATTTAATGTTTTAGAAAGTTTAATAGTGTGCCTCTTGCACTTATATAAAAAAGATCATACAGGGGTTTATCAAAATAATGGAAACATCTTGAAAATTCAACAAAATTTTGGAGGTCGAAAATAAGGTAAACGATGATTCGTCAGAGAAAATCACGTTTCTCCACTGCTCGAGAGACTAACTCTGGAGATTTTGCACCACTGTAAGCGCGAAACACTTGTCTTTGAGAGCAGAGGTTTTCTAATTGCAGCTCTTCGGTGGAATCCAGATTTTTCCGGCTCCCGACGAACAGTTGTCGTGGAAACTGGGTTTTGCAGATATTTATTGAACTCTGCTGTGATTTTAGGAACCGAATTCTTGCGATCCTTTCTAACAATCTGATTTAGAATCCGACGGTCTCTCTCAGACAACTTAGACTTTCGGCCAAACCTGTGCTTTGCTGAGGACGTTTTTCTTTCTCTTTCAAAGACAGTCATTACTTGTGAGACAGTACCTCTTAATACGCCTTGCATTCGGGGACTTTCTGTTACACTAGCGCCTGCCCGAGCACCAACAATTTGTCCTCTCTCAAAGTTTGAAAGGTTTGGCATTTTTATAAAATATAGTAAACTTATTTTTTAATATCTGTAAGGAAACAGATATTTTTAATATAAAATGTTTGTTTTTTCATTTTTTGATAAACCCCTGTATGGTTTTTTTTATTTGAATTTAGTTGAAGATGAAAAAGTAAACGAAAGACGCTCAAAATACAAGTTTTATCATTCACAACATAAATTTTTTTGACAAAAGAAAAATTCAATTGCATTATACAAGAGATGGTTCGTGGGAAATACTAGCATTTGAAATAAAATTTTGATGTAGGTTCAAATCTAACCTCAAATGGATCACTTTTCTTAAACCAAAACCTTCTTTTTAATGAAAAATATGCCATTTTTTAAACAGTTTTAGAGTTTCAATAAACTGGATTCTTTTCGTTTTTTTGCAAGTTGCCGGGATAAAATTTTTAAGATAGAAGCTTAAAATTTATTTCAAACCAATAGAAAGATTTTAGGCGAAAAACTTTTTTTAATTTTTAAATTGGGCCAATTTTTTTTGGTTACAAAGCTTTATTTTACATCAGGGGTTTTAACGGGGAGCCCTGGGGCCCCGAACGGGTCATCGACGGTGGTTCTCTCCTTACTTCGTCCGTTAGCCTGTCCATAATCACTGCAGACAGAAACGGACTTAACGCTGATCCCTGGTGCAGTCCGACTTGACCTTGAAACTTTCTGTAGTTCCTACTGCATACCTCACCACTGTTTCGCTTCCCTCGTACATATTTTGGACAAGTCGCACATAGTTTTACACCATTCCTGATTTTCATCCCGCGGAGCCCTGTCTTAAGTTTTCTCTAGATCTACGAATACACAATGTAGTTCTCTTTGACTTTCCCTGTACTTTTCCATCAATATTCTTAAGGCAACACAAGGCATCGGTGGTTCCCTTTCCTGGCGTAAACTCATTGCTCTTTACTGATCTCTACTCTGTCCCTTAGTCTGAATTCAATTAGTCTTTCCCATATTTTCATTGTATGGCTAATTAGCTTTATACGTACCTCTGTAGCTTTTACAGCACTGTTTGTCTCTTTGTTTTTATAGATTGGGATAAGCACACTTCTTCTCCATTCTTCTGGCATCTGTTCATCCATTAATAATTTGTTGAACAATCTGGTCAAAACTCTCATCCCATCTCTCTTATGCATTTCTAAACTTCTACTGGCAACTTGTCTGACCCAACCGCTTTACTATTTTTCATCCTTCTCAGTGCATTCTTTACTTCTTCTTACTGACGCAATTTATCTCTTCGTTAACCAGTTCTGCTTCCTCTGTCCTAGGCTCTCTGTCATTTTCCTTGTTTATCAGTTTTTTAAAGTACTCTTTCCATTTCTCTAACACTGCCTCCGAACTTACCATCACATTATCGTTTTCATTCTTCATAACTCTCACGTGCTGCACATCTTATCCTGCTCTGTCTTTCTGCCTAGCCAATCTGTACAACTCCTTCTCACCTTTTTTTGTTTTCAATCTAGCATACAAATTTTCAAGCACACGTCCCTTTGTCATCAACTGCCTTCTTTGCCTTACTCTTCTTTTCTTTGTACATCTTTTTACTGTTTTCATTCCTTATTTTATCCCATGCTTTCTTTGCCTCTTTCTTTTCTTTTATGCTTTCTAGTACTTCTTCATTCCACCACCATGTCCCACTATCTCCTTTTCTTTTTCCAAATGTCACTCCCAGCACAGTTTCAGCTGTTTTTCTTAGCATTTCCGCTGTTTTGTCCCACTCATTTTGTCTTATCTTTGGCTTTACTTTCCTGCTTTTTTTTTTCACCTTGAGAGTCATTTTGCAAACCACCATACATTGCACCATACCAGCATACAACCATACATTGCATGCATACCACCACCATACCAAAATACTGCCAGCAAATTCGTTATGGTAACTCATGAACAAGTTTCCACTTTTTCTTTTAAATAAAAGTGTCGTACAACGTGATAAAATTCTATTCTTTAATGTCTTGATTAGGTACAACTTGGTTCAAATTTAAGCTCAAATTACTCGCTTGTTGATAAAACTATAGAACTTTTTACAAAAAAAACTATTGAAATCAGTGTCATAAATATTGATTCCATTTAAAAATAAGCTTTCTTATGAACTCTTCACTGTTTTTTGCTCAGCTTGTCTGTAATGTGCTTTTAATTAAAAAGTTTGTAGTATATTTTAAATTTAGAAATATTATATGGTTTTCGTTTGGTTTTTAACAGACAAAAGTTCATCATCAGGTGAATTAGTTAATAGTTTTATTGATGCGTTTTTTATACTCAATTTTACAATGAAAAATCATGTCATGTTCGATGACGCCGTTTTCATTTATTAGTTTGAACAAGAAGCGTGTTTGCTATAGTGTTCAGACCGAAAAAATCCGAGAACTTTTTAAAAAGCTGATTGAATAGAAGGCGTAATTTCGTATGTCATGCACTGCAGTTTGGTTACGAAGAAATTGCAACCTCAACAAGGATCACGTGATTCTTTGCTAGCAATTTCCGATCCTAAAAACGTAATCTATCTGAGCAAATAAAACCGAAAAGTTGTTTTGCAGAAACCTATTGTATTTTTTGACTCAGCCCCGTCAAAACTTTTTATTTTTTATAAAACTAAAATTTCAAAAATATCTTTTATTAATAACAAAAATGAAAAAATTACAACTGAGTATTGGCTTTTAAAATATGCACAAAAAGAACTGCTATCGATTTGGTGGGTTTAAATCTCGCTTTCGCCCTGCTGTTATGAAGGGCAGTTATGTGACATTCCTTAGCTTGGCTGCTTTATTAAGCGTCCTTCAGTATTACAACCATACTACAGTGTAAAAATTAATTTTGATCAACGACTAATCGTAAACTATTGGACTACTGGTTGTCACTCATATTCCACTCAACTTTTTGTCGAGCTCAAGGTACCTGTTGCCAGGGGCGTCGGAAAATTTTTGGTTGGGGAAAAATTTAAAAATAACTTTTTTTGTTAGATCCATAAAATTGTATTAAAGATTTATAGCCGCACCTGCCGATGAAATTGGGGAGCAATACAATCTTGTACAAATTTTATTGACGATTTCTCTAATCATGATATTGTAGTATTTTACAGAGTTGCCACTTTGATTCCGCAAGCATTGTTAGCAGAAGAACTTGTAGTGGCTAAAAAAGTCATCACTTCTATTTGGTGTCCGTATTCTTTGTTTACGTCCCAAGTAGTAGGTTAAGAATAAAAGAAAAAAAAAAGTCATCATTTTGAGTCTGTGTTTAATTAAATTATTTTCGTCTTTAATAAGCTAGTGCAGGCTAAAAAAGTAAAAGATGCCTTTAGCTCCAATCGAATTGATATTTTGGTCGAGTTTATATGATCGTAGAGACAAATTTAATCTAATGCTTCTATACTGCGAATCTTTCTGCCTGTGCCCTCCCGGTTTAAAACAAGGAAGGAGATAATTGCCCCTCTTTTCCCGCGCTTTTGGCGCCCCTACCTGTCATCACGGCCCATGTGACAGAAACAGTGCGCCAATGAGACTATGTTAGAAAAAATTATTCTGTTAACCTATTAATGCCCGAAATACAAAAATTTGGACTTTTTTAATTTTCCTGCGTGAAATTCTTTAAAATGTTCATATAAACATATTCTAAACAAAATTTTTTGATTATTTGCTTTTAAAGGGGTAATTTTAACCGTATGATGAACCATACGCGGGGTATTTGTGTTTACAAAAATTGATCGCATTTTTCCTTTTTTTTCGTACTTTTCTTAGAGTTAGGTACTGCTATACCAGCTGCTACTAATATAACTAACTTAGATAATTTTCAAAATCAAAGATTTGGTCAATTTCATTTGATCAATTCAATTAGATCAAATTCAAATAGATTCATTTGAATAAGAAACTGATGATGACGTTTATAGGTCGAAATCGATTTTTTGTAATGATACAGTTGGTTTTACATTTTTAACTTTTATATACTATATTAAATTGAAATCTGACCGATTTTATTAATAAATTCATGCATCGCAATTTGATCAGTTAAATAAAATCGTCAATGTAATACAGTAGATTTCTGACAAAAGACTTTAACATCAAGAAACAATTAAGAGAAAGGTTGCTTTGTGTTCAACCAAAAAAATTCTGCAGGTGAAGTTGAAAGATACTTAACAGAGCGCTTCATTTTACCTAATATAAAAAATAAACGTTTTTTCTCATGTTTAGATTCTTTTTCGAGAACTTTTTAGTCTGACAAAAACATCAGAGGTTATAGCCATGCAAGAAAATTGTACAGCTTGAAAAGAGCCAAACAGAGTATACAAATCTCTGCAATTCTATGCTTATGCCAATAAATCAAATTTGATGTGAACTAATCTTGATTTTAAAATGAATTAAACTTAATTTAAACATGTAATTTTAGTTCGGAGTTTACTTTAACTTCTGTACTTTTCATAATATCAGTAATAATTTTAATTTAACTAAAAAAAACTGAACAGTTTTAATTTTAATTTTAATGTAATTTTTAAATAACAGAGCAGCTCTAATTTTAATTCTAATATAATTTGGAAAAGCTAAAATATTTCAGTTGTTCAAATCTGGCTTTGGGATCGATGGTCCACTGTGACTTATGATTTTCAGTTAGCGACATAAAAAAAATAATCTTAGCTTCCTCATTTGTAGCAAATAAAACGAGGTCGTCGCACGAATTTAAGTTCTTTTTCCATCGTTCTTCTAGTGTTTGAAAACTATAATCTGATCTTGAAACAATATTTTTGTTTCATTTCTTTAACGGCCTTTTAAGTTTTCCAATTACAAAATTTTGCGAAAATATTTCAATTGATGTATGCTTGACAAGTTAATTGCTTTATTTGTTTCACGCTATTTATTCTTTATAAATATAACTTTAAATTTTAGCCATATTGTTGCCGCATTAAATTCATAGACTAGACCTGGTTTTTATCTGCTTATTGCTTGATGGCTCATGGGTCCACGCAATAACTAATCGCTCGTTTGAGATCCATAAGCCATTGGGAGGTTAATGAATAAACTTAATTTGTAGAGCAATACAAGCTAGCATGATACACTTCCACACAATAATACTTGAATATTTTATCTTGGACTTAAAAAAAACTGTTCATCTAAATCAGGGGTGGGAAACTTGCGGCCTGAAAGATATTTCAATGCGGCCCGTGTATGATTGGGACGAAATATATGAATGTCTTTGCACAAAAAAGCTTTAGAATAAACCAGTGATCTCGTTTTATTTTGTTTTAGTTGGCACTACAGTAGTATTTTGGAAGGAAAACGGAGAATTTAGAGACAGTTAGTCATCATCAATATTTGGGACGAAAATGGAGAAATTAGACGCAGCTTCAAATTGATGATTTTTTTAGTCATCACCAATTTTTTGTGACAAAAATGTGTCGTTGGGACAAATTATTCCTACAGGATAAAGTTTCCAAATGCAGAAAAACAATTAAGATTTGAGACGAAGAGCTTTTTTTCAAGAGATCACTATTTTTTTTGGGACGAAAATCTAAAAATCAGAAACAGATTCAAGGTCAAGAGCTTTTTTTCTCATATCTGTGAAGTGCTGGAAGATCATGATTCAGGCAAATGTCAATAAACTTGAGCAAAACTGTACGGTATTGTGAGCCAACATTTTTTGACTGGTACGGCTATGGCGACCAGATCAATGCGGGAGTATAAAAAATTAATTTTACAGAGCTGGCAACGTGGTCGAGTGGTTAGAGCGCCGTAATTGTGATCGACATGATCTCGATTCAAAACCTATTCGCATCATTGTGTTGTGTCCTTGGAAAAGATACTTGCTAGCATTTTCCCGTGCTTGGTGGTCTTGGTAAACAGTTTTAAGTTTCAGTAATATCTCTATAAAAAAAAATATATATATAATAACAAATTTCAATCGGACAGCAATATCTTGGCATCTCCGGAAGCAGATCGGGATAATTGCTTGCCCCTTGTAGTATCGCTCCGTCGCTTTCCTGCGAGGGAGAAAGATAAACATAGAGATAAAATGAAATGAAATCATGTTTTGACGATTTTATTACTGAAACTCGTTAATGCATCATTAATGATTAAATTACCCTAATTTAGTTTTTTTGAATATTCGAACGGAATCTTGATTTAATTTGTGATAAAAAGCGCTCAGATTGGAAAATCAACTTCTATAGAGAGAGTACAAGAATGATAGTGTTTGGCTTTGTATGTACTGTAATTAGTTTGACAATGGGCACTTTAATTTCTATTACACTGTGAAAAGTATTGACATTTGTCTTGTTTAAAATGTAGGCATTATTTTGAAATAAAAAAACAATAAAGGCATTGAAGACTCATGGAACAGTTTGTTCAGAGTCCCAAGAGTCAGCCATTTTGAAAAAATGTCTTTTGCTAGCAAAACTGTAAATTTTCAAAATCTTATACACTTTAAAAGTTTTTTTTTAAACATTTTCACGGACTTAAATTACCTCTATTATTTTAGCTGTTTATGTTTATGTTTATGTTTACAGGCCTAGTTGAGAAAACCTTTTCTTCTATGATTAAAATTTATTCTTGGGTTTAAAATTTTTTGCGGCAAAGTGCTTCAAGAATTATATCTATTATTAATTTTGAAATTTATTTAACAGTTCTAAGCGTTTTTTATTTTTGCGGAAGCACACACGGGTATTATACTGTAATCGATGAATACTCGTCTATACTGACGAGTTTGGCCTATAACAATTTGGTTCTAATTATTATATCAAGCAAATATAAACATGTATTTCTACTTCTAAAACCACTTATTTTCTGTTCGGTTTTTAAATGCTTGGCTTGTCGTCGTTTGAAGAGGTATCCACTCCAGGTCAGACACAAACAGGACTGGGGCCGAGGGTTTATCCTTTTACTACCCCAGACTGCTGCACTGCCTGGATCAGACGCTGGCAGTGATGTCATTAAGCCAGCATCGAGTTTCGTCATCCAAAACCGTCAGATCTCGTGCTCCATGTGGTGCCCGATGTATAGGGCACGCTGTTAGTACATGGTCTGCGGTTTGCTCAGAGGCGCCACACTCGCAATTCGGTGAAGGAGCGAGACCCCATTTGTGCATGGACGAATGGAATCGCCCAACACCAGTCCGCAGGCGGTTGAGTTTAACCCAAGCTGCTCGGGGTAAGCCCATCCCAACAGGCCTGGTACCGGTCTGGGGCACAAAAGCACGGAGCCTGGAAGCACCTTCACAGTACTCCGTTTTCCATTTAAGATTTGTCCATTCAGAGGCGCGGATGCCAAGTCTGGCAAGGTTGTCCAAGAGATTCCGCGCAGCTGGCACAAACGGGCGTCTGGATCTTAGTCTCACTTGGCGAGTATCTGAGGACCCACTTAACAGACCATGCAAAATATGATCGGGGTCCAGAGATCCACGGTAAGCCAAGGAGAGTGTCGCTCCCATTCGGCGAAGCTCAGCTGGCTGGACGCCTGAGAGTATAGGTAGGTGGTCCGTTGGAGTGGGACGCAGGCATCCAGTAACTATGCGCAAGGCGTCATTCAAGACACTGTCAATGAGGCGAGTGTGAGCACTGCGACACCAGACTGACGGGCCCAGATGGTAGGTGCTTTCACGCAGCCTGGGCCGTGAGTAAGTCTGTTCATTGATTTTAAAATGACAGACCGAAACCGAACCTACCAAAACGGAAGGGTATCCACCCATTCCGATGTTCAATGCTTGGCTAACAGTTACGTTATTTTTTCACAGCAAACGAATTTAATAAAAATATTTTACAATTGATTCAAAATGTACATATTCAATAAACCAAAACACTCTCTTATTATCTAACAATCGCAAAAAACAAATCAGCCTGCCACAAGTTTGCGGTGTTCAATTACGAAACATTGACCATATAGGCGACCCGACAATACAGCGCATAACAATCAAGGGCACGACAACTTATTACGCAAGGCTTATTGAAAAAAAGGCAAAATTGGTTTAAATTACCCGTCCACTAGTGAAGACAGCTTGGAATTTTTCAAAGAATTGTCGCAACCGCGTCAGCGCGGGGCGCGCGAACGTTTAGACGCTGGCAAACCCAGATTTCGTCTTGGACAAATTTAGGAATAAAAACTACGATCACACCGGATGGTGTATATATATCAAATCAGAAAAATGAAAATAAACAATAAAAATATCACAAACAGTCAAAAATTATTACTATAAAACTTGTAAATGTGCTGGTAAAAAAAACATGAAACACAGAATTCTATTTGACTACCTGATACGCAGCAATATGTTTACTAAGTAATCCTATGTGATACGCAACAATACGCAGTGCTTGTTTTCATACGATACGGCTGACTCACTAAAGTGAGAACTTAAAATGATTATTTTACTAAGCAGCAAAACTAAATGTAATTGGATATTGAGTAGACCTTAGAAAAACGCATGGGTCAAAATGAATCCTTCTGGTAGTTTTAAATAGAACATCTCGTATATAAAAACAAGGAAAAAATATTTTCGCGATTAAACTTAGGCTTATAATGAAGAGTTAAAATAAATTAAAATCTTGTTGAATTACGTTGGGCGCAATTTTCAAATTACTTACATCCATTGGTCAAAATGACCACAACGGTACTTCTAGTGTTATTAACATCGTGCAATGCATTTAACCGGAGTGCTCAACTCAATTGAACAAAGGTCCGAAATCGATAGAGAAAGTAAAATGTTTAAAAGTTAACTGACATAAAAGGATCATCGTAATCATAAATCAAACACCAATTACAACGTTTGCTTAACTTCTATGCCTGAGTTCAAATACCATGAAAAAATGTCATCAATTTAAATCAGAATTAAAAAAGCATCTTTCTCATAAAAGTAGCTTCAATTAAAACAATATTATCGTAAAGACATTAAACTAGAACTTGATCTGGAGCAAATCAGATCAAGTATAAAAAAAAACGAACAAGTTTACGGTGCAATAATATCTATACAGTAACAAAAAAAAACAAAAAAAACAAAACAAGCGCTCTTATAAAGCATACAGTTAAACATCAACAAAAAATACACGGTAAATCAGGTTCTGACTAATTAATGACACAATAATCAATATGGTTCGTGTTAAAATATAATACAATATTAAAAAATATATTGCTCTGAAAGTCGGGGAAATTATATTTGATTAAGCGACGGATTTTCTAGTTTGAAGCGCACGGCGAATTCACCGAAAAAATTGCAAAGAAAAAAATTACGACTCGAATTTACGTGATTTACTTTTCTGCGTATTTCAAAATGGAGCTGCAGCAAAGGAAAGTTTTTTTTTGATAAAAAAAAAAAAAAAAAACAGCCAGGAAGCTTGTTTACAATGGCCAATTACAATGAGCATAACTCAAACGGCAATAAAACTGCAGCTTATTACTCTTGTTCGGCAGCCTAGCGATTAAAATTGAAAGTTGACCAACTAAAGCAGTGCTTTACAACCGGCGTATTGTACACTCCAGGGTGTATCAGAGTTATTTGAAGTTGTACCAGCTTGATTGGGTGTACTAAAGAGTATTCAAAATTTTTTTCTCATTTAGTTTAACTATTAGAATGCCTTTTATTTTTTTAATGAATTAATTTTTTGTTACATCAAAAAAATATTGTAGAATCAACATGAAATCCTATTTTTTGCACTTAAATAGTTTCTTATTTTTATTTTTTTAATCATATGTTCATAAAAAGAAAAAAAAACAAGTGAAGGCCAAAAAAGTTCTTTCATTTTAATTAAACATCTTTTTTGGACTTTAAAACATGATTTATAACTAGGGTGTACAGTTTTTTCGGTCCTTACGTATTATCGGGAGGACCTTTGATTTTTACTTTTTCCTTTTTTTCACAGTACGTATTAAGGGTTAGGGTTAGGGTTAGGGTTAGGGTTAGGGTTAGGGTTAGGGTTAGGGTTAGTAACCCTAATTTACTTTAATAATAAGTAACCCTATTTACTTTAATTTTTGAGTCGTTTTTTTAAAGGTCCTCCCGATAATACGTAAGCACCGTTTTTTCAGTCAAATTAAAAGTGTTTACCGTTGCAAAAAAAGGTTGAAAAGCACTGATCTATAAAAGGTCGGATTCATCGCTCGCATAAAAATCCTACATCGGAAAAAATTATTAAAATTAAAATGGATCGAAACCACAAAGCGCAAATATCGACGCAATCACAAACGCAATGCAGATACTTGATACAAAATTTACATTTTAGAAAAACATCGCCAGGAGGATTACTTTAAAAAAAACTGAAAATCAAACCCAGAGATTCCCAATAAAAACACTCATTTAAGAGGATAAAAAAAAGCAAAAAGTTCTTTTACTTAATTTAAAGGACAGTGGATTTGCATTTATCAGCAAAATGAATGACATTACTCGTTTTAACAAGCAGTATTTGAAGCTGCTTTTAAGACTACAAGCAGAGAAAGTTATCAAGGAGTCCTTGTTATGGGCACAAGAACATAACGAGAATAAATACCAAGTCCACCATGCTTATTGACAAAGCAATATTTTCTACCCTTCGGCTACTAAAAAGTAACAACTAATGTTGGATGAAAACGAGTTTTTACTTGGTATACATGTACAATTTAAAAAAACTGGTTAAAAAATGAACCAAATATACTGTAAATCAGAGAACTTGGTCAAACTGGCAATGGAATCGAATTTGAAAGTTACAAATATTTAGAATTAACTTCATCTTTCAAATAAGCCTTGCACTTGCATGTAAAAAATTGAAATATAAGTTTTTTAAATGAAGTAATCAACTTGAAGAAATTTTTTTTATGGAATTCAGTGGCTGGGTAATCAACCTTTTTTTCCCCCCACAAAAAAGTTTTAATTATTATTATTGCTTAAGCAAGCACATTTTAGACAGTTTTTGATTTTTAAATTTGAAGTTTAAAAACCAAAAACATTTAAAATTTATTGTCCAGGCAGCTATTTTTTCTGAACAACTTAAAAGTTTATTCATAAGAAAGAAGTTTCAGTTTTCAGACAAATATATCTCTCCTTATTTCCATAATTGCTGTCAGTCGATTGAGTGCTTTGAGTAGTATCAAAAAATCTAGATGATTTTGGATGACAGAAGACTTTTCGAAGAGGTAAGTACCAAAAATCAAACATTTCTTGATTCTTGATGCAAGACAGATAGAGCAAGATTGCCCCCTGCAAGACATAGAAAATTCTATTCTGACTTTGATATCAGTTTTTATTTTAACTTTTAAGTCAAATACATTATTCAAATAGCTTATCAATCAAGATAAGTAGCTTATTAATCAAATTGTGCTTTGGACGCGCGTACAAAATGCAATTATAAAAATATCGCAAAACATTTCAAGGTTCACAATATCGATAATAACATAATTTTTTAACACTCATTTCATGGAGCAAAAGTTTATTAAGTAGTTTTAACAGTGACTAACAGCATGGTAAACAACAGTAGTAATTTTAATTTAAAGTTTATTAGTTCTTCTGGTACAATCAGAGGCAAGTTAAACTATTGAATTTTAAATTAAGTACTATCCCTGGTAACAGTGTTTACATTAATAATAGTCTTACTAAAACTTTTCACGTAATTGCGGTGGCTCATTATCTGCCTCCGATGAAAGTTGCTTTCTTGCAGCCTGGGCCATGAATAAGTCTGCTCTTGTTACTAAATCGGCTATTACTAAGCAAGTCGGCTACGTGACAGACCGAAACCAAAACTTTCAAAACCGAAGGGTATCTACCCATCCCGATGTTCAGCAAGGGTCTTTTTATTGGAAAAAGTATTTTTCAGAATGGGACAATGCCTAAAAAATCTACTTTTCAGGGCACATTGCCAAAAGTCCCGAACGCCCACTAGCTAAAAATAGAAGGCCTTACTGGAAGCAGGATAAAAATTCTTTATCATTTTGCTCTACAGTTTGAGACACTTGTGATCTTACTACAGAAGATCCACTCCAATAATGCAAAGAAGCTAGTGCTTCCAAGCTTATAACTAGCTGGGTCTTTTTTCAGCAGAAAGCATGGCCTTGCCACGTTTGTTTACGAGCGTCTAACGCTTTTGGATCAATCTCCACCGACAAAGAAGATTGAATAATTGTACGTGGGCCTTGATGGTTATAAAATAATCGACGTTGACAAACCTCCACCGATGCGATTGTGATACGTAGATCTTCTAGTGTTTCTTTACCCCTGTGTCTATGCAGGCGATTTCAACTGTCGTCGCGTTGATTGTTGTTACAATGATAACAGTGCGGAAGGTAAGTGCTTGGCTAGTTGGACAAGTGTTAATAATCTTGGTCTCCTATACAATGTCAAGGATGCCGCCAGCCTTTACTTTGGTCTCGGCAACACTGGCACTAATCGCTTATCGCACCACCATGTTTTGCTTTGTCTATGTCAAGCATCCTTGTTAAGCAATAGAACTTCCGCAAGGCCAAATGGAAGCACTAAATTGCCATGACGAAAAAATTTGCAAAGACTTTGTTGCTGCCTGATTAACTTGATGTGGATGCGGCTTACCAGAAGTTTTGCAAGATCATCAGGAGAGCAGCTCAAAAGAGCATCCCACGCGGTTATTGAAACAACGACATGTATATTTTGTGTTAGGATGCGAAGCGCAAATCTCTCTATAGAACTTTCCTGCAGTCTACTTTGGGAGTCGAGTCGAGTTTGGCTGCCACAGCTTTACTTGCAAAACTTGACAGGAAGCGGAGGGATCGATGGTCCGAAGCAGTTCGGAGCATCAACTTTTCACACAGTAGTTGTAAAGCATGGAATATATTGAACACCCTTACCGGTAGCTCACAACACTCTCCTCGTCACTTTCCTGTTTCAGATGATGCTACTGCATCTCAATATAGCCAGAAACGGAATATATGAGGCTATTGGCCACAAGTCATCTCGACGTGCTTCTTAAGGAGTGTCCGACTTTTAAAGGACCATAACCCAGACCGAGTGAAAATTTCTGAGAACTATTTACAGAAAGCATTCACTGCTGCCCTCCGACAAGTTTATCTCGACTAGGACCCAAAGATGGTAACGACCAATATCTCTGCTCTGTGTCCTCTACAATACTATCGAGAATCTTATCTACGCCCATGTCGATCCAATTATTGATCCACTGGAAGTCAATTGTGGATCAAGTTGTTTTGTTGACACAAAACATTGAGGATTATTTCGAGACTAAAATGAAGGCCGGTGCTGAATTTTTCGATCTGACAGCGGCCTATGACACTGTCTGGCACCGTAGAAGCTGCGGAGGCTTCTACCGGATAAGCACATAGACAGAATGATTATGGAACTTGTCCGAAACCGAGGTTTCACCCTTACTACCGGTGACAGCAAACAAAGAAAGTTACGCTGTCTGAAAAACGGCTTTCCTCAGGGATTAGTCTTGGATCCCCTCCTTTTCAACATCTATACATACCACCTGCCTTTCACGAATTCCAGAAAGTTTACTTATGCAGACGATCTAGCATTGTTGCACTCTTCTGAAAACTGTGATGATCTGGAGGGGACTTTAAGCCAAGACATGACTACACTTTCAGCGTATCCCCAGACTTGGAGGTTGAAGTTCAGTCACACTAAGACAGTGACGGCAGCCTTTCACTTAAATAACCGAGAGGCCAAACGTGATCTAAGAGTCTGTAACAACAATTGATTTTTACCGTTCTGTCCTACCCATATTTTTCTTGGGGTAAAAGTGGACAGATTGCTCACGTTCCGTCACCATTTAGTGACATTGTGCACTGACCACAATACCACAATATCACTAAATGCTCACGTTTCGTAACCATTTAGTGACAGTGTGGCATTGTGCTTTGTGCAAAAAAGTATCTTTGCGCGTCACACTGCTGAGACAACTTGTAGGCTCAGGATAAGACACTGACCCCAAAACACTATGCACCGTTGCCCTATATCGGGTCTGTAGCAGTGAGAATTGGATAACTTAAAACTTAAAAGTTGCGCAGCGCCGGACGCTTCCACTACCATCTTGCAGTTGATTAAGTCCGAATAGAAGTCATGCAGACTTTCTTTATTAATACGAATCACTAGGCTTTAGTGACCAGGCTCAAATGTGCCTTTATTGTGATATCCGAGGAGCCAAATGCATCCTCTAAAAAATGCAAGGCACTTTGTCGCGCTTCGATCCGGTCTCAACATTATGCAACTGCTAATTAACTTTCTAAATTTATTTCTTTAAAGATGATTTAATTAATTGTGATGAAACAAAAATAACCAAAACACGGTTTACTGCTTATTTTTAAACACTTTGTACCACATTGTTTATACTACTATATCTATGAGACGTCCATAATTGCTTCAATTTTCTGAAATCGCCAAAAATCTATTATTTGTAATACATTTGTTTGTATTACAGCACTAAAAAACACTTTTAAGTCTTTTCTTTTAACCAGTTTTTTTTTAATTATCATTTTTGAAATGAATTTATTTACTTATCAAACCAAATCTTTTACAAATTAAGTTAGTTGAAAAGAAACAAGTAATCGAAGGTCAAAATAACCGCAACAAATCGGTAAAAATCACGATTAAAAACTTATTTATTTTGCTTTTCTAAAATATGCACAACTTAATCCATGATTGGAGTTGAGAAGTCTCATTTCATCCACATCTGTCTCATGAAATTGACAGAAAGACAATTTAAAACAAGATAAAATAAAAAATTGTTTTTTTTAGACTTTGCTTCAATTTGAAAGACAGAAATATGTTGTTTATTTTAAAATTCATTTGTTATTCTGGTAGAATCAGAGGCAAGTAAAACTTCAACAAATACAGAAGGCGTAATATACTGTATTTATTAAAGAAAAACTCAACGACTTTCGTCCGTTACATCGGGCGGACTTCATCAGGTTAAAGCAGAACACAACGCGCACCGTATTTAAAAACCAAGAAGTTAAAAACACCAACCAACAAACACAAGGTGAGAAGCGAACAAACATACAACAGAAACAAATTTAACAGGTTGAAAACCCACATTAGTTGAGATTTTTTATATTGCTATGTATTTTTGGAAAAACATCACGATCTTTATCATTTATTGAATTTTTTGTATTATTAATATACGATAATGATTCTAAAAATTTTCGTTTATCATAGTCAATGTTATAATTCAATATTTCAAAATTAGCAAAATCAATCCTATGTTCACAATTAAAACAATGCTTAACCAATGCAGTCTTTTTATTTAAATCGTCTTCTTTTAATTTAGCAAAATTAATCGGTTTCAAATCACGTTTATGTTCCGATAAGCGAGTATTGAAACATCTGCCCGTTTCACCAACATATACATTCGAGCAATCTTTACACGGAATTTTATAAATTGCACCACGCATATATATATCATCAACAGAGTCTTTTATTTTTGGTAAAATATTTTCAATTGTTTTATAAGGGTAAGTATACACATTAATGTTAAATTTTCTCAAAATTCTAGACATTTCATCACTCAAACCTATGGTAAACCGACATAGTTAGATATTTTTTCACTCATGCAAACACTTTTATTAACTTTTTTATGCTTAATTTCTTTTTTCATTTTATTCAATAACCAATCTGGGTAATCATTATCACGTAAAGCATAACAAATAAATTTAACTTCATTGATTTTATCTCAATAATTTGTAATTAATTTAGATTTAGCGCGAAACAATAATGTTTTAACCAAACCAACTTTTTGAGAAAAATTATGACATGAATTAAAATTTAAGTATCTAGTTGTATGTGTAGGTTTTCTACAGGCTTTTGTAGTTAGTTGACCGTTGTTTTGAATTATTAACACATCTAAAAACGGAATAGCATTATCAACTTCTTGTTCAACCGTGAATTTAATACTTTCTTGAATATTATTTATAAATTTATGGAAAGATACTACCTTGGCTTTCTTTAGCACAACAAAAGTATCATCAATGTAACGTAACCAAATGCGAGGTGGGGATGCAAAATCTTTTAGCATTTTATTCTCAATAGATTCTATAACTAAATTAGCCACATTGACGGAGATAGGTGAACCCATCGCAACACCAAAAATTTGACGATAAAATTTCTTACGAAAACATTAAAGCATTCATAATTTCGTTGATATTTAATTTACATCTAATTTTTAATTCGCTATAAGAAATATGTTGTTTTTAGGAAAACTGTATTTTGTGCTTTAAAATATTGCAATCCTCGTATTATAGACTATTTTAATATGGTTTGTTCAGGTTTTGTTTTAATTTAAAAGTTAAACTTTATTTTTATGATCAATTGTTTCAAAATGACATTAGGCCTAGATAATTTATAAAAGAGCTCCGTCTTTTGCGCAATTTTTCTGTGATTAAATACCGGAATCAGCAAAAGTATCAAAATGGAAGGGTATCCACACATTCCGATGTTCAGTACGGGTCTGCTAATAGGCAAACGTCCTTTTCAAAACGGGGCAATGCCAGGATAAAACTGCCCTTTTCAAGGCACATTGACAACAAGTTCCGAAGACCCACTATTTTTCAGCTGAACATCGAAGGCCTCACTGCAAGCAACATGAACGTTCTTTATCACCTCGCTATGCAGTCTGAGGCACTCGTCATCCTACTGCAGGAGATCCGCTGCACTGATGCAGAGAAGTTCGTACTTCCAAGCTACTAACTAGCTGGATTTTCTTTAAGCAGGAAGCATGGCCTTGCCACGTTTGTCCACGAGCGACTGCGATACACGCTTTTGGACCAATCTCTACCGACATCGGAGATCGAGTGGTTGTGTGTGGACGTTGATGGCTATAAAATAGTTAACGTCTACAAACCACTGCCAACGCAATTGCGAACCCTGGATCTCCCAGTGTTTCCTCACCCATGTCTTTACGCTGGCAATTTTAACTGTCGTCATGCTGACTGGGGTTACGATGACAACAGTCCGGATGGTGAGTGCTTGGCTGGCTGGGCAATTATTAATTGTCTTGCCTTCCTATATAATGCCAAGGACGCTGCCAGTTTTTATTCCGGCCGTTGGAACGCTGGCACCAATCCAGATCTAGCTTTAGCCAGCGTGGGTCCAAACAGTCGCTTACCGGATAGACGTGTCCTTGAAAAGTTCCCCAGGTAACAACATCGACCTTCGCTTATTACACCACCAAGGTTTGCTATGGCAGTGCCAAGCATGCCTGTTAAGCGATGGAACTTTCGCAAGGCCAAATGGAGTCAATACATTGCTTTGACGAATAAATTTGCAAAGACTTTGTTACCGCCTAATTCAATTGATGTAGATGCGGCTAACCAGGACTTCTGTAACACCATTAAGAAAGCAGCCAAAAAGACTATCCCACGCGGGTATCGAAATAACTATATTCCGTGTTAGGATGCAGAGTGTGAATACCTCTATAAAGCTTTCCTGCAGTCTCCTCAGGGAGACAATTCAAGTTTAGCTGCTACAGCTCTGCTTTCCAAGCTTGACAGGAAGCGGAGGGATTTAGAAATGGGAAATACGAGGTTGTTGACCACAAGTCATCTCGACTTGTCTCTCAAGAAGTGTATGACCTTTGGAGGGCCACAACACCAGACGCAGTAAATATCTCTGACAATTTTTCACAGAAAGAATTTACTGCTGCCCTCCAACATTTAAAACCAGGTAAAGCCCCGGGACTTGATTCCATCTGCCCAGAGCTTATACTCCATCCCGGAGCTGCTTTGAATTCCTGGTTATGTGACTTCCTTTCTTCCTGTTTGCGCGGACTCAAAATTCCCAAGATCTGGAGAAGAGCGCTTGTGGTCGCGATCTCAAACCAGCAAAGCCGTTGGGGGACCCAAAGAGGTATCGACCGATATCTCTGCCCTGTGTCCCCTACAAAATTCTCGAGAGGCTTATCTATGCCCGCGTTGAGCCATTAATCGATCCACTGCTCCTAAACTGCAGGCTGGGTTCCGACTCGGGAAGTCAACCGTAGATCAAGTTGTTCTACTAACCCAGAACATCGAGGATTCTTTTGAGGCTAAAAAGAAGGCCGGTGCCGTATTTGTCAATCTGACAGCTGCTTATGACACTGTCTGGCACCGTGGCCTTACCTGCAAGCTGCTGAGACTACTTCCGGATAAGCACATGGTCAGAATGATGATGGAGCTCATCCGAAATCGAAGTTTTACCCTTACCACCGGTGACAGCAAACAAAGCAGGCTACGCCATTTTTCAAATGGCGTTCCTCAGGGATCGATCTTGGCTCCCCTCCTATTCAACATCTATACGTACGATCTGGCTTCCATGATTTCCAGAAAGTTTGCTTATGCTGATGATTTAGCATTGTTACACTCTTCTGGAAACTGGAAGGACTTGGAGGGGACTTTAAGCCAAGACATGTCTACACTTTCAGCGTATCTCCAGACTTGGAGGTTGAGGACAATAATATTATCGTTCAGTTTGTTTGATAATATTATTGTTACGTATTTATTTATTTATTTTGTTTTTTTTCTTTTTTCACTTCTTATATCTTTATATGATTAAGGTGTTGCAGCCATGCTTTATACTATCTTGTACTTTTACTTTATGTTTATCATATGCATGTTTTAACGTCTGACGTTGTGCTGCTTCTTCCTTTTCTTGATCTTTTTAATGTTTATAATTTTTGTGTTAAATTGTTTAATAATGATTGAGAATAAAAACACTGAATGAATGAATGAATGAGGCTCAGTCACACTAAGACGGTGACGGCAGCCTTTCACTTACATAACCGAGATGCCAAACGTGAGCTAAAGGTCTACAACAATGATAAACTTTTACCGTTCTGTCTAATTCCTACTTATCTTGGGGTAAAACTGGACAGATCGCTCACGTTTTGTTATCATTTAGTGGCATTGCGCAAAAAACTATTCTCGCGCGTCACACTGCTGAGGCGACTCGTGGGCTCGGGATGGGGTGCTGGTGCTAAAACGCTACCTTATCTCTGGTCTACTCAATAGCGGAGTACTGTACGCCAGTCTGGTGTCGTAGTGCTCACACTCGCCTCATCGACAGTGTTTTGAACGACGCCTTGCGCATAGTTACTGGATGCCTGCGTCCCACTCCAACGGACCACCTACCTGTACTCTCAGGCATCCAGCCAGCTGAACTTTGCATAATGGGAGCGACACTCTCCTTGGCTCACTGTGGATCTTTGGACCCTGATCATATCTTGTATAGTCTTTTAAGTGTGTCCTCAGATACTCTCCAAGTGAGTCTAAGATCCAGACGCCCGTTTGTGCCAGCTGCACGGAATCTTTTAAACAACTTTGCAGATTTGGCATCCGCGCTTCTGAATTGACAAATCTTAAATGGAAAACGGAGTATTGTGGAAATGCTTCCAGGCTCCGTGCTTTTTTGCCCGGGACCAATCGCAGGCCTGTTGGGATGGGCTTACCCCGAGTAGCTTGGGTTAAGCTCAATCGCCTACGGACTGATGTTGGGCGATTCCATTCGTCCATGTACAAGTGGGGTCTCGCTCCTTCACCGAATTGCGAGTGTGGCGCCTCTGAGCAAACCGCAGATCATGTAGTAACAGCGTGCCCCATACATCGGCCACCACATGGAGCACGAGTTCTGACGGTTTTGGATGACGAAACTCGATGCTAACTTAATAACACCACTGCCAGCATCTGATTCAGGCAGTGCAGCAGTTTGGAGTAGTAAAAGAATAAACCCTCGGCCCCAGTCCTGTTTGTGCCTGACCTGAAGTGGATACCCTTTAAACGACGACGACTATTAAATTTTTCAAGCTCGCCCAAAGCATCTAAGCCCTGACAGCAAATCATCACCCTCACAAGTTCCTCCATAGTGCACACGGAGCTCTTAGATTGATTACTACCAACAGCTGGCTCATTTGAATTGCCAGACGACCTAAAATAAACAGCTGCCGGCCCGGAAGGAACTCTGGTCTGATTGGCATCAGCAGTCGCCGGCCCGTGTAAAACCCTTGGCACATCAAAATTGGCAACTGCTGGCTTATCTGGCGCCAAAGGTCCGAGCAATTTTGACTGCCTTATCTCAGAGTGCCATGGGTTGCCATTTGCATTTAAGTAACTAGCTTTGTTAACTTCACAAAGACTGCCATTTGGTAATGCTGTTGGAGACAAATTCAAGTTAGGCTGAACTGAAGACCCAAGTCTATCATGATTTTAAAGAGATTCCAAGAAGAAACCAACCTTATCTTTTGAAAAAACCGCTGTACCGACCTCATCTAACAACAAAAAGAACCCCTCAGACTCTTGCATAGCCTCAATATCTAACACTGAAGAGACTCTTGCATAGCCTCGGTCTAAATTACTTACCGTCTTTCCACTTTTTGCTTATTAATAGAGCTGAAAAAATTTGATTTATTTGAAACAGCAGTGAAACAGTAATTTGCAGTAAATTTCCAATTGTTCGGTTTGCATAAAGCAAGACGCTTCATGTTAATTCTGATTAATTTCTTTTAAAAAATCTATTTTTGTTGCTTTTCTATCACTAATGATTTTGAACAACCATTTGCAATTTACATAAAATGATCTGTGCAGCCCATGTTAGGCCAAAAGCTTTGAGCAATTTGTTGTTTTAACTGAACCCAAACTACTGAAAAACAGAAACAGGAGTATTTTTTCTTTTCTATCTATCTTATCTATTATTTTAATTCTGATTCTTTTTTAAATTTTATACCCATAACAAAAACGTACTTGCAATGAAGTAATTAAAGAGAAAACAGTTCCAAACACTAGCTGAAAGTCATCGTTAGAGTCTACAAGCAAAAAATATCCCAAAATCCAAGTAAGTCCCAAAGATAAAGACAAAGACACAACAATACTGAATTGTTTCAATGAACTTTTATTAACGGCAGTAGATCGAATCTGAAATCAGATTTTCGTTTTTACTCAGAATCCTAGCTGAAGCCAACTTACAAATACACAAAGAAGTCAGAATAACTAACTTTTTCCTTCTTGAAAAGAACTTTTTTAGATACCACCCCAACAACAAACGTGTTCATAATTAAAACCACTCCAATGACGAGAAGGAAAGAGTAATAAAGGGATGGTGTATTAACCCAGCACATATTATCCCGAAAATACAAAGATGGTTGACGATAAACATGGGCTGCTAAACAAAAAAACAAAAATATTTTTTAAGAACTGATATTAAATTTTAAATTAAGCCCAAGATGTCTTTGGACTTTGCAGCTTTTCCGCTGATCCCTAGCATACCAAAAACATACAATAAATATTTTCCAGCGGACAAAGTTCGGTGGGTCTTATGTGCAAGAGCTAATCAAATGTAAAGTCAGCAAGGTCGTGTGGTTAGAGCGCCGTGATTGAAACATAGTCTCGGTTTAAAACTTACTTTACGTTCTGTTGTATCGTTGTGAAAGATACTTCACGGCACTTTCCCCTGCTTGGTGGTCTTGGCAAGCAGTTCTAAATTTTATTCATATCTATAAAAAATACAAAATAAAAATTTCAACCAAACAGCAATATCTTGGCATCTTCAAAAGCAGGTCTGGTAACTGCTTGCCCTATGTAGGCCTTCCCTCTTCTCCATTCCGTCGTTTTCATGCGAGTCAGGAGGATAAATATAGAGATAAAATGAAAATGAAAAATAAAGTACAAAATAATTACAACGTGGTAAAATAAAAAATGAAACTCACAATAAAATAAAATATTAATTTAAAAATCTCTATAACGATTTGAATTGAATGAACAGTGGATGTACATCGTGGTAAAACAATGGTTAAATCCCTCTGCTGTGATATTTTTTGCACGGCACAGAGAAATAACTAATTATTGAGATTAAAAACAATTATATAAATATACATATAAAGGTTGCTTTGAAGGCAAATGTGCAGTGATCAAAAAGTATGTGGCTTGATCTAAAACATCAAATCGAGGAAGAAGTGAAAGTTCATTTAAGCTTTACAAATAGAAACTTCGTAGAGAAGGCCAAGTCAAGTGAGAACAAAAACTATAAATATCTTATATTAACTCGTATATGAAAACTAAAGTGCGAATATTCATACGTAGATTGAAAAGGAAGTTGGTGCGAAAACTTTAAAATTATTGATGTGGGAAGAAACCGTTGAGTGTGATGTGACATGTGACAAAATCTGACAAAATTTTGGCAAAATTACCTAGAACAGGGGTTCCAAATTTTTGTTCATCTGTACCCTTTGGACACTTTATAGGTTCTCATGTACCTCCAAAATTTTGTCAGATTTTTAGCGCAAATCTCAACTTGCTCTGATGTATCACTTACTTTTTATGGCTAAGCAATCATTTGTAAGTTAAAAAAATTAAAAATTGGTAGTTTATAGTGACAAGAAGCGCTACCAATGTGGCAATTCAAATTCAGAAGGTTAACCACTAAGTTGATTCTATTGACATTTATTTTCTTATTCAAATAGAAATAAAAACCAAACATTTACAATATTTCAGTCAACTTATTTTATCATAATTTAAACAGAAGCTCAACGTTATCTATTTGATGTTTGCGGAAGAGTTACTCTATATATTACAATCTGTGACAAAGTCACATCGCTATATAAAATTGGGCGTAATATCACGTGATCATGCGATATGGAACGACAATATGTGAAATTCCGAGATGTACATAAATGGAGCATAATAAGTGATGACGAAAGCAACAAAAATGCTTAAATAGCAGGTGTAGCAATTTTTTGTATGAATTGAACATCATAAACCAAAAATTCACATAACTATTTTTTTGAATACACATCGCGTACAAAAGTATCATATTGAAATTTAACCAGTTTCTCTCGCGTACCTGTCCCAGCTGCAGCATTTGAGCGTTTGCAGTAAAATAATTTCTAATGTATGCAGCTCTTGATAGACCAATTAGAAATATTGTGTTATTGTATTTCAATTTTGGTAAATCATAGGAAGCAAGTGAGAATACATTGAAAATATACTAGATGCAAATTTAATCAATTACTCTAACAATTAAAAGCTAGATAAGGATAATCTCTTACATATAATGTACCCCATGAAAAGTCAAAATGTACCCCTGGGAGTACATGTACTTTAGTTTGGAAACCCCTGACCTAGAACCAAAAAACCTTTTTCCGTCGCTTAATCTTTTTCTTTTGCCGAAATATCTTGTCTACAATCGTTGTTTAACCCTTATCAGCACGGTGATTTTGGGTAACTTAATCGGCACGTATGTTGACAAATGTCAACATGCCTTTTTTGTGTGCATTTCAATGCTGCTGTAGCTGTTTTCAAGGTTTGTTTCCGTTTTATACAGTACTGGTATGATAAATATGTGCTATTAAACAACGTCACATTGCAACCAATTGATAACAACGCACATTCCTTTGAATGAACAGTTGATTTTGACAAATTATCACAATTTTTATTCGAAACTCCGGGTCTGCTTTGCACGCAAGGGCTGGTTTTACAAACAACTTAGCTGAACTAGAACGAAATTTCAACAAAGAAAGTTTATCGTTCCTTGCAAAGAAAGTTTATAAAAAACACAAAACCGCAGAAACATAACACAAACATGTAGGCGTACAGTATTTCATAGTTCAACCATACTTAGGTGTTCAGCATTCCATGCAATACGTGTTTTTAGGTGTTTTTCTGTGTTGCGGGCATACACGTCGGCGGCAAACGATGCATGCAAGGCGAGTATGCTTCGCACACCTGTAACATCTTCCCCGTTTGATGCGTTGAGCAGTGTCACTTGTGGTGCTACCACAAGCAGTAATGAACCCCGTCTTTTCTGCAAGGAGCTTTGTTTCACCTTTCAATTTTCGTTTGCTGACATATGGTTGAGCCAGTTGAAAGCTTAGTTGCTTGAGAAAATTTGTTTTTTTGCCACATTTCCCACTGCTTCTCATTACGATAAAAGCGTTGTTAGTGGCAACATTTATCAAATTGTAGTTGATAACCATTGGCCACAGGTTGGTCTTCCTCAAGCAATTGAATTCTTCACAGTTTTCATCAAGAGTGTCAACTCCTCCTTTGTGCTTATTGTAATCTGTGATAACTGTAGGTTTGCTGTGGCAGTCCGTGATTGAAATGAAGGAGTGTGAAGATGACATCATGAGCACATTCTTGTTGCGCTTGGGGACATATGACAGTAGAAGAATTTTGTTGGCATGGTCATACAGTGCCTTAGTGCTTTCAACTTCTCTTCCTCTTCCTGTTTTGAATTGCGATGGTACTTCCCGCCGATTAGCCATTATTGTACCAACCAATGTCAGGTTTTTCTCCAACAGGTTGCACACCAGACCATGAGAGGTAAAGTATCGGTCAACATATATGTCTCGACCTGTACCAAAATAAACTGAGCACAACTTCATTACAATATCATTGGCAAGGTTTCTATGAGGTGCTGAGTCAGATTCTCTCCCAGAGTAAATCATTCCATTTAGGGCAAAACCGGTAGTAGCTTCGCACAGCCAGAAGAACTTCACGCCGTATTTTCTTGGTTTTGATGGCATATATGTTCTTCCGGGAATCTTTCCACGATATCCGACCAGTTGTTCATCCACGGTCAAGGCCTCGTTTGGGACATAGATGTTGCGTAAATTATTATTGAACATTTCCCATACCTCTCGAATAGCAGCTAATCTATCGATTCTCTGTCTTGCTGGTCGAGAACGATAGTTGTCGAAACGCATGCAACGTAGTAAGAATTTGAATCGATTCAATGCCATCGTAACTCGATAAAATGGTCTACTGTCAATAGGATCCCACAAGCGACGCAAGTCTGTGAAATTGTCTCTGTCCAAGCCAGCACGAATCATAATAGCAAGACCTGCTTCAACTTCTTCAGAAGTAAAGTCTTTGTAGACATAGTTTGGCGGGAATGCACATTCATGTCTCACGTCCCTTGCTTTTCTGTTTGTCTCACGCACTATCTGAAGTGTAATTTCAGGTCGGTAAAATACTTTGAAGGCATCCACTTCATGTTCAGGAGCAGCAATAATTCGAGGTTGTTGCGTCAATATATTTCTCCTCCTGAGCCTTCTAGGAAAAGGATTTTCGTAATACGTAGCATTTCCAGCTGTAATTCCTACTTGATCATCATCTAAACTAGCATTATCGTCAATAGGATCTTGATCCTCATCACTAAAGTCGTCTTCACTTTCTTCCTCATACACATCTATGTCAGAAAGTTCCTCAGGTGGCACAGGAAGTTCGACATCATCAGAAATAGATTCGGATTCGCTGGCACTTGTATCCTCGGCATCAGAGTCGTTATCAACATCATCAAACACTTTCTGCATTTGTCGTAGAGCCTCTTGAAACGTAAATCTTCTCTGTCTATTCATCGCCAAGTTCCAGCTATATTGTCTAAGCAATTGAAAACGCCTAACGCAGTTTGAATAGTTATTATTTCAAGCTGAATACAGTATTATTCTACGTTCTTATTTCTGAAATATATCACTAGATAGGTAAGGATTCAAAAAAATAGCTAGAAATATTTCCCTCGTCTCTGCCTGAGAACAGCAAGAACTGATTTCGACATGAAAGCTTCCCGTATGCTGGCTAGAGATTGATGTACCAGAGAAGAACACTTACTCTTGTGCAATAAAGAAGCAACACATAATGTCTTACAGAGCATGGTGCAATCAGAATCAATGGTGCAATAAAGCTGACGAAATCGAATAATTACTGGTTCTGGCCGCTCCTGGGAAAACTTCTGAAAAAAGAATAACTTCTTCCAGCCAAAGAACAAGTTACTAACTGCGCTTGCTTGTTTGATGCAAGTTATTGGCAATTCCATTGAAACAATGGCAATGGTTTCTTGTAAAGGCGCGTTTACAGCCGTTTACAGTACTTTTTTCTTTCAACGTGATCTTGGTTTGTTTTATTGACGCTCAAATCCACTCATTTTTTCTCGAAAACAGTGGATTTGAGCGTCAATAAAACAAACCAAGATCACGTTGAAAGAAAAAAGTACTGTAAACGGCTGTAAACGCGCCTTAACTCTTACTACTGCATTTTGGCGTAAGTCATGGAACGATCTAAACTCTCAAAGGCCGTTTGTCTCTGCTAATCTACTGTTGTTACTACTTGTTGACATTTGTCAACAAGCGTGCCGATTAAGATAAAATGCAAATAACTCATTGTAAAAGCAATTTGGGATTTTGATATCACTTCAGTAGTAAGGTAGTCAAAAGTTCTCCATCGTCCGTGAATTGTGCTGAGCTAGCATATAGAGGGCAAGTGCAATCAAAAAACGAAAATAAAATGTTGACAAATGTCAACAGAAGTGCTGATAAGGGTTAATACGAGACCGACCGCAGTTTATATCTGATTTATAAAGTTCTATTTGACGTTGAAAAATATTTTTTCTCTTTAAAAAATGATTTGCACCTGGCAGAAACAATTCTACTTCTTTGTCACGGCATAAAAAGTTTTACTTAAAACAAACCACATTTTACCATGAAAACTCTCAAGTTATTTTTGTTTTATTTAAATTTTCTTTCTTTGTTTTGTTATTAAATCACAGTCAAACTAAAAAGCGTTTTGTACGCTTGTTTGTCTGAGTAATCGTTATTAACAACACAATAAAGATTTTGATAATATACTTACAATTTGAACAAAAATTATACGAAAGACTTTTGTCAAGGTACCCAACCGTTACACTGATATTCATTACAACAACCAGAGCTGGAAACCCATAAGCAATTGCACCAGCTTTCCACAAGTAATTTTCATCTTTTCTTGGAAAGACCTTAAAAAAGTAAAACTTATTTTTCTCGAGCTTCTAACTTAATCAAAATATGTTTGATCTCAACAAAAACATAATTTAAAATTATTTTTACAATCGCTTTTTTCAATTTTTTACTCACTAAACATTTTTCTACCGTCCAATTAATTTAATTCTTTAAAGATGATTTAATTAATTGTGATGAAACAAAAATAACCAAAACACGGTTTACTGCTTATTTTTAAACACTTTGTACCACATTGTTTATACTACTATACAGTATGTATGGGACGTCCATAATTGCTTCAATTTTCTGAAATCGCCAAAAATCTATTATTTGTAATACATTTGTTTGTATTACAGCACTAAAAAACACTTTTAAGTCTTTTCTTTTAACCAGTTTTTTTTTAATTGTCATTTTTGAAATGAATTTATTTACTTATCAAACCAAATCTTTTACAAATTAAGTTAGTTGAAAAGAAACAAGTAATCGAAGGTCAAAATAACCGCAACAAATCGGTAAAAATCACGATTAAAAACTTATTTATTTTGCTTTTCTAAAATATGCACAACTTAATCCATGATTGGAGTTGAGAAGTCTCATTTCATCCACATCTGTCTCATGAAATTGACAGAAAGACAATTTAAAACAAGATAAAATAAAAAATTGTTTTTTTTTAGACTTTGCTTCAATTTGAAAGACAGAAATATGTTGTTTTTAGGAAAACTGTATTTTGTGCTTTAAAATATTGCAATCCTCGTATTATAGACTATTTTAATATGGTTTGTTCAGGTTTTGTTTTAATTTAAAAGTTAAACTTTATTTTTATGATCAATTGTTTCAAAATGACATTAGGCCTAGATAATTTATAAAAGAGCTCCGTCTTTTGCGCAATTTTTCTGTGATTAAATACCGGAATCAGCAAAAGTATCAAAATGGAAGGGTATCCACACATTCCGATGTTCAGTACGGGTCTGCTAATAGGCAAACGTCCTTTTCAAAACGGGGCAATGCCAGGATAAAACTGCCCTTTTCAAGGCACATTGACAACAAGTTCCGAAGACCCACTATTTTTCAGCTGAACATCGAAGGCCTCACTGCAAGCAACATGAACGTTCTTTATCACCTCGCTATGCAGTCTGAGGCACTCGTCATCCTACTGCAGGAGATCCGCTGCACTGATGCAGAGAAGTTCGTACTTCCAAGCTACTAACTAGCTGGATTTTCTTTAAGCAGGAAGCATGGCCTTGCCACGTTTGTCCACGAGCGACTGCGATACACGCTTTTGGACCAATCTCTACCGACATCGGAGATCGAGTGGTTGTGTGTGGACGTTGATGGCTATAAAATAGTTAACGTCTACAAACCACTGCCAACGCAATTGCGAACCCTGGATCTCCCAGTGTTTCCTCACCCATGTCTTTACGCTGGCAATTTTAACTGTCGTCATGCTGACTGGGGTTACGATGACAACAGTCCGGATGGTGAGTGCTTGGCTGGCTGGGCAATTATTAATTGTCTTGCCTTCCTATATAATGCCAAGGACGCTGCCAGTTTTTATTCCGGCCGTTGGAACACTGGCACCAATCCAGATCTAGCTTTAGCCAGCGTGGGTCCAAACAGTCGCTTACCGGATAGACGTGTCCTTGAAAAGTTCCCCAGGTAACAACATCGACCTTCGCTTATTACACCACCAAGGTTTGCTATGGCAGTGCCAAGCATGCCTGTTAAGCGATGGAACTTTCGCAAGGCCAAATGGAGTCAATACATTGCTTTGACGAATAAATTTGCAAAGACTTTGTTACCGCCTAATTCAATTGATGTAGATGCGGCTAACCAGGACTTCTGTAACACCATTAAGAAAGCAGCCAAAAAGACTATCCCACGCGGGTATCGAAATAACTATATTCCGTGTTAGGATGCAGAGTGTGAATACCTCTATAAAGCTTTCCTGCAGTCTCCTCAGGGAGACGATTCAAGTTTAGCTGCTACAGCTCTGCTTTCCAAGCTTGAATCCCTTCAGGGATCGGTCTTGGCTCCCCTCCTATTCAACATCTATACGTACGATCTGGCTTCCATGATTTCCAGAAAGTTTGCTTATGCTGATGATTTAGCATTGTTACACTCTTCTGGAAACTGGAAGAACTTGGAGGGGACTTTAAGCCAAGACATGTCTACACTTTCAGCGTATCTCCAGACTTGGAGGTTGAAGTTCAGTCACACTAAGACGGTGACGGCAGCCTTTCACTTACATAACCGAGATGCCAAACGTGAGCTAAAGGTCTACAACAATGATAAACTTTTACCGTTCTGTCTAATTCCTACTTATCTTGGGGTAAAACTGGACAGATCGCTCACGTTTTGTTATCATTTAGTGGCATTGCGCAAAAAACTATTCTCGCGCGTCACACTGCTGAGGCGACTCGTGGGCTCGGGATGGGGTGCTGGTGCTAAAACGCTACCTTATCTCTGGTCTACTCAATAGCGGAGTACTGTACGCCAGTCTGGTGTCGCAGTGCTCACACTCGCCTCATTGACAGTGTCTTGAATGATGCCTTGCGCATAGTTACTGGATGCCTGCGTCCCACTCCAACGGACCACCTACCTGTACTCTCAGGCATCCAGCCAGCTGAACTTCGCATAATGGGAGCGACACTCTCCTTGGCTCACTGTGGATCTTTGGACCCTGATCATATCTTGTATAGTCTTTTAAGTGTGTCCTCAGATACTCGCCAAGTGAGTCTAAGATCCAGACGCCCGTTTGTGCCAGCTGCACGGAATCTTTTAAACAACTTTGCCAGATTTGGCATCCGCGCTTCTGAATTGACAAATCACAAATGGAAAACGGAGTATTGTGGAAATGCTTCCAGGCTCCGTGCTTTTTTGCCCGGGACCAATCGCAGGCCTGTTGGGATGGGCTTACCCCGAGTAGCTTGGGTTAAGCTCAATCGCCTGCAGACTGGTGTTGGGCGATTTCATTCGTTGATGCACAAATGGGGTCTCGCTCCTTCACCGAATTGCGAGTGTGGCGCCTCTGAGCAAACCGCAGATCATGTAGTAACAGCGTGCCCCATACATCGGCCACCACATGGAGCACGAGTTCTGACGGTTTTGGATGACGAAACTCGATGCTAACTTAATAACACCACTGCCAGCATCTGATTCAGGCAGTGCAGCAGTTTGGAGTAGTAAAAGAATAAACCCTCGGCCCCAGTCCTGTTTGTGCCTGACCTGAAGTGGATACCCTTCAGACGACGAGTAAAAGTAAGTATAAGTAAAGAGAAACGTTACAAAAAAATTAATTCTAAAACTTACCCTTATTACAGATTTGTATATGCTGTGACTGTATACACTCATCCAGAGAAAACTGGTAAGAAAGAAAAAGTGTAAAGAAGCTGTGATAACGTTGCATACGGCGATGTAGCTGGTTTGATCAATTCCACCCATGAATAGGGCGTACGCCAGAAACAAGTTGCAAAACAAGTGTAGTCGGATTTGTGTAGATTTACGTGATCTCATTTTCCTTTTCATATATAAAAAAATATTCTCTTAAATTTAATAATGTTGCACAAAGTTACAATCTATGTAGGTTTAATCTAATCAAAAAGAAACATGTAACATTTTAAGTTCCAAATGTAATTCATAATTATTGATTGAAAAAAAACAACCACATTCTGTAAATATTAACTTATAATTTTAATTTAAAATGTTTACTCATAACAAAACCTTTCTCGTTTAGAGCACCAATGCAACTTTGAGTTGTAAAAAAATCTAACCTACTTTTCGTTTGTGAAATATAAGTACGTACTACAAAAAATATCACTAAAATACCCACTATTTGTGTCTCCACTCAACTTACTTGTTTACAAGATAAAGAACAATTGTCAGGAAAAGAGAAACAAGAGTAATCGAACATCCAACTTGACTTATCAAGGTTAAATCGACGTTGGTTGAAGTATTGTAAGTTGACTATTAAAAAACAACTGCTGTCGATGTTGCTCGAAAAAAAGAACAAAAAGTAAATCCCTTTTAAACAAAACTATGAGAGTTTTTTAATAATCTGAGCGAATTGGGAAGTGCTGACTGCTGAGCAACTAATCAAAAACCTGACTAGAATATCAAAACTACACTAGTTCTATACCAGTGCTCTCCAACAGGGGTTCCGCAAAACATTTAATGAGGTTCCATGAGTTTTAAGGGTTCCGCTAGGGTTCCTTGTTTTGTAAGGAAAATGATTTCTTGCTTCAGTACGTTGATGCGTCATTATTAAATTGTTTCTTTAGATCACCGTCACCATGCCGCATTCAAACTCCAAGTAGGCCAGTTAGTTAAATAAGAGGTTGAATGCAGTTTATAGCCGAAAATATTGATAGTTGTTGCGTAACGGCGCAACTTGATGTTCATTGTTATGAGGTTAACAAGAACGTTATTCAAAACGAATAAATGTTATTGTTGCATCACAGCTATGCATGATGCTGCCGTTTACAGTAGTTAAGTAGACAACGAATAGAGAATAGAATAACAGACTACAGTAGAGCTGCAGCTGTACAGCTTTTATGGGAATAAAGTAAAAGTAGTGCGAAAACCAACTTTTTACTATTAGCCAGGTCAGATGAAGCAAGTAGCATATTTTCTTATGTGAAGCGAAATAGTAATAACAGCGAAGGTGTGGACAGTATTCAGCAAGAGGCACCTCCTTCCAAGCGGACCAAATGTAATGAAACTGCCAAAGTTAGAAAATGGGATGAAACATATTTAAAATACATGTTTTTTTTGTCGGGTGACCAAATTCCGAATGTAGCTTCTCAGCCCGAATGTCTGATTTGCTGTAAGAGACTTTCTAATTCTGCCCTGGTTTCAGCTAAGTTACAAAGGCACTTGGAAGCCAATCATGCTGCGTACGAGACAAAGACTATCTCATTCTTTAAACATATGAAAAGCAGCGTATGCAAGCAGAAAGATTCGTTCTTAGGAGCAGTTAAAACTGATCAAGATTTGTTGTTGACTTCATATCGACTGTCGCATAATATTTTTAAAACAAAGAAACCGTTTACTTTGGGTGATGAAGTTATTAAACCAGCGTTGCAAATTATGGCAGAGCAGCTCCTAGACAAAGGAACTGAACGCAAGTTTCAAAACATACCTCTTTCGATACCACTGTAAGAAGAAAGGGGATTTCATATGGCCGAAGATTTTTTGGAACAACTTTTGTGTAAAATCGGAAAAGCTCCTTGTTATGGACTGCAACTGGATGAATTAACTGATATTGGGAGAAGAGCACAACTGCTTTTGTTTATAAAAATTCCTGATACTGATTCATATAATATTGTTGATGAATATTTGTGCTGCCTAGACTTGGAAGTGAACACAAGTGCTGAACAAGTGTTCAGTAAACTCAACCAATTTATGACTGAAAAGCAAATACCATGGGAAAAATGTTGTTCTCTAACTACAGATGGAGCAGCTGTAATGACTGGATGCTTTTCGGGAGTTGGTGCTCGTGTCAAGGCAGTTGCTACAAACTGCATATGAAAACATTGCATTATTCATGGTGAAGCTCTGGCTGCAAAACCGCTTAGTTCTGATAAAGCAGAGAAAAACGGAACTAGAAGGTGTTTTGAATATTGTTGTGAAACCTGTGAATTACATAAAATGTGGTGGTAAAGGCAAATCTGGTAAAGGCAAATTTTTCGAAAACTGTGTGAAGAAATGGATTCTGAGAATGTCACTGTTCTGCTATATACAGAGGTGCGTTGGCTCTCTCGTGGCAAATTTTTGACTCGTGTGTTCAAATTAAGACGGAAAATATCAGTTTTTCTTGCAGAGAAAAATCATGAATATGCAACGAATTTTCTTGACCATGAATGAGTCTCCAAATTGGCATACTTGGCTTCAGTATTCAATGTGTTGTCCATACTCAACACCAGTCTTCAAGGGAAAAGTTCAAATATGTTTTCCCAAGTTGGAAAAATTGATGCCTTTAAAAGAAAAATTGACTGCTGGGCCAATAAAGTGTCAAAAAATGATTTTTCTCCTTTTCAGTTTTTGAATGAATTTCTGAGCGAGGACTCCGAAGTTGAAGATACAGCTGAAATAAAAGAATTGGTGTTGGAACATTTGAAGCTATTAAAGAAAAATTTTAATTGGTATTTTCCTGAAGAAGAATCTGAGGCTTTTCGTTTGCTGAAGTGGGGTAGTTAATCCTTTTATTTTTACTTTGTCAGAACAAGAAGAACTTCTGGACATCTGTAATGATATCAATTTGGAGGAAATCTTTAAAAGGAATGGGAAGGAATATTTTTGGATTTTTTTGTGCTAAGAGGGAACAGCAATTGCAAAGGAAGCACTGAAACTTCTGTGTCAATTTCCCAATACCTATTTGTGTGAAATAGCATTTTCTGTTTTAACCACTATTAAGAAAAAACACAGAAGTTGTTTGAAGAGCCTAGATATGTGTATGAGGAATGCACTGAGCAATGAGCAACCACGATTTACGAAGATTGTAAAAGAAATTCAAGAACAACCGAGTCAGTAAAATTTTTGTTATTTAACTTCTGTAATAACTGCTTGTTTGTTGAAGTGTCTAATAATAAAACATTTGCTTTTTGTTACATGTAACTCGTATTTTTTTAACTTTTTGTTAATGGGGGTTCCATGACAAACGTGAAAGTGCTTCAAGGGTTCCCCGATAACAAAAAGGTTGAAGAGCACTGTTCTATACATTAAAACATAATTAAGACATAGAGCATTTAACCATGCCGAAAGGTCTGAATGACGTCACACACTATATTCTAATTAACTTTAACATTCAAATGAAAATAAAACATAAAGTTGTTCTTTAACTATTTAAAAAATTTTGTTACAAGTTTTGTTTTTTTTCAAAAAAAGTTAAACTTTTTAGATAGCCACGTCAACATTGACCAGCAAAACTCTGGAAAATCTTGTTATTGAAGGCTTATTTGACCAATGCTAATCAGTCAAAAACTTAAGAGTAAACTAAACAAATCTAATTTAGCAAAATGCTCACATTATGAAGATGTCCTATCACACAGCTGTTGTTGAGACAATTTAAGAAGTCTGTTTACCAATTTCATTACACTTTTAATAACAAAGGTTAACAATATTTGATTTTTGCAAAACAAAGGTTTTACAATTAAAAGATTTCAGACATTTACAAAAAAAAAGATTTAAGTATCGAAAGCAAAATGGTAATAACAGACTGATGTTTAAACAAAGCAAAATAAGCCTACCACAAGTGCAGCAAAGTTAGTCAGGTGATTAGACCGACAAACAGTATAGTTTTGGGAGGTTAAATCGGTGCAAACACCTTCAGTTTTCCATTGGTTTGATGAGAAATCATAATAGGCACATATTACTTTTACAAATTGCGCCTAAAAACATTATTTATCAAAAGTTTAATAAAAATAGCTCATTTTAAAAAAACAGTAAAAATGTATGTCATATTAGCTACTTATATCGTCATTTGTAGGTATTTAATTACTCAAAGTCATCTTTCTTTCAACTTTGGGTTTGCTAAGAAAGAATATAACAACAAATATTTCGTTCCACAAAATCAAATAAAAAACACTATAATCGAAAAATTTTAATATTTTTGATTTTTAAACACTAGTGACTTGCTACCAATGGTTTTATATTTTTCCTAACTTTATCATTTTTAATCACTTACCTTATCGACAATTTTGTCTTTATTTATAGGCTTGGTACTATTCGGTCCAAAAGAATTCGACTTTGAAACAAAATTAAAAACGATTGTTGCATTGCCCAAATTAATCTGTTGTTTATCAGTGTTCCCAACTTTTATAGACACGATCTACACATAAAGCACTTTATACGGATTTTGGGGTTTTTTATAAATTGATATTTTTTTTATTTTAAAGCTGTCAATCAAATAAACAAATCATTATCCACTTTTTCATCCATTCATTTTTTACCACTCGTAGCCTGAAAGAGATTCGGCTTAATCAATAGCACTAACACAGTATTAAAAAATATTTGTGATTGTTACTTGATTATTCAATCATTATTTTATGATGTTTTTCTTCATTTGATTTTTTTTAGAGAAGAATCGTTCATTATAATAGTTTTTCTTCAAGAAGGTTAAACACAAAACTTATAAAAACGTTGTTTGAACAAATAACTTCGATTTGTACAAAAAGCCTTAGTAAAAGCTTTGAATTTTTTATTTAACTTACTGGAACAACGTTTCCTTTAGAAGATGGCAAGAAGTCGGTTTCAAAAATAATAAACTGTATTTTACTGCTTTGATTCGGCGGGTCGCTTCGTCGACGTCGTTTCTATTTAAAGTATTTGTTAATCACTTAAACTTTCCTGCTAATTGATTCTATTTCTTTTCGATTCCATACTACGACAAGTTATTGAACAATTAATCATCAAACGCAGTTTATGAAACAACTTTTGATTTAATTGTTTAAATTTCTATTCCATCTTTTTGTTATTTTAAATTACGTTTAATATTATCAGTGAAATGCTTTGAGAAGCTGTGATGCCATATCTCCTCAATATGTACATTACCATAAACTGCTGGGTCACTCCGCGAGGGAGGGTGGCTATCTTGCCAAACGCAATGTTGCGGAGTTAAATTCCGCCAACTGGTGGCGTGCTTTGGCAAAGCAAACACAAACAATAAAAGGTAAATTAAACTAAAAGTGCTTTAATATATAAGATATAGATGTACTGTGTTTTCTTTGTTATGATTCAATTGTCTGAAGATTTCTCCAACAGGTAGACTCGCGGTAATCTTCTCCGATCTTGAATTCGATTCTTTTCCAGGCAACGTCAATTTATTTTGGCTTGTAATATTCACCTTCACAACCTAGGTTTAAATATATTTTTTTACATCATGTCATTAGCAATTTTAACAGTAGTTCTCGTCCTTTTGACTTTTGTTGATGTGGGATAAACTCTAACACTCTGATGAAGAGTTTGAAAGTTAAAAAATAATTATTATTTTGTAGAAAAAGCCTAAACAAAAATCTTAAATATTTTTGTGTTGTTAAATAAATGAGAAGTGCTAAGTTTAACTTAAGACAAAAAAATGAAATGTATTTATTTAAACTTTCTGAAGTTTTAGCTTTTACGCTTACTTATTGAACAAGAAAAGCGTCTTTGGCCTGATAAAACAAATGCCTAAGTCAGTTTTTGGCAAAAATGAGTTATTTACATTAAAATGATCAGCAAAATAATGCGCATCTTTTGGTACTTCTTTGAGTTTGATGGCCTCTAGAGAGCGTTTAATACTCAAAAAAAAATGCCTAACTCAGCTTATGTCCAATTAGGCGATTCATGAGTATATATCGTAACAAGTAAAAATACTTCAACGTAAATGACAAGTCAGTTGCAAAAACGACTCTGTTGCACTGCTTACAGTTATTTTGTTGACTTACCAGGCTATCACAATATTTTTCAGTTTTATAACCGTGAAGTTTGCAGCAAACTGTGTCTTTGTATATAATGGAAAAGCATTGTGAAAGTAGGCCAACTAATGACAAAACGGACTGTAGCTCGTAAACTTTACGACGTAAAGAGTCTAAGATAATTTAATAGCATGTTGTCAAAGGTGAAATAAAAATTAGCAAATTTTCTATGCACTACAATATACTAAAGCCCCTATTGGCTAAACTTATTTATAACTTTTGTATTTTAAAGTGTAAGCTAATGGTTTTGCGCGTAGTGTTTGTTAATTAAAATAGTTTATTGCTTAAGTTAAGTGATAAATACATTCGCTTCATTTTTGTTTCATCTCTATATTTATCCTTCTAACTCGCAGGAAAACGAAAGAGGCGCTAATACATAAAGCAAGCAATTACCCTGACCTACTTCGGAGATGCCAAGATATTGCTTTCCTGTTAAAATTTTTTAGTTTTGTTTTTTAGTTTTACAGAGATATGACTGAAATTTAGAACTGCTTTCCAACATCACAAAGCAGGGGAAAGTGTCGTAAAGTGTTTTTCCTAAGGAAAGAGCAGATATTACTTTTTATGATATTCTAATTATAATAGGTCCTGCGTCTGATCTAAGTAAATAAATAAACTACTTTATATGTGGCTAAATTCAGAAGTTATTCAGAAGTATAGGTCTAATACGACTTCAACAAAATTGCAACATAAAAAATTTATTTTTATTCACTTCTTTCTTAAACTTGAATTAATAAGACTTATATTTTCAAATAAGTATCTTTAAATTGTAATGCTGTTGGAAGATTACCCAAAATTATTTTTGCCTAAGTTAGCAAAAATCAGTATTATTTTTGCCTAAGACACAAAGTTTATTTATTACAGACAGATTTTTTGTAGCCTGGGCTATAAATAAGTCTGTACATCAGTGTACAGACCGAAACCAAACCTACCAAGATGGAAGGGTATCCACACATTCCGATGTTCAGTACGGGTCTGCTAATAGGCAAACGTCCTTTTCAAAACGGGGCAATGCCTGCATAAAACAACCCTTTTCAGGGCACATTGACAACAAATTCTGAACACCCACTATTTTTCAGCTGAACATCGAAGGCCTCACTGCGAGCAACATGAACGTTCTTTATCACCTCGCTATGCAGTCTGAGGCACTCGTCATCCTACTGCAGGAGATCCGCTGCACTGATGAAGAGAAGTTCATACTTCCAAGCTACTAACTAGCTGGTGTGGTGGTTCGAACTCATTTATTGCAGAACTTAATACAAAATTTTTACTTACATTTATTACACGAGGTTAAAATTTAATCTTTATTTTGCAGAATCACTTATTTAAATAAAATCATGCCACACAATTATAAACTTATTAAAATAGATTGAGAAACTGGCTGGAAAATAAAAGTTCTCTTTTAAAGAATTGTCCCGTTACAGATCAATACAAAATTCATCTTTTTACTTTTCTTTGTTGTTTGTTTAATTGAAGTCTTCATTGTTTTCCTCGTGATCTGTTTGTTTCGCTTTCCTCGTGTTCAGTTTTCTTTTTTGCCTTAAATGTCAAGTCTTATATAGTTTTCTTTGAACAAGTTAATTGTTTTGAAATAGTACAAAGTTTGATGCGGGTTTGATTCGCCACACTGGATCTTCTTTAAGCAGGAAGCATGGCCTTGCCACGTTTGTCCACGAGCGACTGCGATACACGCTTTTGGACCAATCTCTACCGACATCGGAGATCGAGTGGTTGTGTGTGGACGTTGATGGCTATAAAATAGTTAACGTCTACAAACCACTGCCAACGCAATTGCGAACCCTGGATCTCCCAGTGTTTCCTCACCCATGTCTTTACGCTGGCAATTTTAACTGTCGTCATGCTGACTGGGGTTACGATGACAACAGTCCGGATGGTGAGTGCTTGGCTGGCTGGGCAATTATTAATTGTCTTGCCTTCCTATATAATGCCAAGGACGCTGCCAGTTTTTATTCCGGCCGTTGGAACACTGGCACCAATCCAGATCTAGCTTTAGCTAGCGTGGGTCCAAACAGTCGCTTACCGGATAGACGTGTCCTTGAAAAGTTCCCCAGGTAACAACATCGACCTTCGCTTATTACACCACCAAGGTTTGCTATGGCAGTGCCAAGCATGCCTGTTAAGCGATGGAACTTTCGCAAGGCCAAATGGAGTCAATACATTGCTTTGACGAATAAATTTGCAAAGACTTTGTTACCGCCTAATTCAATTGATGTAGATGCGGCTAACCAGGACTTCTGCGGGATAGGCAGGGCTAAGTTACTAGTCCTGCGCACAGCACTGTGGACACGGCCTTAACCAAAACAAAACAAACTTCGTCGTGTCCATAAAATTTTAACGTTTACTTTCGAATCGAGAAGCTGTTGCAAGCAAGAAGAAGACGAAGACTCCAGAAGGGAAAGAAGAGCGTCCTCTACAACAAAGGTATTGTGCTGAACTCACTTTAAATAATTGTTGCTTTGCTTTGGTGTTTAATAACTGACTTACGTTATCTGTTCTTAAAATTGTTTTCTATAAATTTTGCTGCTTTGAATTGTCTTTGTCGTGTGGTTTGTGATATTGTCGCTTTTAAATAGTGGGCTAGATCATGCCACAGCAGCTGGGGGTGCACCTGACCATGTTAGTGAGGAATCGGCTGTCCCGGGGTCGAGTGTTAACGTCATCTCCAGTGTTAGCAGTAAATTTGAACGTGAAGTACGTTGTCAATAAAAGAGACCTTATTGCCCGTATTGATAAACTTGGTATAGAGCTATCGCTGTGTAACGATAAACGAGAGGTCACACTTTTCTGGGATAAGCTTAAAAACCTGGGTAGGGACGTTACTAAATTTTATCAGTTAACCTATAATGTAGGTGCTGAGCTATCAGCAGAGATGGGGGCCACGGTTAGATCAGCCTTTGAAAACTTGCAGTTGCAGTATAAGGATAAGATGAGTCAGATGGCAGAACAATCTGATACCGAAGTGCAGCCACATGATAGTGTATCAAACGTGAGCACAGCCCTTTCTGAGAGTTCGTCTAGAGCCTTGTTTCAAGTCAATTTGGAGCTCCAGCGGGAGGAACTGCAAATCGATGCAAAGTACCAAGCCAGCAGACGAGAAATAGAACTTAGGGATGCTAAGCTGAGGACTGAGCAGCGAAGGCAAAAAATTCCATCGAGCAGGAGTTCCAGGGAAGTTTCCCGAGTGAGCAGCAAGAGTAGAGTTTACTCAGGCATGGAACCCCACGTGGGCGCTAATAGGAAATGTAGCAAAAGCAATAGCAACCAGGTTGCTGCCTACAAAACTGCGGACGTCGATGTGACTCTCGGGGCCGCTTGTGACACATTAAACACAGTTGAAGCCTTGCACGTGGGCAATAGTGGGGAAAATGCTATATCTATACCTTGATCCTCTAGAGAGATTGCACATAATAGTGTTTATGTTTCTGCTGCCCAGACAGGAAAATGTTTAATGTCTTCTGCTGCGACTAACCCTTTTACACAGAAACTTGCATCTTTCGTCGAACGAGATACTTTGTCTGCCGGTGAACCAGGTAAGGTTTCGGGGCCGCCCAGAGTGAAAGTGCCACGAGGTTTTGAGTGTGATTTTGTTAAAGGTGCGATGCGGAGTGATTTATTACAGCCACGTGGGCTAGTTGGCGATGGCGAGCGAGCCTTTAACCGGTACTCACTGCCTGCTGAGGAAGGGTACCAGGCCTCAGTAGATCTGCAAAACGACTATGGTAACCACGTGACTAGAGGTATTAGGAACGATAGAAATAGGTTCTCGCCTGGGTCTGGCAATTTGGGGGTAGAACAACAAAAATTGCTTCTTTGATTATCAGAATTCTAAAACCTTTATAGATAAAGCGGCATCAATTGGGTACGATGGCACAAATATGCCTCTCATATTTTTAGAAATGGTATTAAGGCGTTAATGAATAGTTGTCCCTTTGAGGGAGTTCGTCTCACTTTGTTACAGGCAGCTTGCACTAGGGCAGCTGCACAAACTATAGCTAATTTGACTTGTGACACGCCTGGTTTATTCGAAAAAGATAGGATTGAAATGTCACTGGAACGGTTGTCACAGCGGTTTAGTGTTCGCGGCGGGTTCCTTTCAGAGCCTGAAATTAGGAAATACCGGTATGGTAATAAATTAATGTCTTTGTCTGCGAATGTGGTGAAAGAATTTAAAGATCAATTACACCAACGTCTTCTTTATGCAAAAGCATATATCCAGCGTGATAAATTAGAAGGTAATTTTGTTGTAGATCTGGCTAAAAGGCTTCCCGTTGAAGCTAAGCATAGGTATTTGAATTTTTTTCTCGATAAGTACGGTAGCACGACTGAACCCACTTACCAAAGTTTGGTAGAATTCATAAAACGTGAAGAAATCTGTAAATCTACTGATTTTGGCATAAGGTTGTTAGGTGAATCCCACGGATATCACGAGAATGAGCAGCTTAATAAAAGTAAATCTGCGTGTAGAGTAAGGCAAACCACGGTTAGATCAAATGAGTCGCGCGCTTTGTCAAAATCGTCAAATAGTGATGTTGTTTCCCACGCGGGTGATGGCCGAGAACAAAGAAGTGGTGGTGCTAGAAATATGACGCGGTGTATTAATTGTTCTTTGAATGGTAAGAATGAGAGCCACTGGTTGTCAAGTTGTAGAGATTTTTTGCAGTTAAACCCGAAAGATCGCAGGGATGTTGTAATAAAGTCTGGGAAGTGCTTAAATTGCTTACGTGATCATTTAGTGAAAGACTGTACGTTAAGAAATAACTGCCGTAAGTGTGGGAATGCTTGTGATAAAAAGCACTTTTTTCTCCTGCATGATTTCTTTGTCAGTAATGGACGAAGGGCGACTGATACAAATGTTGAAGACACAGTATCTATGCGAAGTGTCAAAATTGAGAGTGTAAAAGCGGCTTATAATCGCGTTACTGCCGCACGTGTGATGAACCCCGTGACTGGCCACTCGAAGTTGGTATACTGTCAACATGACCCGGGGTCCCAGTTAACATTTATTGCCAGCGACTTGGTAGAGGACTTAGAATTAGAGCCGTTCGATACTACGTCCTTTCGGTTAGATACTCTCGTTGGTGATAAAAATACTTCTGCTAACGTGGTTAAGTTCAATGTCGAATCTTTAGAGACCGAAGAATTGTTTTGTGATGTGACTGCAGTTGTTAACCCACCTTGGGTAGATGATGTAGAAACTTTGCCGCATAAGCAGGATTTGACTAACTTACAGCACTTTGACAATGTAAAACTTTTTACTCTTGATGATTGTAATACTGTAGACATTATTATTGGCAATGATAATGCGTTTTTGATGCGTGTGATAGAAGAGCATGTTGAAAAAGGTTGAGAGGAGCCTCATGCTATATACACCCCTTTAGGTTGGATGGCCTCTGGGAGAAAGTCGCATTTAGATGCCGGGTGTACCGAGGTTCGTAGAGTGTTGACTTGCGAGACTAATGACGAGTTGTCACGATATAAGCTTGAGAAGCCCGTAATAGGAAATTGCGGCATTGAAAGCACAACTTAGGGACTTAGCTGTGCAAGACGAAGCTGTTGAATTGTCTTGTACTGATGTAATTGCTAACAGTTTGGTAGAACCTAACGTTAAGCTATGTGAGAACCGATTTGAAATCCCTTTACCATTGAAAGCCGATGTTAAATTACCGAATAACTTTGCGCTTGCTAAGGACAGAGCTATAGCTCTAAGAAGAAAGGCTTTGAAGCAGGAAGATTTTTACAAATTTCTAGTTGAAACTATGCAAAATTTAAAATCTAATGGCTACATTGAAAAGGCTAATAAGTTTTCTGATAGTGGGCGTGAATGGTACCTGCCATATTTTATTACGTCCCAAGACAAGAAACGCATTGTATATGATGGAAAGTCCGAGTACCAAGGTGTATGCGTTAATGACGTAATTATGTCTGGTCCTAACTTGCTAAACCCACTTGTTCATGTATTGGCTAGGTTCTGTAAGGGTAAGCACGCTTTGATGGCAGACATTACAAAGTGTTTCTTCCAGATTAAACTGCCTGAGGAACAGAGAGATTTGTGTCGTATATTGTGGTTTGAAGACGATGATGTTCATAGGGGTAAGTTAACTCAATTTCGTTTTTGTGTACATCCTTGGGGGATAAAAAGCAGTCCGTACATTGCCTGTCTAGCTATAAAAAAAATGGTAGATCAAAATCCTAGCAAAGCCAGTAATTTAACGCTTAGAACTGTCTCGGAGAACATGTATGTTGATGATTTTCTTTTTTCCGTTGATAGTTTTGATGATGCACGACTTATAGCAAATGAATCTATCGAATTGTTCCGTAGCCGCGGTTTTGAATTCGTAAAATGGAGTGCGAATCGAGAATCTATGAACGTGTTAACAGGAATAGATAGTAAGTTATTGGCACCTTCTATTCGGGAAGTCAATTTAGAGTCGGAGAGTGTAACTACGCCGTCAACGAAAACTTTAGGCTGTATATGGGTAACTGAAACTGCGTCCAGTGTTCACTATTGCGCATCCAGTGTTCACTAAAAACTTTGACGACATACACTCGTAGAAGCATGCTGAGCCAACTTGGGCAAAATTTTGATGCTTTAGGATTTGGCGCTCCATTGTTTCTTAAAGCTCGATTGATCTTACAAAGGTTAGCTGTACAAAAGTTTGATTGGGACGCTGAGGTGCCAGAAGATGTCGTGAAAGAGTAGAATGTATGGCTTCACTCGTTAGAAATGTTAAAAGATTTTTCATTTCCAAGATGGTATTTTTTAAACGCAGGCTTAAACAGCCCTGGCGACGATGTTAAATACCAGTTACATGGATTCAGTGATGCCTCAGTATGGGGTAGTAAAAGGATAAACCCTCGGCCCCAGTCCTGTTTGTGTCTGGCCTGGAGTGGATGCCCTTCAAACGACGACGACGACGACGACGAGTGATGCCTCAAATGTAGCATTCTCTTCTGTCATCTATTTAAGGAGATTAGTAAACGGTGTACCAGCGGTGTCATTCGTTTTTGGTAAATGTAAAGTTGCTTTGGCTAACCAGAATTCGTGGCCCATTGCTAGGAAAGAACTTGTCGCAGCTTTAAACACTACAAAGTTATTAAAGCAAGCTTCTGAGGGACTGCAGATATCTAATTGCAGTAATTTCTTCTGGTGCGACTCTTGTACAGTACTACAATGGCTTAAGAATCCTGACTTACGTTTGAGTAAATTCATTACGCGAAGAGTTGATCACATTTTAATGTTATCTAGCGAGACCGAATGGCGTTTTTGCCCAAGCAATTTAAATGCGGCTGATGTGGGTTCTAGACCGGATCGCATAAGTAGAATTGAGGCGCGTGCTTTGTGGTTGAAGGGCCCATCGTTTTTGCGACAGCATCAATTGCTGCCATCGGTGGATGGTGAAGTGGCAATAACGGCGCGTAGGATGAAGTTATCTGGGGATGGTGTGGATGTGATTGGTGGACTGATTGAAAGGGCACCAAGTTTATATCAACTACAAAAAAGAATTGCTTACTTAATTTCATTTGTTGACTGGTTCAAGTGTAAATTGAGGAAAGGGGCTTTTGTGAAGCCAGTGCTTAACGCGGCCTATTTGGAAAGGGCTCTGCTGGAAGTGGTTTTAAGTTTGTCCAGAGCAAAGTATATGGGGATGCGATCTGTTTAACGCAGAAAAAATTGGCTGATGCGCTTGAAGAGATGCTTAAAAAATGTCAGGATACCGCTACACCGACACAGAAAGACTTAAAAGAGTTACATTCCTTAAGAAAATACAGGCCTTGTGTAGACGGGGAGGGAATGCTACGATTAGAAGGGCGTTTAAGCAAATCACTAGAGATCTCGTGGGCCACAAAACACCTCCTCCTCCTTCCATCGAAACACCCCTTGACTAGGCTAGTTGTGTTATTCTATCACTATTGCGACTGTCATTGCGGTGTACAACATACGTTGCTGTCTACACGACAGAAATTTTGGATTGCGAATGGAAACGCTGCAGTCAGAGGGTACTTGCGTGATTGTGGTGTGTGTGCTATAAAAACGGCGAGACCTATTAGACAACTTATGTCTGACCTACCATTAGCACGACTTGCAGCGAATAAAAAGCCCTTTTTTCACTGCGGGATAGATTATCTTGGTCCTCTTACATTCGTAGAAGGAAGAAGCCATAGGAAGGCATGGGGATTACTGTTTACTTGCATGGCGTCGCGAGCAATCCATGTCGAATTAGTAACAGCTTTGTCACTTGATGAATTCTTCCTTGCCTTCACTCGTTTTGTAGACATACGTGGACAGGTCGATACGATTTATTCAGATAATGAAAGCACGTTTCAGGCCGGGTTAAGAAATCTCCCTGAGTTGATCGAATCCAAAGTGTTAAACACTTCCCTTAGAAAAAAAGGTATAAATTGGGAATTCATGCCACCATACGCTCCAGCGCAAGGGGGCGCTTGGGAGGCAATGGTAAAACAGTTTAAAATTATTCTTTCCAACAATTTAGATGCCGCTATGCATAAGCCCAAGTTTGTTGAGTTGCTGACCTATGTTGTTGGAAGTGCAGTTAGGATTGTAAATGAATGGCCATTAATACCGCTGAGTGATGACCCGAGAGATTTTACCGTCATCACTCCAGCTTCACGTTTAACTCCTTATTTAGACCAACATGTAGCAGTTGGTCAGCCACATAACAGAGACATGCTCAGGAGGGATTATCGTTTTAACTTGTCCCTCTCTCAGCAGATTTGGAAAAAATGGATTGCCTTCTACCTGCCTTGGCTGCAGGGACGAAAAAAGTGGTGGAGGGTATCCGAAAACTTAAAACCTGGACAACTAGTGGTCATGGGTTCTTTGGAAGACATCTTCAGACGGGGGAGATATCAACTTGGTAGGATAGAGGAGTTCATTCCACAAATCAGAAATGGGAAACCTATTGTGAGACGGGCTAAGGTAGCTGTGGCAAAGGTTGATGAAAACACAGGGGACGTGGAGGTGCAGTATGTTTTGAGAGAAGTCTCTCGCATTGCCCCTGTGGAAAATACGTAAATGATGATGTACACAAGCAGCTGCCGTGGCTTGATTTAAGTGTGACAAATTTTTTTTTGTTGAATTTGTGTACTTTGAAATGTATTTTTTTTAATCAAATATGTGACTTAAAATTGTTGACTTTCCGCCCCAGTGTATTATGTCAAATGTATTTTATCAATTGGCTCTCTCTTTTTGTTTGTTTAATTACGTCACTGGTGCGACGTAACTAGGGGCCGCTATGTTCCGCCAATCGCCTGTGTTTCTGGTTTTATTTGTTTCATACGCTTCATTGAAAATTGTTGGACCATGGAACACGTGGCCTAGACGCATATATAAACGGCGTTTTGCTGGAATTCGCTCTTTTTCGATTGGTAGTGACGGTAAGAAGGTCGGAGTGAATTTGCCTTAAAATTTTTTGGCTAGTGATTGAGATTATTTCCTCCGACACGCACATTTAGTAGTGGAATAAAATTGAAACAGTGGATCGGAATGAAATTGAGTAAACATTAATTAGAATTTCAAGAGACTGGTCAAGGGATAGGCAGGGCTAAGTTACTAGCCCTGCGCACAGCATTGTGGACACGACCTTAACCAAAACAGAACAAACTTTGTCGTGTCCAATGTCTACACTTTCAGCGTATCTCCAGACTTGGAGGTTGAAGCTCAGTCACATTAAGACGATGACGGCAGCCTTTTACTTAAATAACCGAGATGCCAAACGTGAGCTAAAAGTCTACAACAATGATAGACTTTTACCGTTCTGTCCAATTCTTACTTATCTTGGGGTAAAACTGGACAGATCGCTCACGTTTCGTCACCATTTAGTGGCATTGCGCAAAAAAAACTATCCTCGCGCGTCACACTGCTGAGGCGACTCGTGGGCTCGAGATAGGGTGCTGTCGTTAAAACACTACGCATAGCCACCTTATCTCTAGTCTACTCAACAGCGGAGTACTGTATGCCAGTCTGGTGTCGCAGTGCTCACACTCGCCTCATCGACAGTGTCTTAAATGACGCCTTTCATATGGTTTACTGGATGCCTGCGTCCCACTCCAACGGACCACCAACCCATACTTTCAGGCATCCAGCCAGCTGAACTTTGCAGAATGGGAGCGACACTCTCCTTGGCTCACCGTGGATCTCTGGACCCTAATCATATCTTGTATAGTCTTTTAAGTGTGTCCTCAGATACTCGCCAAGTGAGACTAAGATCCAGACGCCCGTTTGTGCCAACTGCACGGAATCTTTTGGACAACCTTGCCAGCCTTGGCATCCGCACTTCTGAATGTACAAATCATAAATGGAACGCAGAGTACTGCGAGAATACAACCAGGCTCCGTGTTTTTATATCCAGGACCAGTCGCAGGCCTGTTGGGATGGGCTTGCCCCGAACAGCTTGGGTTAAGCTCAACCGCCTGCAGACTGGTGTTGGGCAATTCCATTCGTCCATGCACAAATGGGGTCTCGCTGCTTCACTGAATTGCGAGTGTGGTGCCCCTGAACAAACCTCAGACCATGTTTTAACAGAATGCCCCATACATCGAGCATCACATCGAGCACGAGTTATGATAGTTTTGGATGACGAAACCCGATGCTGGCTTAATAACATCACTGCCAGCACACACGAACACACAGATTTTTTAGAAAGTTATTTTTGTTACACACAGATTTACATTACTCACATTAAATCTTACTTAGTCAATGTGTTTTAACGGAGGTTTTAAGAAAAAACCTTCTAGACTGTTTAAGATTTTAACTCACACAGCGGGAGTCAATATCAAACTATTGTGTTTAAATAAATTCTTAATACAACAAAAGAAAACTATCAAAATATGCATGTTGATTGGCTTCACGAATACGCTCTTTAAGAAAGTCGTATTTACATGCGGGATGGCTTTTTGTAATGCTTTAAAATCAACTTTTTTAGGCCTTAAAACAGGGGTGTGCAACATTTTCTGTTGGTGGGCCATAAATGCCAACTTCAGACATGAAACTGGGCCACACAAAAATTTATTGTTTTACATACACAATAACTTACAAAATTCTCTCAATGCAAGGTTATATTTATTTAACATTTTAGTGAGACACTTGAAATTTCGAGTTCGTACGTAGTTTGTTAATATCTGCTTTGACGGAGGTGGTTGATACTCTGAACTGACTAATCAAATGCTCATTAGTAAGCCGACTTCTGCATCTCGTTTTGGTAAGCTTTATTTTGGAGAAAAATTGTTTGCAACAGTAGGTGCTACCAAAAAGGGAGATCTTTTTTTTTGCATGACAAGACAAATTGGGATATTTTTTACATACATAAAGTTTGTAAAAATCTTCCAAGCTGTTTTCAAAATATCTCATCTTATTTTCCATATCAACCTGCAGTTCAATGAGTTCCATTTGGCAATCATCGTGATAGTCTTCCACTTCCAAATCAAAGGGATGAGCAAACAATTCAATCTAATTTTCTCTTGTCTGAAATCTCTAAATCTGTTTGCAAATTCTTCGCGTGGCTTTTGTGCACTAGCACCATAGTTAGTGCAATTCAGATCAGGAAATTCTAGTTTCCTTGTTGTAAGACACTTAAAATGCGTCAATATTCTTCTACTTAACTGAACCTGGAAAAGTTCCAATTTCTTTTCAAACGCACAAATATGTTCAAACATTTTATTCACAAGCTAACCTTTCTCTTGCAATTTTAGGTTCAGATCAGATATATGTTGTGTAATATCTGTAAGAAATGCTAAGTCATTTAACCAATTCTCATTGCTCAAGAACCTCACATTCTGATGTTTGCTTTCCATGAACAACTTTATCTCCTGTCGCAGATTCCAGAATCTTTTTAAAGTGACAGCTCTACTGAGCCAACGTATAGCAGAGAAATATACAACATCAGAATATTCACTATCCAGTTCCTCTAAAAAAGTTTTAAATTGACGATGATTTAATTATCGTACTCGAATGTAATTTACACACTTGACAACATTTCCCATGACGTCTGCAAAATGTAGCACTTTGGTACACAAGTTTTCTTGATTAATGATGCAGTGGCTTACAACTACATTTTGTGCTCCAACAGCATTTAGAAAATTTGTAATAAATTTATTTGTCTTACCTGTCATGGAAGGAGCACCATCTGTCGTAACACAACACAATATAGCAGGATTCAGTTCAAACTTTTTGACTACCTTAAGCACTGGTTCACAGATATCCTGTTCTGTAATTGTGGAGGAAAGACTTGCCATATCTGAAAACTCTTCAATAATATCAGAGTCAGCAGTAACAGCTCTGATAAAAATGACAAGTTGAGCCGTGTCATTAATGTCAGTGCTCTTATCCAAAGCCAAACTAAAAACTTCATACAATTTCAATCTATCTTTCAAAGTTTTATTAATATTATCTGAAAGATCATTTATTCTTTGTGAAACAGTAAAGCGACAGAGGCTAGTTTGTTCCACCAAGTGTTTGTACTCAAGGCATGCATATTCCGTATATATAGTCAAACAGTTTTTAATAAATTCCCCATCAGTGAAAGGCTTTCCCTTTTCTGCCAGACATTTACAAAACTTAAAACTAAGCTTTGTCACCAGTTCTGAGTTTTTTTAGCATGTGGTAAAAACACTCTGTTGTTTCTTAAAAGAATTTTTCATTTGTTCAATTTTGTCTATTCGTGCCTGACCAACAATTTTATCAAACTGAAAGAAGTGCTTAGTTGTGCAATGGCGGTTAATATTATACTCTTTGATAACTGCAATAGTATTTTGGAAAACAAGGCAAATAGCATCTTGATTACGAGGAATTACAAAATATTTTGTGCACCATTCGCTGTTGAATACTTTTCCTTCACAATCAATTTTGCGTTTCTTAGCTGACGACATTTTATTAGCCCTGAAATCAACACAAAAATATTACCCCACGAAACTAGAAAAATATAATTTGATGCATCTAATTGTTGTCAATTACAAAATCTGATTAAACATTATGTAATTTCACATATAAAAGCGCTGACATTAGTTAACCATGAACCTTTAAATCAATGCTTTGTATTAGCTAAAAATAAACCGCTTCTAGTTTTCGCTGTTTTTTAAATTTTAAATTTTCCCACTCTAAATAGCGAAAGAAGACAACGCTCTATTCACTAACTTCGTGATATTTATTCAAAATTTAAAGCTACCGACTCCTACAGACAGGTTTAGCAAGTCTTCCAATCTCAGCAGCTGCCATATTGTTTATTCTTACGTCATAAACCGATTTAATTTCAAGTTAAATTACTTAGATAAGCCAGTTTTTCATCAACTTAAGTGGTCAAAGCCAGTACAGTTTATTATTGTTTTCAACGTGCTAATAAAACTATACTACTCTTAATTAATTTTGTCAATGTGCTAATGAAACTAATACTGTTAAGTAGTTTTGAAAGCTGCCGAGGGCCACATTAAATGGCTTGGCGGGCCGTATTGTGGCCCGCGGGCCGCTTATTGCATACCCCTGCCTTAAAATAATCTCTTTACTCTTTTCTGATAACTACTGCATGTCGCTACTATAATAGAAAATAAATTGTTATAAGTTGTCTCAACTCAAAAAAATAATAATTTTTAACATTTAAATAAAAAAAATGCCTTGCAGATCTAAAAACTTTACTGTACTTTGCATGTTCATTTTTAAAAACATTTTCAGTATGCAGGCCATTCATCGAAAAAAAGCTGTCGAAAAATTAGTTTTAGGAATTTTTTAAATTGCTGACTCCAAGAAAAATCAAATCAATCTATACATGTGTTGGTTTAGATTTAACTTGTGGTAGAATTATACACATCATAAAAATGTAAAATTTCTGTTTAAGACAAATTGGATTTTCGACGAATTGTCGAACACTATTCTACAGGGCGGCGCAACAGTCACGCATTGGTTTGAATCAGTAATAACTTAAACATTTAATAAATTTTTCTATTTTTTTTTCAGAATTTTGAAGATATAACATTGACAATTGATCATGGACAAAAAATTATTGAGCTTTATTTTAAAAATCATCGTTCCATAATCTTGACTCAAAGAGCCTATCGTCGGCATTATAATGTCAGACAAGCTCCCAATCACAGCACAATTGATCGTCTTGTGAAACGGTTTCGGCAGCAGGGCTCAGTCAATAATTTTCCACGAACTGGCAGACAACGTTGAGTACGTACAGCTGAAAATGTAGCACTCGTAGCGGACAGCATTGCTGAAAAGCCAGACACTTCAACTCGAAGACGGGCCACTCAGATTGGGATGTCCAGAAGGTCACTTCAAAGAATTTTGAAAGAATTGCATCTGTTTGAAACAAAATTGCTGAATGTGAACAGCATAAGCTAAGCGAGACTGCAAATCTGTGGGTTGCAATGCCTGTACCATTTGAATTTTGTATGGAAACAGATGCAATTCTCTCAAAATTCTTTGAAGTGACCTTCTGGACATCCCAATCTGAGTGGCCCGTCTTCGAGTTGAAGTGTCTGGGTTTTCAGCAATGCTGTCCGCTACGAGTGCTACATTTTCAGCTGTACGTACTGAACGCTGTCTGCCAGTTCGTGGAAAATTACTGACTGAGCCCTGCCGCCGAAACCGTTTCACAAGACGATCAATTGTGCTGTGATTGGGAGCTTGTCTGACATTATAATGCCGACGATAGGCTCTTTGAGTCAAGATTATGGAACGATGATTTTCAAAATAAAGCTCAATAATTTTGGTTCGTTGCTTAGTGCTATGATCAATTGTCCATGATCAATTGTCAATGTTATAACTTCAAAACTCTGAAAAAAAAATAGAAAAATTTATTAAATGTTTAAGTTATTACTGATTCAAACCAATGCGTGACTTTTACGCGTATGAATGGATTTAAGGCAAATACATCTGTCTTTCGACTCGATGTGATACATGCATCTTTCTAAATGTTTCTACTTTTGTTAGAAAATTTCTGGTGCCCAAAATTTCGGGCACTGCTTACAAAAAATGAAAATTAGGCATAGGTAAATAAATCAAATTGAAAAAGTTTCAGTTTATTAAAAAACGTATATATTTTAAAATACTAAAAACATGCTAATTTATATTAAAAACTTTGCGTATGTTCAGATTGAATTTGAAAATTTGTACAGTTAGTTTTACAGTTATATAATCTTCGAGCAGTTACTTTTTCACATAAAAAAGGAACAGGCCTACTCTATTCAAACAACTGTCACTTGCTTGGGCGAATATCGTGTCGGTTTTAAATGTTGCTGCTCTTTTATTTTCGGAAACCTCGATTCGATCCAAAAGATTTTCTGTAACTTGAACCATTTCAATTTTACTTGATTTTGAAATCGGTGTTGATCCAATTGTTGAAACAACTTCAAGGACATTTGAAAAAAGTTGTTCTGAAACCTAAAAATAACACTGCCGAAATTTTTTTCAAAAGAAAATTTATGAAAAAAACCTAAATTCATTAAGTGATTTATCCTCTCTTCATTTCTTTTGTTTTTATCGCTGCATTTATCCTCCTGACTCCAAGAAAGCGACGGAGGCGCTAATACGTAGGGCAAGCAATTACCCACACCTGCTTTCAGAGATGTCACAATATTGCTGTCCGCTTAAAATTTTTTATGTTGGTTTTTTAGTTTTATGGATATACGGTAGTTATAATTTAGAACTGCTTGCCAAGACCTCCAAGCAGGAGAAAGTGCCTTAAATTGTTTTTTTCAAAGAACACAAAAAATGGCACGGGTAGGTTTTGAACCGCCACTATGTTGATGACAATCACAGTTTGCTAACCACTTGACTACGCTCTTTTCTTTACTCCAACCCAGAAATGACTTTATAAACTTTAAATGCAAAAATTTGGGCAGAAATTTTATTATTTTTTTTACTTTTATATTTATTCTCCTGACTCGCAGGAAAGCAAAGGAGTCGCTTAAACATAGTGCATGCAATTACCCAGAACTTCTTTCAGAGATGCCAAGACACTGCTGTCCAGTCGAAATGTTTGATCTATTTTTTTAGTTTTATAGAGATATGACTGAAATTTAGAACTGCTTGCCAAGATCGCCAAGCAGGGGAAAGTCGTAAGTTGTCTTTCACAAGGACGCAACAGAATAGCGCGAGTAGGTTTTGAACCGCCACTGTGTCGATTGCGATCACGGCGCTCTTGACCACTCCACCACGTTGCCGGCAAATTAATGTCTTTAATTTAAAGTACAGAAAGTTAAAAAAATGTAGGCTATGTCTATATGTAGCTCTTTGTTATTAATTTTTACATCAGTTGAAAAGAATTAATCTAAATATCAATTATCACTTTATTACAGTTTGTTTTTTTATTCTTGTCTTTTATAAAACTTTTATGAGTCGGTCGCTTGCTTTAAAAGTCTAACGGTTCAAACCCTTCTCTCTTTAAGCTGTTCTTATTTTACAAAAGACATTTTAGGTCATTTCCCATTGGTCGGAGTTCTGTACATTGTACAAGCAGCTCCTAACTACAGACATTCATTTTACAAATAACTAAAAAAAACAATTAAAAAATTTTTTAACTGAACAACAATAACTTCTTATATCTTCGAAAGCAGGTAATGGTTAATTGCTTAACTGTTGTTTTAAGCTTAACGTCTATAGCGTTGTTCGAGCGAAGAGCTGGTATGATATGATAATGATAAAAAATGATATTAAATTTTTTTTTATCTCATCTTGAAGTTTTGATAGAATTTGGTCATATTGCAAGTTGTACTCTTGTTTAAAGTTTTTATTTCAACTTATATAGTAGTCTATTTTTTTACAATTAACTTATATTGTCTGTTTCGAAAGTAAAAATTTACATACGTGTTAAATGTTTTTTATGTAAGTTTTCGTTCAGTAACGTAAAAGATTTTTTCAGCACAACATTCAAAAAAATCACCCAAGCGTAACCGATTACGTATCATTTTCATCCGCTTGAAGTTGGGATATTAATGTTGCAGTAGCAGATAAAAAACGTATTTTTTAGTAGTTGCATTATATTAACAAGCGAATTAACTAGTCGCTCCCAACCCGGCGCACTTATTGTTCTCCTTTAAGTCGAGAGTTTGCGGGAACAAATCAAGCAATAAAAACTTACTTTGACTATAACATATTTAGATAAGATCAGTCAAATTACACACTTCCTTTGTTTCGGAAAGAGCTTTCGAGATGTTTTTAACCACGCTTGCAGCATGTTCCGCTTGGTCCGGAGTGGTTTCTGGTTCTCTTGATATGAGTGTGAAGACAGAAGCAGCCGCTTTTTCCAGGCTTTCAACACTAGCATTTTTAGGATCAACCTGTAAAACAGCAAACAAATCTCTTGAAAACATCAAAAAATATTTTTTTTTTCATTTTTTACTTTTGGTCATGACGTCAACAGAAAAGTTAAAATAGAATTTTTTGTTAACTTTTTTTGCTTTGTCATGGAGTTGATTCAAATTTTAGCGTGTTTGGATTGTCAAACGAGTAAAATCTAACTCCTTTTATTAAAAGGGGCGCAATTTTAATTAAATATACGAAATAACATCATCATCATCATCATTTTCAGGAAAAACATTGCATTAGGTCAAGGTATTCCCCTTTTCTCGGTTGTCCTTTTGGGGTTGCCGGGGCAGCAGCTCGAGTTGGAATCTCCAAGTATCCCGATCTTCTGCAACTGGCGGCAATTTCGCTGGTGAAATTCCAAGACGTGACCATACCAGGTTTTCAACATGATTTCGCCAACGAGTCGCCCTCTAGGCTTTTTGCCACTCGAAAGAGCATCCATTAGTTGCTTTGCTTTACGCTCGTGGTACATTCGTGTCACATGACCATACCAGCGCAGCTGCGATCGTCTTACGCAGAGCAGAGGAGACGGAGCATGGGGTTGTAGTAACATGGGGTAAGTTGTAACATTTGTATTTGTCAAACTCTAACATAAAAGGACAATCTGTTACAACTCTAAACAAAGAAAAAACAATTTTTGAAAAAACACTCGTCGTCGTCGTTTGGAAGGGCATCCACTCCAGGTCAGACATAAACAGGGGTCGAAGGTTTATTCTTTTACTACCCCAAGCTGCTGTACTGTCCGGATCAATTGCTGGCAGTGATGTTGTTAAGCCAGCATCGAGTTTCGTCATCCAAAACCGTCAGACCTTGTGTTCCATGAGGTGCCCGATGTATGGGGCACGCTATTAGAACGTGGTCTGCGATTTGTTCAGCGGCGCCACACTCGCAATTCGGTGAAGAAGCACGGATACCAAGTCCGGCAAGGTTGTCTAAAAGATTCCGCGCAGTTGGCACAAACGGGATATGATCAGGATCCAGAGATCCACGGTGAGCCAAGGAGAGTGTCGCTCCCAGTCGGTGAAGCTCAGCTGGCCAGATGCCTGAAAGTATGGGTTGGTGGTCCGTTGGAGTGGGACGCAGACATCCAGTGACTATGTGCAAGGCGTCATTCAAAACACTGTCGATGAGGCGAGTGTGAGCACTGCGACACCAGACTGCTGCGCAGTACTTAGCTATTGAGTAGACTAGAGATAAGGTGTCTATGCGTAGTGTTTTAACACCAGCACCCTATCTCGAGCCCACGAGTTGCCTCAGCAGTGTGACGTGCGAGGATAGTTTTTTTTTTGCGCAATGCCACTAAATGGTGACGAAACGTGAGCGATCTGTCCAGTTTTACCCCAAGATAAGTAAGAATTGGACAGAACGGTAAAATTCTATCATTGTTGTAGACTTTTAGCTCACGTTTGGCATCTCGGTTATTTAAGTAAAAGGCTGCCGTCATCGTCTTAGTGTGACTGAGCTTCAACCTCCAAATCTGGAGATACGCTTAAAGTGTAGACATGTCTTGGCTTAAAGTCCTCTTCAAGTCCTTCCAGTATCCAGAAGAGTGCAACAATACTAAATCATCAGCATAAGCAAACTTTCTGGAAATCATAGAAGGCAGATCGTACGTATACGTAGATGTTAAATAGAAGGGAAACCAAGACTGATCCCTGAGGAACGCCGTTTTTAAGACGGCGTAGCCTGCTTTGCTTGCTGTCATAGATAGTAAAAGTGAAACTTTGGTTTCGGATGAGCTCCATGATCATTCTGACCATGTGCTTATCTGGAAGAAGCCTCAGCAGCTTGCATGTAAGGCTATGTTGCCAGACATTGTCATAAGCAGCTGTCAGATTGACGAATATGGCACCGGCCTTTTTTTTTAGCCTCAAAAGAATTCTCGATGTTCTGGGTCAGTAGAACAACTTGATCTACGGTTGACTTCCGGCGTCGAAACCCAGCCTGCTCTTTAGGGAGTACTTGATTGATTAATAATTCAACGCGGGCATAGATAAGCCTCTCGAGGATTTTGTAGGGGACACAGAGCAAAGATATTGGTCGATAACTCTTCGGGTCCCCCACGGGCTTCATTAGCTTTGGAATCGCGACCACAAGCGCTCTTCTCCAGATCTTGGAAATTTTGAGTCGGCGCCAGCAGGAAGAAAGGAAGTCACGTAACCAGGACATCAAAGTAGCTTCCGCATGGATTATAAGCTCTGGGCAGATGGAATCAGGTCCCGGTGCTTTATCTGGTTTTGAATGTTGGAGGGCAGCAGTAAATTCTCTCTGTGAAAAATATCAGAGATATTTACTGGGTCTGGTGTTGTGGCCCTCCAAAGTTCAGACACTTCTTGAGAGACAAGTCGAGATGACTTGCGGTCAACAGCCTCGTATTTCCCGTTTCTGATCAGTTGATGCTATTGCATTTCAGTGACGAGGAGAGTGTCGTGACCTACCAGTAAGGTTGTTCAAAATACTCCATGCTTTTCGTCTAGAGTGTGAGAAGTCAATGCTCCGAACTGCCTCAGACCATCGATCCCTCCGCTTTCTGTCAAGCTTGGCAAGCAGAGCTGTAGCAGCCAAACTTGAATCGTCTCCTTGAGGAGACTGCAGGAAAGTTCTATGGAGGGATTCACACTCTGCATCCTAACACGGAATATAGTTATTTCGATATCGCGTGGGATAGTCTTTTTGGCTGCTTTCTTGATGATGTTACAGAAGTCCTGGTAAGCCGCATCTACATCAAGTGAATCAGGCGACAACAAAGTCTTTGTGAATTTATTCGTCAAAGCAATGTAATTACTTCATTTGATCTTTTGGAAGTTCCATCGCTTAACAGGCATGCTTGGCACTGCCATAGCAAACCTTGGTGGTGTGATAAGCGAAGGTTGATGTTGTGACCTGGGAAACTTTTCAAGTACACGTCTATCCGGTAAGCGACTGTTTGGACCTACGCTGGCGAAAGCTAGATCGGGATTGGTGCCAGTGTTCCAGCGGCCGAAATAAAAACTGACGGCTTCCCTGGCGTTGCGTAGGAGGGCAAGACAATTAATACATGTCCAGCCAGCCAAGCACTCACCGTCCGGACTGTTGTCATTGTAACCCCAATCAACATGACGACAGTTAAAATCAACAGCATAAAGACAGGGATGAGGAAACACTGGGAGATTTAGGGTTCGCAATTGTGTTGGCGGAGGTTTGTAGACGTTGACTATTTCATAGCCATCAACGTCCACACACAACCACTCGATCTCCGATGTCGGTGGAGATTGGTCCAAAAGAATGTACCTTAGTCGCTCGTGGACAAACGTGGCAAGGCCATGCTTCCTGCTTCAAAAAGACCCAGCTAATTGGTAGCTTGGAAGTACCAAAAAACAATAAAAGCAAAAGAATAGTTTTGCATTACAATTCTTGAGCTTTATTTTAACAGTCGTCCTGATGAAGAGTGGGTGGTACAATGCTATGGTTACCTAAAGTGGTCACATTTAACTTGTGTGAAAGGTTTGAATAAATAATTTTGTCACATATGTAACTCTGAAATTTATGATTAGGCTAATCCAGTAGTGAAAAAAACTGTTTTAACATTTTTCAGGCAATAGCCAAATACCTCATTTTTTGTTTGATTCTCGTGCCTATGACCTATCTACGTGTGATTTCATTGTGTTTACTTTTTCATATTGTTGTTTTCTTCAAATCACATTTAAAAAAGACATATATTAATCATTTTTTTGGTGTTTTAACTCACCCAATTAGGTGCTACAACTTATCACTTTGACGGGGCACATTGTAATGCTTATTTTAAATATTTCAATCGTAATTTTAACGGCTAAGCTTTAAAAATTATTTATTTATTTTTTCACATTAGTCAAACAGTGATCAAACTTTTTCGTATTAAACAGAAATTTTGAAAAAAAATTGCTTTGAGAGAAATAGCAAAAAAAAAGTGTTACTACGTGCCCCGGTCTATCCTAATAGCGGTTCGATGTTGAGAGATTGACGAATGTCAGTGCTTTTAACCTTGTCAAGTAAGAATGAACCTCTGAATTTTTGCGAGAAACCCATTTCGGCCGCCTGTACTCGAAATTTCACTCTTTCGGTCATTACCCAACACTCATGACCATAAGTGAGGATAGGAACAAAAACTGATCTGAAAACAGAAAGCTTTGTTTTGGTACACAGCTCGCGTTTCAGTACAACTGATTGGTAAAGCTGGCGCATTACTGCACTTACTTTTCCAATATGTGTGTCCAGTTTGTTGTCCTGTCTATCATCACTCGAGAATGTGATTCCAAGATACTTAAACTTTTCCGTTTGCTTGAGAGTTACTCCATTAGTTGGGAAAGAACACTGGACAGGGTGCCTTGACAAACACATATTCTCGGTTTTAGCCGTACTAATTTTCATCCCGGTATTCAAGCATGCATCAGAAAACCGATCAAGTGCATATTGGAGATCACTTTTTTTGTTTCTGATATTAGAGATCACTTTTGTTCGAGCTTAACAATGCAAGGTCATCTGCAAAAAGCAGGCGCCGATCATTAAACTCCCCAAATGTGACGCTAATACTGGAGAAACCGTCTTTTTCTATTTTGTCCATGTATATAATGAACAGTAGAAAAGAACGAATACAACCCTGTTGTAGTCCAACACTGACATTAAAAGGTTTTGTTTTCATGCCTTTGACACGAACACAGACTTCTGACTGCTTGTAGAACAATTTGATAGCAGCTAATAGCTGATCTCTCACGTCATACTCCAGCAGTACTGCTTACAGCTTGTCTCTGGGACACGGTCATATGCTTTTTCAAGGTCTACAAAGCATGTATACACCTCTTTGGCATATTCCCACGATTTCTCAAAAACTTGTAAGGGGCAAAGGTCTGATTCATGGTGGATCTGCCAGGACAAAATTCGCATTGTGCATTTTGAAGTTGAGGTTCGACTATTTCACAGCATCTCTTTTCGAGGCACTTTCGATAGACCTTTCCAGGAAGACTTAATAAAGAAATGCCCTATGATTAATGCATTTTTTTGTCTCCTTTTTTGTAAATGGATATCAACACACTGGTCTGCCATTGCTTCGATATCTCACCATTTTTCAAGCTACTTGGCACACACGAGTTAGCCAACGAATCCCAAAGTTCGCCATGGCCCTTAACATTTCGGGTCGAATATCATCTTCGCCAAGGGCCTTGCCAGTTTTTAAAAATTCAATTGCTGTGCTCACCTCTGCTTGGCCTGGATGAATTTCGTCACCAAATTGTTCCTCGGATGTTTCCACATTTTGGACTGTTACTGGATTTAAGAGCTGACAGAAGTATTCTCTCCAACGATTTAAGATGCTCTTTTTATTCTTTAGAAGCACACCTTAGTATTTTCGATGAAGGTGAGAACTGGTGTTCATTTGCCGCGAAAACGACGTATGGTTTGCCAAAATACTTTGCCGATCTATACTGTGTATCCACATTTTTTACAAATTCTTCCCATGACTTTTCTTTAAACCAGGGGTGGGCAATTGTTTTCGCTTGCGGGCCGCATTGCGGCCGTAAAAGCTAACTGAGGGCCGCATTTGGATGTTGAATTTGTTCGCGGGTCGCAAATTACGCTATTTTTCTCCCAAAATCGTAGTGATCCCTAAAAAAAAAAAGGTCTTCTCTTCGATTTGATCTGAAATTTTGCTATTTTTCTTCCAAAATCGTAGTGATCTCTTAAAAAAAGATCTTCATTCAGTGGCGCAATCAGAAATTATCAAAGGGGAATGGCAATTAAAGTAAAAAAACTTTTTTTAGACATTCAATTTTTGCAAAGCTAAAAATTCCATTCTTCCGTTCTCCATCGTAGTAATCTCTAAAAAAAAATTCGATTTCGTCTCCGAATTCGCTATTTTCTCCCGAAATCGTGGTTCGATAGAGATTGTAAAGGGGAATGGCATGTCAAAACGGTCCATTGTTTTTAGTTTGGTTTTCATTTAATAGGTATTGCAAAGGGGGATGGCATGCCGTCCAAACATCCCCCCTAGTTGTGCCCCTGTCTTCACTTAGATTCGATCTGTGATTCAGTATTTCTCTCCCAAAATCTTGGTGTGTTCTCTAAAAGCATTAAAACATAAGAAACTTAAACTGGGGTATTCCCGACATAATTCCATGCAACTGTGGCTCAAAGTGAAGGTATGTATTTTTTAAAAAGAGCTCCGCGGGCCGCACAAAACGTCGTCAGGGGCCGCAGTTTGCCCACCCTTGCTTTAAACTGTTTGACAACAGTGGCGGCAGTCTTACGTGCTGCAGAGTACCGCAATTGAAGCTACTCAGATGAATCGTTTGTTAACCAAGCTCTAAACGCAATTGGTTTAGCACATATAGCTTCTTTAACTTCTTGGTTCCACCAAGCAGTTCTTTTTTCCTTTCTTACCCATTTGACCTCCCACCTGTTTGCAACCACAACTAGCAGCTGCAAATGTAATGACTGATGATTTAAATAAATCCCACTCAGTCTCAACAACTTCAGCATGGTCAGGGAGTTCTTTGAACAAGGAAGCAACTTTGCTTGCAAACGTGTGTCTCACCCTTTTGTCGGCTAGTAACTCTCACTTTATTCCGTATGCTCTTCGTGCTCTGAATTTTTTCCTTGTTCTTGGATGGTTTATGCCTCTTAGCATGCAGACAAATAGATGATGGTCGGTAGACAGTTCAGCTCCTCTTTTACACGAACATCGACCACAAAAGAAAACAAGTCCGCTAAAACAATAGTGAAATCAATGATAGAATGCTGTCCCACCGAATCTCTGTACCAGGTTTACATGTGAATCTCCTTGTGCCGAAAAAAGGTGTTCATTATGCACAGTCCGTTGGTGGCACAGAACTGTAGCAAAAATCTTCCGTTTCTGTTCATGTCGGAGTCTCTTTGTCTTCCGATAGCAACCTTTCATATCTTGTCGTCAGTACCCACATGTGCATTGAAATCGCTTAGTAGGACAAATTGATTCTGCAGATGTTACTTTCTGTAAAGCAACACTTACTTCATCTAAGAAAGGCTGGTACTACGTTTTAACGTTTGGTGCATACACCTGCAAAATGCACAGTGACCGCTCCTGTAGCCTAAGCATAAGGAGACAAACTGTTCCTCCGATTTGGATCCAATCAGTGACACAGTGGGCGAGGGCTTACAAAAATGCCTACCCCTGCCTGAACAGACATGGTTACATCTACACCTCTCCAATAGATTGATACTTTAGCGCAGTGGAGGGGTTTGCGTTTTCTCTGATCCTAAGAGCTATGGCGTCTGGAGTTTTCAACTCCCTTTAGGGCTACCCATGGCGGTGAGGTCGAAGGTGAGAAACAGATCAAAAGCAATTTAACAAATGTAGCTAAATAAATAGTCGAAATGACAATATTTATGCTGCATCAGGCGTCGCGCAGGATAAAAAGATCCGCAGTCAGGCTTTAGGCAGAGGGACCTGTTTGAAAAGTAGCTAAATTCTCCTCCACAAGCTAACCGTATCTGGAAACTCATCAATGCATTCGCTACGCGTTTGGGGAGGCAAATGGGGGCAGCGCATATTATCTATACTCGAGTTGGTCCCAAACATCGGGATCTTTGCATTGAGGATCTTGCATAACGAAATAACATTTAAACTTCAAAACAAGAATTCAGACGGAGTCTTCGCCTAAAAACGTTATAAGGATGAGTCTAAAGTTAATTTGCCTCGATCAGAACGCTTTACTCTTTGTCTCTCTGTTAGTCTAGCCGGCGATTCGATTCAGCAAATATATAATATCGAAGTGATTTTATTGATTTTCTACTATGACGCCTTTTTCACGGGTAAAACCACGAGGCCTTAAGTCACGTGATCAAGCTGCATCCTGTTGGCAGGTGTGGCGACAAGAACTATACAAAGAACAATAATGGCCTTAATGGCGCGATCAGCCAACAGTCATTTGGCGGGAATAATGGACAGGCGATACAAAAATAGAATATTCAGAAATAAAAATTAAAACATGACGGATGCGATGGGAGCGGATAAACGCTGTGTAGCAAGCGGATGAGCGCTGCATGTTGAGTCTGCAGCAAAACAAAATACAGCGTCCGAAAATACATTTGCCAAAAGTTTGCAAAATCAAAGCAAATGCATGCAGGAAAGACAGTAGCGGCGATCAGTTTGCCACAAGGTGCTTTATGTTGCTAAAATATTTATTAAAGTACAGTATTTTCTATAAGTTATTCGAAAGATTTTTTAACTTTTTTAAAGCTTTTTTTTGAAGACTTAAAGGAATCTTCTTTTACCGAAACAATTTACAAGAAACGAAATTCTTTAAAAAACTTAGTCCATATTCTATGTATAGTCTATGACCATCACAAAACTTTTGCAGCAGCAAGGAAAGTGTTAGCGTTCGACTTGGGTTTCAACCCTCAGTATAAATTGATCTAATAGCAATTGTACAAATTTCCGTACCCAGGCCAGATGAACAAACGCCACGCGTTTAATTTTAATAATTTTTTTAAATTCCAGACGAATACAATTCGATTAAATGACTCATATTTTTAAAACTACTATAGTAGCGCTTCTGCGCTTGAACCGTCGAAATACGTTCTTTTTATTGTACTGCAAATACGCAATAGACAAAAATTTTGCTTTTTTGATTTGAAAAATGTGTCGTTTGGTGTGTCATGTTTATAAATATATTCCAGTTAAAATTAAGACAATACACTCTTCAAGCAAAATTGCTTTTAAGTGGCCAATGATGATAATATATACACAAGAAAAGTGCAAAAAAATACGTAGGCCTCAGTGTTTTAATGTTTCAGAAAAAAATGAACGATTTTCTGCTGTGTTGAAAAAAAAGTCTAATAGTGTAGAATAATCAATAGCCAATTTTTCAAACTTTTTCAAGACTTTTATTTAAAGGAAAGATTAATAATTATACCAGGAATATGCAAAGAATCAATCTGCAGCATTGCTAGGTTAATGACTTTAAAAAGCATTCACATATATACTTTGATTTAAAAAGTTTTAATATTTTGATCTTGATATAATATTGAAAGCAGTATTTTTTTATTCTGCGAAAGGATTTAAAAATTTGCATGATGTAAGATGTGAACTTTTCTCTTCTATAAATTACGCTGCAAATGCGGTAAGCTAAAAAAGCTGTACAGTTTTAGATATTCCACTGAAAAAAACAGAGTTACCGCATATCTCTATGTATAAGGTGCACCGATAGCCCGATATATCAGAATAGCATTTGGTCCATGTCTATTTATCTACGTCGCGTGTATAACTCGCAGTCAATATTAGAGGACATTTTTGTAGACCAAAACCGCGTCTTTTACCCAGAGATATACGTACGGTAATTTTAAAGAGAAACTAATTTGTTGAAAAAAAATTAAGTTTTTCTTGAGCATCTTAACAAATTAAAAGAAATGAAAACAATTTTGTGGCCGCGAATACAATTTGTGCAGCGTTTACTTCTTTTTTTATATCTTATGGCAGCGGTTCCCAAACTGTGCGCCGCGAGACTTTGTCAGGGGCGCCGCGAAAGCATGCGAAAGTTGTTGTACTTACTGCTTTTCTCACAATAATTGCAGTGTGAAAGTTGTTAGCAGTAACGTTCCTTTCAGAGAACGATTCCGATTGAGGACCTTTTTTTTTTAGAGATCACCCTGATTTTCGGAGAAAAATAGGGAAATCAGAGATGAAATCGAAGTGAAGACCTTTTTTTTTTTCAGAGAACACTATGAGTTTCGGAGAAAAAAAGGTTGCTCAAAGAAGTAATTGAACTGAATACCTTTTTTTCATTACGGCGCCGCGAGTATTGTTAAGTTTTCAAAGGGCGCCGTGAAAAAAAGTTTGGGAACCGCTGTCTTATGGCAATAATTTTGTTTCTTTTTTACTCTTCCTTCAATCGGTTTTCTTCGAATTAGACGCGACTCCTTGTGTCCGTTTCTCGTTTTTTTCAAAAAAAGAACTTTTCTTTTAAATATCTTTATTGTAGTATTTAACATATTTAAAAATTCGGAGTAAATAAAAATGGCTTCTATTGAAAGAAAATCATTCACTTTGAAGATTTTAATTAATTATTTCAATAAATCGCTTTGATGGCAAAGAAAAAAGAAAATTTTGAAATTCTTTTTGAATGGCTAAAAATTGGGAAAAGAAAAAAATTGTACATTCAGAAAAAACTTATCCAATGTTTTATAATTAAACTTGATTCAATGTTTTACAATTTTTATAATTAAACATTTTATTTTTAATTATCCAAAGTTTTAAAATTAAATTATATGATTAAAAAAATACTAACAACCGCCAGTTTTTGCTTTCACAAATTTGTTTATCTCAAACAATATATTAACATAAAAGTTAAACCAAAGTGAAAAAAATCTGTTTTTGTCATATTAACCTCGAATTTCAGAATATTCTCATTGCAATTGACTATATTCAATGTGTCCGGATTGAAACGAGCTTCATTCGAACTAGTCTTTTCGCATTGGATAGAAGCCGTTGCATTCACCCCACCTAATCAAATGTAAATGTCAAAGGCATTGAACTCAATTACGTGAATATGGTTACAGAATTGTAAGTAGTGTATGACCTTCGAAATGTTTGAAATGTGCGAATCTATTACAAGATGAAATAGTTGATTTTAAAAACTAAATGCAAGTCACGCCTAAAAAAATTGTTCAATGGGTTTATTTTAAATGATTTTCGTACACAATTTGAGCTTTTCACTTTTGCTATTCCATAATGTAACCTGATAATTAAAGTATCCTAAAGTTTCAAGTAATAATGAAAAATATTTGGTACAGAATTTGTGATGCATCCTACAGTGTTTTTTCTTTCTAGTCTTTACACCGGCCTATTCTAAGCCTATAAGCTGGTGTAGACACACACAGTATTGCTAAATTCAATTGTATAGTTTTTTAAGATAACATTGCCGTAGGAATTCACGTGTAAAAACAAAACAATACACTAGTCTAGAGCAGTGCTTTTCAAACTTTTTTTTACTACGGCACACTAATAAATTCTGAGTTTGCCTGCGGCTCACTTACTTCATGAAGGCGAAAGCCTACTGGATACACTCTTTAAGTTTACATTTAGTTTACAAAAAAAAATTAAAAAAAGAAGGTCTTCACTTTGATTTGATCTCATATTCACTTCGAGAATTACAGGGTCAGTGTTATAAGCAATGTCGGATTAAGTATCTATCGATGATAACAATTCGAATAATTGCGAAGATACAATTAACATTTAATTATTAAATTATTGTCTTTGCACACAAATTACCAGCCAAATGGCCAGAGACCTATACCTTTGCCTAAGAGCACTGTACACAAGATGGTATTCGGGCGCCCATAATTATTCATCCATTTTATTCACCATTTTTTATCTTTAGTTATCCTATTGACTTGCAAGAAAACATTGCAAGGTTATACTTACGAAACCGTCAAGCAATTACTCCAACTTGTATCGGTGATCTCAAGATATTGATGTCTGGTTGACATTTTTTCTAAAGTTTCTGTTTTTAGACTACTTTTCAGCTTTTTGTAATAAATTATAAAAAAGTCATTAGTAATGAAAAAAAAATTATAGCTTTAATTGGCTATTATAACAAAGATTGATTAAATAAATCTTTGGGTTATTTTTATAAATTACAGAACAATTCAATTGACCGTAAATCTAAATTGTGTGAATGCTTACATAAACAAGTTCATTATGCAGCTGTTATGATTACGTTTCAATAACGTTAATCAGCAAATGACTTATTGGATCATTGGGATCTCTACAGTCCTAATTTGGGTCCTACTACGCGAACAATTAAAACTTTACAATTGTTAATCATGACGTACTATCATCGCACTTCTTAATAGAAACGTTTTTTCGCCCGATGTCTGTCTTCGGGAAATAAAATCCTTGTACCTCCTCCTCAGGACATGAATCTTGAAAAAATTTAATTATTGTAAATTGAATTTAGTTAATTTTTTTGAATCACTGGAAAAAAGCAAATAAAAATAAGCTTTACTTAATTTCTTTTTTTTAAAAAAAAGCTTTAAATAAAATTTTTCATTCCACAAATAATTGAAATATTAGTTTTGTAAAAAACTAAAAAATTAAAAGGTTTATATAATCTCTACATACCTGGTTGTTCTGGCCGTGATTTTGTAGTAGTTGGTTCTGTTGATGTTTCTTTGTAGGTTGTTGTTTTTCCGTAGGACGATGTTTTGTCGTAGGTTGTTGTTTTTCCGTAGGACGATGTTTTGTCGTAGGTTGTTGTTTTTCCGTAGGACGATGTTTTGTCGTAGGTTGTTGTTTTTCCGTAGGACGATGTTTTGTCGTAGGTTGTTGTTTTTCCGTAGGACGATGTTTTGTCGTAGGTTGTTGTTTTCTTCATAGCTCGACAAGTGTCGCGAGATTCTTGTTCCAAACCGTGCTTGCAATAACAAAAATTGTAACCAAACATGGTGATATTATCACCGACAGCGTTGTTGCATAAATGTTTTTCCGAGCATACATTGATTTCTGTCAAAAAAGGAAGACATATTAGGCGTACAAGTACACTGTAAAAAAAACAATGAAAAAAGAATTTCGAAAAGTTAAACGACACAATATACATAGCACAACGATTGTGATCAAGGGCCCAAACTTTATTAACTTGGGTTGTAAGGTTTGTTTATTTCCTAAAATCATCGTAAATATGGAAAAGCATGGCCCGCGATATGATTAATAAACATTTATTTCAGATTTCTTTAAGTTATAAAAAGGTATCATAATGATGAGAATGTAGTTACATAAAATGATACAATTTTTAAATCACTAGCAGTTAGATAACATTATCTTAACTCATACGTGTAGATAAATTGTTTTGTTTAAAACGTTAAAAACGATCAAAATACATGGCAACCCTATCCGTTTATTATTTCATTTCTAGTGACTGGCATAGAAGTAGCAGCTTGTTTAGTTTTTTTCTTTTTATTTATAACTATTTGAACTTTTATAAACCCTCTTAAGTATAAGCGAAAAAAATATTTTTTAAAATGATTTTTTATATCCTATTTTTTCAAGAGTACAAATCGAAACTAAATTTGTTTATTAGACTTATCAAAAAAAGGACTTTGCTTACTTTATTGTACTTTCTTTGGAACCTGCTAACCTCTTTGATTTTTGTATATTTTTTAATTATTGGTATTTTTATACATGTATTTTGCTTTACTACGATTTGTTGCTTGTTAATTCTAAATTGTTTTAAACAAAGATACGTCATTTACGTTTCAAAGTGAGTTACTACATACGAGACAGTCTCATTTTTTTGTAAGCCAATCAAAAACAGCAAAAGAGACTAATTTGAGAATTGTGCTGTGCATTATTTTTAACTCTTTGAGGGATATAAGAATTTAATTTTAAAATAAAACGATAATGGATCAATAATGATGTCACAAAAAAATAAAAATTAGAATTATAATGCCTTCACAAAAGTGCTTTTGCTACCTTAAAATTACAATCATGGTACGCTATGTACCACTGTTCTTTAAAGGGTTAAAAGAAATCTGATTGAGATTAAATCAAGAATAGCTGGAAGAAATTACCTCGAGCGCACACAAAAGCGTGCTTTTCATTCAAGCTTGCGTTTTGGAAACGGATAAAAGCATCAGAATGGTTTGACATTGTATTTCTACTTTCGAAGCGAATAGCAAACAAGTAGGGAACTGAAAAAGTGGAAGCATTTTGATCATCTTTGCGTGTCAAGACTTTTATCCACACTTTTTTTTCCCATAAAATCTTAACGTCAATTCTATCGGCCAATAACAAAGCTATCAAAGTAGATTTTCTATTTTTTGAGACAATTGCAGCGATAGATCCGTTATTTCTTTCGCATTCTTGGTTTGCTTCGGCATACGTCAATTTTGTGTCGTTATACAAAAGTTGAGAATTGTCTTGAATCGTTGACAGTTCTAAAAACACCACTTTCTATTATTTTTCTAGAATTAAGCATTTCTTGTTATTTGTTAAAGATTATCTCCTTAAAGATTCAGCGATGTTATAAAATTATCTGGATTTTTTGTAGAAAGCCCCCGCCACTAATGCAAAAATATGAGATTTGAGAAAAACAACCCCGCCACGTTTTAAGTACTGCATCATCTCTGACATGTGGTCATCGTATACCGGAATTGAAGAACTTGTGGGCATAAACTATACTCACCAAACTGTGAATCACAGCGAAAATTTCGTTTGGCGGGGCTTTCTACAAAAGATCCAATTATCTTTTTAAAGCAGAAAACTTAAATGTTGAGGGTTTTGGGTGTGGATGATGGAGAAGAGTTGACTCTGCAAAGAAAAAAGGTAAAGAGAGCAAAAAATTTCAAATACCTGGGTTCAACAGTTAGTAGCGATGGAAGATGTGAAGAAGAAGTAAAAAGAAGGATCCAAGCAGGATGGATGAGTTGGAGGAAGGTGTCTGGAGTTCTGTGCGACAGGAAGTTATCAGCAAAGGTTAAGGATAAAATGTACAAGAGTGTTGTTAGACCAACCATGCTTTATGGAATGGAAAGACAGGAGGGAAAAATGGACGTTGCAGAGTTGAAAATGGTAAGATGGGCACTGGGAGTGACAAGAAAGGACAAGATACGAAACAAATACGTGAGAGGGACCGCGAAAATTGCAAAGCTGGGAGACAAACTTTAGAATGCAAGACTACGTTGATATGGACACGTAAAAAGGAGAGAAGAAGACTACGTGGGGAAAAGAATGATGGAGGTGGCGGTGCCAGGCAGAAAGAAAAGAGAAAGGCCAAGGAGAAGGTGGATGGGTTTGTTGAGAGAAGACATGGAAAGGGTTGGAGCTAGGGAAGGAGACGAAGTTGATCGACTGAAATGGAAAATACTGTCGCGCCGTGGCGACCCCGAGTAGGGAGAAGCCGAAAGAAGAAGAATATTAGTAATTATAGTAAGTTGGCCTACGGACCTTCTCAAACTGTAAAGCCACAGCCCCAAACCCAATTTAAAAAATGTAACTTCAGGTCAAAAAACTTACTCATAACAAAATTATAATTTCATCTTAACTAATATAAGGCCTTGAAATAGATGCCGACATTTAGGCACTTATACTGGACAAATGACATCAAAGCTACTTTTTCTCTTACAATTGTAAATTTAAGACCTGATTTAATCAGATGTAAAAAGTCGCCCACAATTTTTAGATCAAAAATATAGTCCCGAAGCAAAAAATTTGAAAAACTCGAAGCTTGCTAATTTTGCAAGGCTAAAGAATCAAAACACTAATCACCGGATAAACCAGCACTTGTTGCAGACAGGGCTTTGGAGTTGTTGAAAAATTTTGTCACTTCGACTTCGTCTCAAAACTTTTAACGCCAAGGCACCAACTCCGATACCACAACTTTATTCTCAATGTTAATTATGAGTTTCTGCCATCTGATTTTTCCTTTTTTCTATCAATTCGTCTTAATTAAGCCAAGCTTAAGCATACGACGGCGGCTAACTAATTATTCTATGATTCAACAATACCAATTACTGATCCCTAGGATAGTAAATAAATTGCAAAGCTAAATAAATTCGTTTATCCGTTCTGAGTTTTAAGTGACCGGCAATTTTTTTGTTTTAATAGCTTCGAACCTAATCAAAGTACTTCACGTTGCAATTTTTTTTGCAGGAAAAGTCGTTAAATATCATTGTGCGTGATACGTGACACACTGTACAAAGTTATGAGCATCCATGGATGGTTATATAAAGCTTTAGTTTTGTTTGCTAAATTTTTATTGTTAAGACCACGGAGTTATATTCCGAAACAAATGTCCATTTTTTACAATTTTCAAATGCTTATTCTTTTGTTTGGTATATCACACGCTTTAGGTCAGTGGTTCCCAAAGTGGGCCCTTAGGGGCGTTTTCCAGAATAAAAGGGGCGCTGGCTACAAACTGGGCGATTGGGGGGCACTGGAGTAAATCAAAGCAGTTACGAAAACAGTGCACAATATTAATATTTTTGCTGTTAACTTATTGTAATTTTATGCTTTAATTTGACTTTATCTTACTTGTCGGTTTGCCTGTCACATAGTGTGGGCAATTACTTACGTATTATCAATCGTAAAATTTAAAAAGTTTTAAATTATCTGGATGAATTTTTGTTAAATGCTGGGAATGCAACATTTTTACAATCACTTTGGAACAATCAAAAAACGAAAAACTGTTGGTAGGGTGTTTTCAAATTTATCCCAAAAAAGTGATGGTGGGTTCTTGCATCTTACAATTTGTCTTTGATGAATGCAAGAAAAGGTAAACCTCACACGATCGGTTAAGAATTAATCTTTTCATCAGTAAAGGAAGTTTTGGACACTGTTTTGCATCACAAAATATCTTTTGCGGTTATCAAACCTATTCCTTTGAGTAATAATATGGTACAGAGACAAGTTAATGAGATGCCTACCGATAGGCTATGCAGCATAATCAGGAATACAGAATTCAGTTTCTTGTTGAATGAGTCAACTTTGCCAAGAAATGAAGCACTACTACTAGAACATGTTCGCTTTGTGTATGATGGAGTCTTACATGAAGAGCTGGAAATGGCTTTATCACTGTATACAGATACCCGGGGATTTTAGATTTTAGGAAGTCAATGCATATTGCCAAAAAATCAAATTCACTGACCAATGTCATGCATGTGCAACTGACAACGCCCATCTATGATTGGTCGTTACCGTGGCTTCATTTCACTGCTAAAAACACCAAACCCCACGTGTTCACGATTCACTGTGTTATTCATTGGAAGCATTTGGCGGCAAAAATATGAACGGTCATCTTAATCTTTCCTTGAAGACAGTCATCAAGGCAGTGAATAAAATTAAAGCCCAAGCGCTGAACACTTGCTTATTTAAACAATTGCGCAATGAAAATAAATTGAGCGCTTCCTACTACTGCCAAAGTAAGATGGCTTTCCAAGAGAAACAGCCTTGCATGATTTTACTCGCTTTTAGATACTGCGTGGAATTTCTATAAAGTTGCAACCCTAGGCTTGCAAAAGAAGTTATTGCTGTGAGAAATGATATCGCCTACTTATCAGAAATATTTGCCAAATTTAATGAATTAAATTTATTCCTTCAGGTTAGCAAAGTAAATTATATCAAGGTGAGATTGACACTGTTTGGGTTTGATAATAAGCTCGTGGTATATTAAAGAAATTTAGCTAGACGAAAATTTTTTCAATTTTCAAGCTTTCCACAACTTGATGCCAGTTACAGAGGCGTATTGACGTAGACACGTACAGCAAACATCTTCTGGAGTTACACAAAGGTTCGATTCCGGTATGTTTTTTAAGTGGAAATTCCTGACTGGATAATCGACCCATTCAATAATATATTCGTGCATGAAATTCTTGAGTAGAAACTTGTAACATTGCAAAGCGATTTTGAACTCAAACCGAAAATCAATGCCTCGAATCAATCGTTCTGGCTAAAGAACCAAATCAAAGTGAAATAGCCTCACGTGTGGGTCTCTCCCATAGTGAAATCTCTCTCATAGGAGCACCCTAAATATATTTGAAGCAGTTATAAATATTATCAGCAACTCTTAAGAAATTACAATTATTTACAGTTTTTAAGTTTTTTTCCATATTTGTTAATTAAATTTAAGTCTTAATCGTGAATTAAAAAAGCAATTTTTTGAAAATTTTGAATTGGTCACTTCTTGAGTTGTTTTAAATTCACCTAAAAACTTTCACGCAAAATGACGCCAAACGATGCATTCCATTGAAGCTTTATCTGGTAAATTGAACGTAAGTTTGAGTTGCAATAAACGCAGCTCACTCTGATCTGATCGCAGACTTGATCAGTTTAGCGCTTACCTTTCTTCAGCATAAAGCTTTTTAGTTAAAATTCTCAGTTAGCGATAACTTTCATATCCTTCATATTAACAGAAATTATATTTTATAGATAGAAGATTCAAGGGTCCCAAAACGGGGGGCATGGAGGCAATTGTTTTTAAAATTTGTAAGACAAAAGTATTGTGTTAGATATGTATCCACAATTATATGATCTTGAACAAAACTTAATCTAACAAGCATGTAAAGTATCAATTTAGACAAGGCACACCAAACATTTTTTGAAAAGAGCTGTATAGCATATATCATTATTTTAGCAAGGCAGGCAAAATTAAAAAAAATTTTTTCATTACAAAGACACTCTTAACAAACGTAGCTTTTAGCAATTTAGAGAAAAAACTTTCTCTAAAAAACTTGGTGAAGACCAAAAAAAGGTCTTCATTATATTTAAAAGGGTAAATTTGTTTTATTGCAAAGTGAAGGCCGATAAGTAAAAAAGGTCTTTATTCACAACAGAAACGTTTTACCTTTTTGGGTAAATCAAAAGTATTTGCGGTCCAAGTAAATAAAACACCGCGGCCGAAAAGTAAAGATCTGTAATTGTTTATTTTTGCTCTATATTGAACTTTTCAAAAAAACAATTCTCTATTACGCTTATAATTTTGGTTTGTTAAAAGAGATTTTTATAATTTTGGTTTGTTAAAAGCCGCCACTGACTCTTTCTGTTCTCAATCACCCATATCTGTTTCTCTGCCTTTTCAATTAGATCTCTTTTTTGCATAACTGATTCTGGTCTTTCTTTTCTTTTTTATTGTTAAAATTTTTTGCATAACTCGTTATATTTTAATCAAGTGACCCTGATATTTTAACTCTTGTTCTGCGTTGCATCTTCTAAATTCTTGTCAATTCTATGACACTCAATTCTTTTGTTATCATGTTATATTTTGCTAACTTATTTTTACAAATAAACCCCTGAGTCATTGTCTCACTAAGATTTTTTAAATCTTTCTTCTGACCAGATGATGTACTGAGCATCTTTCTATCCACTCTGCAATCAGTAACTGCCTATTTAAACCAGAAAGTACTGTATTTACTATAAACCTTTTTCCAGCCACCTAGTGGACACGGAAACAGTTGCTAACCATTTCAAGCTTTGGCTTTTTGTAGTTCGTTTTAACAGCCAAGTCATGAAGCGAATAGCATATTTCGGTGATTTAAATTTAAGTTGAGATTTTAAAATTAATTTAAATTTTACAATCTCTTAGCTATGTAATGAAAACTAAGTTTTTGCACTTATTAGGCTAGACTTTGCTTGTAGTCAGATAGTTATTTATTTTAAAAAATTTTCTGAACATCTTTTACACTGTAACTTGCGAAATTTTTCCTTTTAAATTTATTTAAGTCTAATGTTACCTACAGTAGGTTAGATTTAAAACCTAAATTAAATCGACGATCAAACTATTTTGTAACTGTATTATGGTAAGCAGATTTTATTAATTTATTTTACAAATCATAACCATTTATCTGTTGTGTCAATATTTTTTGTAGAAATAAGTAGAATAATTACAACTCTTGTTTTAAATTATATAATTGTACCTGGTTTGTTTCTTGTGCGTATGTGTATTCTTATAACTTTTGGTATCTCCAATATTATTGCGGTTAAGTTGTATGGCATAATGAATTTCAGTTAATATTTGTTTATATGTTTTGAAAGTTTTATACATTCAATTACTTGGGAAAAATAAAGATAACTTATTATAAATATTTACTGATTGGCTTTTGATAAAGTATAGCTTCTTGTAGCCTTTATCTTATAGAGTTGCTTGTTAAAATTATTCAAAAAAATAATAATGTTTTAATAATGTAACAATTGTTTTTGGTATCATATTTTTCTGTTTTTGAATACTTTGGTTTTTGCATTAAGTAACATTAACTAAATAACTACTGTATCCGACTACAAGCAAAGTCTAGCCTAATAAGTGCAAAAACTTAGTTTTCATTACATAGCTAAGAGATTGTAAAATTTAAATTAATTTTAAAATCTCAACTTAAATTTAAATCACCGAAATATGCTATTCACTTCATGACTTGGCTGTTAAAACGAACTCCATAAAGCCAAAGCTTGAAATGGTTAGCAACTGTTTTCGTGTCCACTAGGTGGCTGGAAAAAGGTTTATTGCACAAAAACTTTATTTATTTTTTTCTTTGAAGCTTTCAAAACAGTTTTTCTTTTTTAACCTTTACTGGTTTGTCTTTTTAAAGAATTGAATGTTAACATCGGTTATTAATTACGTTTTGAATAAACTTTTAAATACTGTATAACCCATGATTTTTCCACCTGGATAAATTTACGACTTGGTCGTAAATTTGACTTAACTTGGTACAGTTAGAGTTGCCATACATCCTATTTTAGCCAGGGCAGTCCCAACATTGAAGTTTTATCCTGGTGCACCACCCGGTTGACCAATAAGCCTATGTCCGGATGTTCGATTCAAAGTGATGACCTTTATTTTTTAGAGATCACTACTTTGAGACAAAGCTTTTTTCTTTAAACGAGCTTCCTGATTCTTCAAATTCGAAATTATCGTATGCCTGTAAATTTTGCAAGCAAAAAATAGTATTGGGTCTAATTTTGTAACTGAATAAATAAGTATAATAAAGATATAATGGCAAATTAATCTATTTTTTATTAAAGAAACTAACCTTGACTTTTGGAATGTAGCAAAAAGTTGCTGATGATGGCAAAGCTAAACAATAGTTTTAATTTGCAATTTAACATTTTTCTCAGTACTTAACAATCTATTAATAAATTAATGGTCATATAAATTAGAAATGGTTAACGTTATTTTAAAGAGTATCATCGCTATTGTTGTTATGTCGGCATCACAAATTTTTTCAAGAATCTCAAATTTGTTGTCAGAAGGTTCGATATCATTACCTCTCATTGTTGGTTATCACTTTACAAAACAAAGTTACAGTACTTAATAAATTTTAATTTCATTTAATTTTTTGTTGAGTCATTTCTGGTCATACTATTCCTGTCTAACTTTTATATTCTAAAACACAGTGTAACAAGATTAAATAAAGAAAAATTGCACTAAATATGCTTTATTGTCAAAGCGCTTATGTATACTAAGTAAACACAGAATACAACATTCAAATACTTTTGTGATAAAATAGCACATTCTGTTAAGAGTACTTTGACGTTTTACTTCTGATACCGTATTAAAATAGAAAACAGTTCGTCACAATATAGTGATTTAGAACCTTTTCCGTTCAAGTTCTACAAATTTTCACAAAGCCGCCACAAATAGTTTACCCGCTGAACTGAATACAAACTCTTATGCATAATGTCGGTTTTGACAGATGCTTTTCATTTGAAGAAAGCTGAGAACTTATTTGTTTTTTATTCTCTGTTGAATGATCTGCCTTTTTTATGTTTGATAAAATATTAAATGTTTAGAAAAGTTTAATATTGCAATTTTATAAAAAAAAAATGCACGAATCAAAAAAGTTCATATGCTTTTCTTCACTTGAATTTAGTTGAAGATGAAAAAATTAGCGAAAGACTTGCAAAACGTAGCTCAAAATAGAAATTTTATTATTCACAACATGACTTTTTTTGGCGAAAAATAATTTGATTTTATTATACAAAAGATTGTTTGTGGAAAAATACTGACCAAATATATCTTTCCCATAACTTGAAATAGAATTTCGATGCAGGCTCAAGTCTAATCTCGAATGGGTCACTCTTCTTAAACAAAAACTTTTCTTTCAATTAAAAAAATCCCAGTTTTTAAACTGTTTTAGAGTTTTAATAAACTTGATTGTTTTGCCCCATTTTTTTTCCAAGAAGTTGCTGGGATAAAAATTTTAAAGATAGTAGCCTAAAGTTGATTTGAAGCCAATAGAAAGATTTTAAGCAATCAATTTTTTTTAATTTTTAGATTGAGCCAACTTTTTTCAGTTACAAAACATTGTTTTATATTGAGCAATTGCGGAAATTGCACTACGCTTTCATACCTTTTTTAGAAGCGTTGCGCACTTTGCACTGTGCTCTTAGTTAAAAAATTATAAGTTGCGCTTAATTGCGCTGCGCACCGTGAAATAAAAAGACTACTGACGCTTTATTGCGCTTTGCATCAAAGATTAAACAAATCAATTGCGCTTTGTTGCGCTGCACATTACATTGTCCTATTTTGCAAAAGCATCTACTTTGATTATTTTTCAATGTAGGCGATTGCAAAACCGATTAGGATGCGCTTATAATTTGAAAAATAACATTACGTTTCAATTGATTTAAATATTGCGTTGCGCCGCGGTTAATTTACTGTAGTTTTTAAAACAGTCTACATTGTGCTTTACATGAATTTCAAAATCACATTGCGCTTTTTAAAGAAACAAAAAATGCCCACCTCTGATCTCACTCCATGTTCTTTTTTTTTGAACCCGTAGTCTAATATAACGGGGGAAATAAATTTAAAATTAAGAAAAAGTTAATGAAGTTTCTTTGCTAAACAATTATTTTTTTAATTTATTACTACTCAATAGCAATCCAAAGTCTTAACTTCCATTAAGAATAATGATAAAATTTTTTAATCTTCTTTAAACGAGGAACAGCGCTCCACTAAAATACTTCATATACTCGTATATTTTTAATTACCTAATTTTTATGTTTCCTTTTAACTTTTTTAGAAAATACTTTTAACAAATTTGTATGGTGACTCACGGACAAATTTTCGTGCTTTATTTTAAATAAGATTGTCGTACCACATAATAAAATTTTGTTTGTTTATGTCTTACTTATTCAACTGGTCCAGGTTTAAGCTTAAATTACTTGCTTGTTTATAAAACTATAGAACATTTTACAAGAAAAAACTATTGAGATCAGTGTCATAAATATTGATTCCATTTAAAAGTAAGCTTTCCTATGAACTCCTCACTATGTTTTGATTAGCTTGTCTGTAATATGTTTTTAATTAAAAAGTTTATGTTATATTCCAAATTTAGAAACATTATATGGTTTTTGTTTCGTTTTAACTAACAAAAGTTCATCATTAGGTGAATTAGTCAATAGTTTTATTGATGCGTTTTTGTAGTCAATTTTACAATGAAAAACCATGTCATGTTCGATGACGCCGTTTTTATTTTACCAGTTTGAACAAGAAGCGTGTTTGTTGTAAATGTAATGACCAAAAAAACCCGAAAACTTTTTCAAAAGCTGATTTGATAGAAGTCGTAATTTCGTATGCCATGCATTGCAGTTTGGTTGCGAAGAAATTGCAACCTCAACAATGATCACGTGATACTTTGCTAACAATTTTCAATCCTAAAAATATCTATCTGAGCAAATAAAACCGAAAAGTTGTTTCACAGAAGCTTGTAGTATTGTTTGACTCAGGCCTGTCGTAATTTTTTATTTTTTACAAAACTGAAATTCAAAAAATATTTTTTAAATTACTACATAGTACCTGTTTATAAAAAATGCCCAAAAAATCTGCTATTGATTTGGTGGGTTTAATCTCATGCACTTTCGCCGTGCTGTTATGAAGGGCAGTTATGTGACATTCCTCAGCTTGGCTGCTTTATTAAGCGTTTTTCAGTATTACAATCATATCACATTGCAAAAATTAAATTTGATCAACGACTGATCGTAAACTATTTTGCTACCGGTTGTCGATCATATTTCATTCAATTTTTTGTCGAGCTCGAGGTACCTGTCGCCAGGGGTATTGAAAATTTTTTGGCTGGGGGCAAAATTTAAAAAATAACTGTTTTTGCTAGATCAAAAAATTGTACTTAAGGTTTATAGTCGCACCTGCTGATAAAATTGGGGGGGCAACACAATCTTGTACAAATTTTATTGACGATTTCTCGAATCATGATTTTCTAGTATTTTACAGAGTTGCCACTGTGATTCCGCAAGCATTTTTACCGGAAAACCTTGTGGTGACTAAAAAAGTCATCGATTCCATTTGGTGTCAAATGATAAGTTAAAAATAAAAAAAGTCACCGTTTTGAGTCTGTGTTTAATTTCAACATTTTTGTCTTTAATAAACTAGTGCAGGCTAAAAATGTAAAAAATGCCTTCAGCTCCGATCGACTTAATACTTTGGTCAAGTTTATATGATTGTAGAGAAAATTTAATCTAATGCTTCTATACTGCAAATCTTTCCGCCTGTGCCCTCCCGTTTTAAAAAAGACAATGGAGTAATTGCCGTCTTTCTCTCGCTTTCGGCATCCCTCTGGGTTATGTGACAGAAACAGTGCATCAATGAGATTAAGTTAGAAAATTTCTTCTATTAATCTATTTACTCCCTGGCTCACTACAAAAATTTCAGCAGCAGGAAAAGTATAGACGGATGAGTTTGATTGATCAATGTTTTCTAACTGAGATTGCCGGACATTATTTGGTTGGTTATTGCTACCGGTAGGTTGTAAATATTGATTAGATAGTCACCTTCCACTTTATTGTTTTACTATTTGACGCATAAACGGTTTAAATTCAGTGATCCATTAAGAGAGGCTTAGCACTCAATTCATCACACCTAATCAAAATTGAGTAGAGTGTTGGAAAATGAGAGATCACTTTACGTATTTCACAGTTCCACGCTATTAAATGATCTATGATCTATTTGTCGGTTGTACAAAAAAGTCATGTTTAACATGTAGTATACACGTAGAGTAAGTGCGGAAACGATGTTTTGTTTGTTTGTTTAACAAATTTTTTACTTAATAATAACTTTACTGTTTATTATCCAAAATACTTCTTAGTCTATGTAACTCACACAATACGTAGGTCTACATAATAGCTAAATAAAATTAAAACAACCCTAAACAATTTTTTTTAGTAATTTTTTTATAATTCTTAAAAATTGTTCCCTCGGTTCTAGCCAAACTGGGACCGATTTAGTTCTAATATATTTTTTGGTTTCAACAAAAACATTTCTTTGTTGAACATTTTTTCGGCAAGCGCTTAAAAAGAAGAATAAAGTTTCTTGTTTTATCAGAAACGGCTGAGACTAAGTATGATGAATAAAGTCGCTGTAGGAATAAAGAAAATTTTTCATGTCCCCGATACACCTCAGTGCACTTCTGTGCACTTGTGCTGAAAATGAAGTGATGCAACTGTGTGTCGTGCAAAACCTTTAAAACTTATAAAACAAAACTATCTAATGAATCACAGCATTAGCTATCAGAGCATCTAGCATTTGACTGTACAGCAACCAAAGCAGTGAGGGCAGCTAGAACACTATATGAGACCGTAAAACACTGTTAATTTCATAACTTGCAGTAGACCGCCCAGCGAATCCCTCTCTTTTTGGCTTCAAACTCTTCAACTATAGGGAAGCTATCCGAGCCTTCCCCAATCACACCGCTGGCTTTCACACACGTCTTATGGTTTTATAATATGTATTAAAGTTGAATTTTGGATATATGAGACAATAACAGGCTTTCACAAGCCAACGATTACAATTATTTGTTCGACAATACAGCCCAAGCGGTGCAGCTAACGATACAGCCTATTTGATACGATGCATTGTTTGAATAAGGTTTTGGTAATTAAATTTTCTTTGTTGTACAATATAGTATAAATTTTTATTTAAAAATTGTGAAGTTATGGCTCCAACCAGGGAAATTATCAACATTATGAAAGAAATGGAAAATAATATAAAGACACATATTCAAGAAACAATCGAAGAAGCACTGAAGAGACAGGAAATAAAATTTAATAATAAAATTAATGAAGTATTTTCAAAACTAAAATATCAGGAAAAAAATTGAAGATCTTATAAAAAGTCAGAAGTTTTTGAATGATGAATTTGAATGCTTAAAAAAAATAATGTATCAAAATTAATGAAACTTGACCTACAAAAAAAAACTGATGATTTAATAAAAGAAAACCAATGTCTCAAAGATTAATTAATTGAAGAGGAAAAAATGAGAGATGATTTGGACCAGTACAACAGAAGAGAAAATTTAGAATTTCACAGTATCCCCCTTAATCCAAATGAAAATACTAACCATATCATCAAAACCATGGCAAAAAAATTAAACATCGATCTAAAAGAAAGTGACATTTCAACATCCCATCGTCTTCCAAAATCTTTGTCAAATAATCTTCCAATTATAATTGCCAGATTTACAAACAGAGACATAAGGAATTTAATATTTCAAAAAAGAAAAAATTTAATTGGAGTACGAGACTATGGCATTGATGGAATGAAAAGCCTATTCATCAACGAAAATTTAACTCCAAGATGAAAAAAGTTGTTCTCCTTAGCATATAATAAAAAAATTACCTCAAAATATCAATTTCTTTGGACATACAATCAATGATGATATATTTATCAGAAAAAACACCACTAGTGAAAGAATGAAAATCACCTGCAAATCTGATATTGATCAACTTCTGTAAGTCACTAACTTCTTAATGTAATATAAACATGTTTAGTTGTTTTTTTCTTTTTAAATGTTTAACATACTTGAATCAGTATGCAAGCCAAATTTGAATATCTCTGAATTTTCTAAATTACTGTGTGAAACAAGTTACACAAAACATAATATTTTTCTTCATATGAATGTAAGGAGTCTTAATAAAAACATAAATAAAATTGATGAACTACTTGGGTTGTTACTCTGCTCTCCAGAAGTGATGGTAATTAGTGAAACAAAACTTATATATTAAATATAAACTATATTACATCCCGTAAAACGGGGTGACAAAAACCAACCGGGGTGACTAATACCACTTGTCAAAAAATGATTTTCTCGACTTTCGAAGTCAAAATTAAGCTTTATTCAATTTTAATTTATTTTAAAATCTAAAAACATAGATTTGAAAATAAAATAAAGCTTAATTTTGACTTCGAAAGTCGAGAAAATCATTTTTTGACAAGTGGTATTAGTCACCCCGGTTGGTTTTTGTCACCCCGTTTTACGGGTATTAAAAATTATCATTTTCATTCATCAAATTCTCCAACAAACAGTGGAGGTATTGGCATATATTTAAAAACACCATTAAATTATAAAATTTGTCCTGATTTGTGCTTGAATGAAGACTTAGTTGAAGATATTAGGATTAAAATTAAATCTAATAATTGTAATAAAGCTTATGTCGTGGGAGGATTTACTTCCATCCTCATTCATCAATATCTAACTTCCAACTTAAATTAGAATGTGTCATAGAAAAAATAAATTTAGAAGGATTAAACTACTTTATACTGGGTGATTTTAACATAAATTTATTGAGTGATGCTCCCTCAATCATTCAATATAAAGAATCTCTTGAATTATTATGTGTAATAATCTTATAAATTGTCCGACACGGTACATGAACATGCAAACTCCATCATTATTAGATCATATATACTGTAATAATTCCGCAAGTAATATTGTTTCTGGCTCAATATCTTATGATATAAGTGATGATAATCCAGTTTTGTGATGATACCCAAAAATAAGGTTTCACCAGCAAGTAGACCACCATGTGAAATATTGAAACGAGATTTTTCAAATTTTTCTGAAGTTGATTTTTTAGATTCTTTAACAAAAGGCTTAGACAAAAGCAACATAGGTAGTAACTTTTCAGACCCAGAAGCAGAATTTTCAGAATTTTTGAATATATTTCTAAAATGCCTCGAGACTCATGCTCCAAAACAAAAACTTTCTAAAAAGAAAATCAAATTTTATTTTAAACCTTGGCTGACAAAAAGTATTCAAAAAAGTATAAAAGAGAAAAATAGACTTTATCAAATTTCTTGTAAACATTCACATACATATATCCATTACAAAAAATATAAACAATACAATAACATGCTGATATATGTGATCAATTTCAAAATGCTCTTGATAACAATAAAATAACTTGTGGCATTTTTATTGACTTAGCAAAAGCTTTCGATACAGTAAATCACTCAATATTACTAAAAAAATTGATACATTATGGCATAAGAGGTAATGCTTTTGAATTAATTAAATCATATCTAAATGATAGAGTTCAATATGTGCAGATAAATAACTTTATTTCTTCAAACAAAGAAATATTGTGTGGAGTACCTCAAGGTAGTGTTCTTGGACCACTTCTTTTTTTGTTATATGTAAATGATATTCAAAATGCTTCAGATTTTAATATAAGATTATTTGCAGATGATACCCTGTTATATTTTTCAAAAAAAAAACCATGCGATCTAGAAAAACATGTTAATATTGAACTTGATAAGATACAACGGTGGCTTGATGTAAATAAATTATCTCTTAATGTTTCCAAAACCAAATACATTATCATATCACCTAAACTTAGAAAAAGATACAAATTTCAAATCAAACTTAAAGAGCATCTGTTGTGCCAAACAGAAACTCATAAGTACTTAGGTATCGTTATAGATGAAAAGTTATCGTGGAAACCACATTTGTTAGCTGTTGCTTCTAAACTAGCAAAATTATGTGGACTATTTTATAAATTAAGGTTATATGTGGATAAGCAAGTACTTAGGAAAGTGTACTATACACTTATATATCCAATATTACTTTATGGTGTAATTTGCTGGGGTAGCTGCTCAAAACCTGTTTCTAAACCTGTTGAAGTTGTTCATAATCGAATACTAAGATGCATAAATATGGTAGGAAAAAGGCAAATCCATGTAACAGATCTATATGCATTATCTAATGTACTCAAAATACATGACATCTATATTCTTGAAATATGTAAATTTATGTTTCGTTTTAAATATGATCTGCTGCCAAATGTCTTTTCAAAATATTTTTCTAAACACAATTCAATTCATAACTATAACACCAGAAATACTTCTAAAAGTAACTATTTCTTACCAAGAAAGCAAAAGACAATTGGTCTAAGAACACTACAATATAGAGGTGTTAAATATTGGAATGAATTACCAGATTTAATTAAATCATCATGCCACATTTATGCTTTTTCTAAACAATTAAAAAAATATTTAATTACAAGTTATAAATAATGTCCACAATAGTCTTGTCTGTATGGTAGTTTAAATATATGCGTAATTGTGTATTATTATGTTTGTGTGCTTATTTGAATTTTATGTAAACCTATTACTGTGATTTATGTAAACATTGCTCAATTTATAATTACTAATTCTAGTTCATGCTTGATTGATAATAAACAGGGAGCATCTTGACTTGAAAACCTTAGGGTTTTTCGATGCTTCCTGGCCTGAATAGTTCTGTGTTGACGTTAATTGTGTGTTTATTTTCGGGCAAAACAATAAATTCTGTTCTGTTCTGTTCTGTTCTGTTCATACTAACACATGTAAAACAACAATAAAAAAAAAATTATTTTCAGTACCAGTTGGATCTTAACAAAAACAATAACAAAAATACATGGAAAATGATTAAAAACATAATACGAAAACCTGCCAGTGGTAGTTTAATTACAAACATTAAGTGTCCAGAGTCTAATAAAGACTTATTTTCACCTAAAGACATATCATGTCTAAACAACTATTTTACATCAATAGCAGCAAAATTGGCAACTTCTCTTCCAAAAACAAGTCCTTCAAAACCATTAAATACTGTTTCCACTTGCTCTTCATTATTTATTAAACCAGTAAATGATGAAGATATCATAAGAGAAATTAATTTATTAGACAACAGTAAATGTGGTGATACATATGATTTACCTGTAAAAATTCTTAAATTAAGTAAAAACGTAATAGCACCTACATTATGTTATTTAATCAACAATTGTATTAATAAAAGTGTTTTCCCAAGTGCATTAAAAATTGCCAAAGCATTACCAATTTATAAAGGGGGTGATAGAGACATTGCTTCAAATTATAAGCCAATTTCCATCTTACTCCACTTTTCAAAAATTTTTGAAAAAATTCTTAAACATAATTTAACTGATTTTATTAATAAGTACAAAATCATATCAGAAAATCAATATGGTTTTCAGGAAAACAAAATCACTAGTGATGTACTTATTGAACTAGAAAATTACTTGCGTTATCAGTAGGCAAACAATAAAATTATTTGTGGAATTTTTCTTGATTTGTAAAAAGCTTTTGATACAGTAGACCACACTGTTTTAAAACAAAAATTAATTCAATGGGTATTAGGGGGCTACCTTTTGATTTAATTTCTTCATATCTAGCAAACATATATCAATTCACATGTATAAATTCAACTAAATCAGATAAAAATTTAATAAATTATGGTGTCCCACAAGGTAGTGTCCTTGGCCCTATTTTATTTCTCCTATACATAAATGATCTTCCAAATCTTTCAAGCTAAAAAACTATTCTTTTTGCTGATGATACAGCACTTTTTTCCTCTGGTAATAACTCATCTTCAGTAGAAAAAGTGGTCAATGAAGAACTTAAAAAAATTGAAAATTGGTTGCTTAAAAACAAGCTTACTTTAAACACCCAAAAATCAAGCACTATAATGTTTGGAGAAAAGAAAATTGAAAATAACATGATAAACATTCATATAAATAACAGTCAAATTTGCCAAAAAGACGAAGTTAAATACCTGGGAATTGTAATTGATAACAATCTAAAATAGAAACCACATATAAATAAATTAACTACCCAAATATCTCAATCTGTGGGAATGCTGTATCATTTAAAAAAATACCTTTCCTTTAATAATCTAAAGCTCGTGTACCATGCACTTATAAAAAGCAAATTGCAATATGGCATAGTTCTGTAGGGAAGTGCAAATCAATCAGCACTAAAAAACCTTAATAAAATGCATAATAGAGCTATACGATACATTAGTATGTAACTATATAGAACAAGATTAAATAAATTGTATGCATTTTCTAAATTATTAAAGGTAAATGAATTGTACCAATATTCTGCAATGAAATTCGTGTTTCAATTATACAATGACAGAGAGTTAAAGATAAAATCCCTTTACTAAATGATATTCATGCTTATAACACACGGCAATCAAGTAATAACAACATCTTTGATTTTGGTTATATTCATTAAAGCAGTGGCAGAGTTAGGAGTGATTCCCTATGCTCATCTTTTTATAACAACATCTTTATTTCACATTTTTTGGCTTGTAAATCTTCTAATAGTCTTATAGTAAATTGTATGAAAATGTGGAACAAGCTGCCAATTAACATAAGAACCGAACAAAGAATTAAACCATTTAATAGATTATTGTACAACTACCTTCTAGATACCTATGAAATTTAATCAACATCCAAATTTTACCCATATAAATTATAAATTCTTAGTATTAATACAAAATGAACTACATGCGGATATACTGTAAAATTAATTTAACGTTCTAAGGTTTTACTTAAAGAAATATTATGTTTTGTATTGCTCTTTGTGCACCTCTTTAATCTTTAATTGCCTGCTGAAATCTATTGTTTTTTGTTTTATGCTAACTGCCTTATTTCAATAAATTTTATGTTGAGATCTATTATGTTGTTTGATTTAATCTTATTGGCCTTTGTTTTGTTTTGTTTTGTACTTTTCTTTGTCTTTTTTTTTTATGCTCCTTTTCATTATTGTGCTGTTAGATTTGTGCTATTTGTATCTACTCTGAAATCTGTTATGTTGTTTGTTTTATGCTATTACCTTTATTTTCAATTTAATTTATGGTAAGAAATCGGTGCTTACGTATTATCGGGAGGACCTTTAAAAAAACGACTCAAAAATTAAAGTAAATAGGGTTACTTATTATTAAAGTAAATTAGGGTTACTAACCCTAACCCTAACCCTAACCCTAACCCTAATCCTCAGTGCGCGGTAAATCAAAGATCTTCATACTAACCAATAAACCCTTAATACGTACTGTGAAAAAAAGGAAAAAGTAAAAATCAAAGGTCCTCCCGATAATACGTAAGGACCAAGAAATCTTATAAGCTTTTGTATTTTTTTCTTGTTCTTTTATTGCCTGTTTCATTGTTTTTTTTCCATCGTTGTGCTGTCGTTTTTTACACTATTTGCCTTTATTTTAAATCGAATTTATGCCGAGTTATTTTCTGTCGTTTAATTTTATCTACATGTATGCAGCCTTTGTTTTTGTTGTTGTTGTTTGTTTTGTTTTCATCATGTTTGTTAAGGTGATTCTTAATTTATGATGTAAAATGTCTTATGCTAATCTTTTTCTAAGTTAATAATCAATTTTACATACCAAAAACTTAATTAATTTATTAAACTGTTTGTAATGAAACTTTTAAATAAGCTGGGGGTAGTGATTAAATGACTTTTATCCCTTCCTACCCCTGCATCATATTTTAATAGTGCTCTTTGATTTGATATATATGGCTTATTATCAGTTTGTTTAATTTTAAAATGTAAAATCATTGTTTTTTTGTGTTTTAAGCGGTAATTTATTGAAAAAATTTGATGCAAATAAACAGATCTCTCTCAGCCAACGATGCAATCGCAAAACGAAATTTTCCCAAGTTTCGCTTGCGATTTACAAACTCACTCTTCAAACTACAACACGAAACCAAATCACCGAACCACTGGATCACCAACGACTGAAAGAAGTTAAATTTACCAACATCTCAATTTATAGTATGCTCGCCACGTGTAAGTGAACCAATCAGATTTCATTAGGATCGCTGCACGTGATCCGCCCATACAGCAGTGTGGGTAAGAAGTTTCAAAAAAAGACTTCTATACAGTTAATTTAACTTTTTCCATCGCCTTTGCGAGTTCTATTTTTTTTATGATTTTAACAAACAGCAAGCGAATTTCTACGTAAGACAAAATCATAGATGAGAGGAGTTTAACCCTAAAAAGATTTCGGTCATTTGCAAAGGCAGGAAAAGGAATTATTGAATGCAGCAATTGAAAAATTATAAAAATCTTAAGAAAGAAAGTCCAAAAGTTAAATGCTACAATGCTTGTTCTTATCACAGTAAAAGTATTGTACCGATCAGTGCTTTATATAAATATCAGTAATGTGTCTACTGTTTTTATGGGTCTGAAGGAGCTGTCAGAAAGGATAATAATAAAACTTCAATTTTCCAAGTCTTGTCTGGTATTCTACTTAAGTTGAATACTTAATTTGGCTAAAAGATTGTTTTTAGAGCCACATTCTAAGGCTGACTGGTTACCTAACGCGGAAAAGAAAGGTTAGTTTAACTTAAAGAGGCTTTTATAGAATTGATGAAAGAATTTCTACAAAAAAAGATGCTGTTTCAGCCCAGAAATGCAAGAAACTTTTTTTAAATTCCACTTCCAAACATGGCCAGAAAAAAAGCTCATCTAAAGACAACGAAAAAAACGACAGAGGCCTATTTATATTCATTCTTAAATCAAGAAACTTTAAAGGGAAAGGTTACTTTGTGTTTAATTCAAAAAAAATTCTGGAGGATGAAGTAGAAAGATACTTAACAGAGCGCGTTATTTTATCCTGATATAAAAAAAATAAACAATTTTTCCTCATCTTTAGGTCCATTTTCGAGAACTTCTTAGTCTGACAGAAAAATCGGTTTTGTCGAAGAGTTTATAGGCATGCAAAAAAATTGTACAGCTTGAAAACAGCCAAACATAATGTGCAAATCTCTGCTATTTTCATACTTATGCCAATAAATCTGATTTGATATAAACTAATTTTTATTTTAAAATGTGTTAAACGTAATTTAAACATGTAATTTTTGATCGGAGTTTACTTTAACTTCTGTACTTTTGATAATATCAGTAATTTTAATTCTAATTTAATTTTAAAAACTGAACAAGTGAACAGTCCTAATTATAATTTTAATGTAACTTTTAAATAACAGAGCAGCTCTAGTAATTTTAATTTTAATATAATTTGGAAAAGCTGAAAAAATTTAAGTTGTTTTAATCTGGCTACGGTACCCGTGATCCACTGTAACTTATGAGTTTCAGTTAGCGGCATAAAGAAAATAATCTTAGCTCCCTCATTTTGTAGCATATAAATAGAGGTTGTCGCACGTATTTAAGTTCTTTTTCCATCGTTCTTCTGCTATTTAAAAACTATAATGTCGTTTTGGAACAATATTTTAGTTCTATTTCTTTAATGACCTTTGAAGTTTTCGAATAAAAAAATTTTTCGAAAATATTTCAATTGATAGATGCTTGAAAAAATAATTGCTTTATTTGTTACACCATTTTTATTCATTATGAATATAACTTTGAATTTTAGCCATATTGTTGCTGCATTAAGTTCATAAACTAGACCTGGTTTTTACCTGCTGATTACTTAATGGCTCATGGGTCCACGCACGGCCTACTAAAGATACGGCCTTATATGTCACATTTTCCGCACTGTTGCTAACAGGGCTATTTGCTATTTCTAATAATACGGTTTACTGTAGTTTCAAAGCTAAACAACTGCGTTTTAAAAATGTCTAAACAAACTAAATCGCATCCCTAAGTGATTTTTCAATCTTTATCGGCTAAAAATCAGCAGCATTTATAATTATTTTGCCGTCAAACATCATTAAACACAGCATACATATAAGAATTAAATCATATATTTTACGGATCGAAATCTAAAATAAGAGCTCTAAATCAATGTACTCAATGGAACAACTCCATATTATAAACTCAATAGAACAACACCATATTGTAAACTCAATAGAACAACACCATTTAGCTGCATAAAATTAATTTTGTCAGATTTTTTATTATTTTGTACATGCGTAGTGCATGCCTTGTGTTCTTGATAATAGTTGATCTTGATAGTTGATCTTAATAGTTGATCTTGATTGTCTTTGTTTCACTTTGGTAATGGCGAGCAGCATTTTGTCTTTAATTCAAAGTCTACTGCTATTCTTCTTCTTCAGCAAAACAAGGAGAAAAAACCCTGCCTTACAGAGGAAGTGCTAGGAAGTTGTAACAATTTGTTTATTGCCATTTATGGTAGCCCAGAAAAAGCAATCAACAAATGAGACCAAAATTTGTTGATTAAAAAGCTGTCATAAACAACTTCAATACCAAGATTTTCTTGAAGTTCAATCAATTCTTCACGAAGAGAATTTTCATCATCTTTAGTTGGTAGAAATGGCTTGAAAGTCCACTTTCTTTTCTTTATCACTGACATGCTTAATTTTTAGTATAAACTTAAGATAAAAATCTGAAAGAAAAGGGAGAAATCTGAAGCAATTAAACATGCCAGACTATTCAATAACACTATTAATACATAAGAAACTACTTTAATTCTAACTGCTGATAAGTCCCAACATATTGTCGCAGTACTCCCTGGGAGTATTGAGGCAAACTTTAAGAACCCTACTTTACAATCAAACAGCAAATGTTATTGAAAACATGTTTACATTGATAACTTATAATAATGATATACCAGTACATTTTTTTATGTAATTGCTTTGTTCATCCAGATTGAGTAACTTCTTGGCTCAATAGCAAATTGATTTAGTAAGTTAACCAATTTTACTTTAGGTTTGCCCTCTGTCTTTTTTAAAAACCTACAATCGTATCTTTTAGTACAGAATCGTTAGCAATTCGTTGTTTGTTGTTATAAAAAACATTTACAATCATCTTTATAATAGATAGCATTGCTGAAGTGGAATATTCATTACACAAAAAATTGGAGCAAGGCAAATATTAAACAGCACATGAATTGCACCATTGCGAGCAGGCAAAAAACACTGCTTTGAATGAATTTGTTGTAGAAGTCTAATAATGCAAAACCTTTGTTTACTAAATCAGCAAGAGAAGTAGATGGTACAGTTAAACCACCACGAGATAAATTATTGAAGTATGATACATCAGTGCTTTCATCAGTTAAATGGCATAATGTGCAAATAAATCTTTTTTTTAGTTTTTTAGCAATGTACCCAGCAATGGTAAAAGAAACTTCTGCCGATTCAGAAGTAAGCTCTAAAGTTTCAATATCACAAGCAGCTTTTTCAAGTTCAGCGATGAATCTGTCTGGTGCAATTGATAGTTTTAAAATATCTTCTTCCCAAAATATTTACACTTTCTTTGAGCAATGACTTAAATAACAATGTCCTTTCACTCTGAAGCACTTCTCGTAAACTTACTAAAAAGTTGCCCCACTCATTTGACGATATTGTGAAAATCGTTTCTCAAGAGGGTCAGTTTGAAATCTTGCCGGTATTATAAAGTCATAACCTTCTTCAAATAAATCTTTAATTAATTGTGCTTGACTTTGCAGAGTTTGAATGAGAGCATTAAATGTTTGCTTTGACAAAGTAAGACAACTTGCTGATTGGGACCAAGTTTCCAGCCAATTTGAAAATGCAATCAAAAACTAATTTACCATCACTTCTTACTACGCACCCTTTGCTAATTTATTAACAGAAAACCTTGTTTTGGAATTTACAACAGTCCACCACACATTAACAAGCTGCGGAAAACTTGAAGCATCTTTTCAATTGGGAAGGTAACATTTAGCAGCAGCTATGGTGGACTCTTCAAAAATGTTAAGAGCTAACCTAATATTTTGTTTATTATTGTAGGGATACAAAGCTTTAAAAGTTAACTTGGGTGCTTTTCATAACTTAGCAGCCAGTTTGGCATTACTTTCATAAATTGTTTTCAAATCATCCCAACTAATATAGCCATTTTGAGAAACTATAATGGCAAGTTCACCAATTTTAAACGAAAAAGCAGGAAATACAAATTTTTTAGCGTTAAGCAAGTTGTTTCTAATGTTTTTCACAATGTGCACATTCTCAAAAAAAGATAAGTTTTGTTGGTATTTTGCTGGTGTTTAAAAATAATGGATTGTCAGAATTATGCATTTTTTGCAAGATATTAAAAGCACCTAGGTTACTGGTATGATTGTCAGTAACAATAGCATGAACACTAAAACCAATGAATTTGGAGATACATGTGCATGTCATTATTAATTTTAATTGCTTCCTGAACAACTGAAAGCCATTTTTTTCATTAAAAAAATTTTGTAATAAATAATAAAATCTTTAGTTTACCCAAATTTTTTTACAATTTTTTTTTACCAAATTTTTAAACCAAATGAAAACCACTTTTTTCATTAAAAAAATTTGTAATAAATAATAACATAAATAACCCGGTGGTGCATTTTTTGTAGTAAGATCATTAAAAGATTTAATGATATCATCATTTTCAAAATTACCTAGTTCATCTTTTTGGAATAATCTAATTTGGGAGGCTTTACGAATTATAGAAGCACGTGGAAGAACAGATAGACGTTTTAATGCTTTTTCTGTATGAATGGTAGGAACAGGTAAAAGTTCCCACTTTAACTTTTTTCTTTTACCATCTTTAATTAATTTATCTTTAAAATGTTTTGCACAAATGATTGAATGTTTGCTAGGTTTCCAATTTTTACGATTAACAAATTTTATCCACCGTGCAAGTATTAATACATCTGACTTTTCAAACGGAAATGAAAAGCCACTTACTTTGTGGGATTGACTACTATAACCTGACTTACAACCAAATACAACACAGGCATTTGTCATGTTTATTAATTTGCTTGCTTAGATATCTTCCAAAAGAAAACTAACTTTTAATAATTAAAAATATTAAATATAGATAAACATTAGAAGATAACTAAATTTAAAATAAACAATAACATAAAACTAAAAAAAAATTCAATAAGCTAAATTCTATACAAAACTACCAATAAAAAAAATTATAGAACTAGAAAAATGAAATGTTAGCATTATTTCTATGTAGCTTTTTATCCATTTAAACCATATTCTTGATGCATATCATTCCAAGCAGAATTGTTTTAAATGGAAGTTTAATTTTCCAATTATTGCTAAAAAATAAGTAGATATAAATAGGAAGTTTTGGGCATTTAAGAAATACTAATTATATTATTCAAGACAACCAAAATAAAATTCAAATAAATTTCTTATAAAAGATTCTTATTTTAATCTTGATATACATTTTTATTTTATTTAAGTACACTCTTTAACTAAAGTTATACTAGTAAAAGTAAACTGCTGTTAAACTAGCAGTTTACTTTACAAAACATAAAAATTTTTTTTATGAAATACAATAAAAAGCCCAACTATAACACCCACCTGAACATCTTATTAAGCAGCTTGGTAAAATATTAAAAAAATAAAGGTTTAAAATATTAATTTTAATTTCAAACAATTTTTTTAATATTGTAAATTCTTCATTTAACGCTAGAACTGAATTTATTTAAGGTTGCATGTCTTTTCTAGTCAATTACAATTACCACTATTTTAGTTTAATTATCTCGTCTTATCACTTATTTATTAGCGCTTATTTATTTTACATAATGGTATTTCAGTCTCAATCAAATTTAATTTCGGTACCGTATGGTATGTATACAGTAAATTAACTGTAAATGTTCAAGTTGTACTTGTTTACATGATTGAGCAATTGGCTTTTTCTAGTTTTTAGCCCTGTTAGCAAAAGTGCGGAAAATGTGACATATCCGGCCGGATATTAAGTAGGCCGTGGTCCACGCAATGACTAATCGCTTGCTCGGTATCCATGAGCCTGAAGAGGTTGATGAATAAACTTAATTTGTGGACAAACTAATCAAACTAGCATGAAAACTTCCACCCATAATTTATACTCGAATATTTTATCTTGGATTTAAAAAAATTCTTTATCTAGAGTAGGAGCGGAGACTTGCGGCCCGCAAAACATTTCAATCTGGCCCCACATGTGTGTCACACTACATTCATAATTTTAATCATAACGATGTAGTTTATCCCCGTTAAAAGTAATTCGTAGTTTTATTATAAGATAATAATCGCGTCACTTTAAGCGCTGCTCTCATATAACGTCCGATATCTATTGCCCGATACGAGTATCTTCTTTTCTCTTTTGCTCGACCGTATTAACGCAATATGAGTCTGTGTAAGAAACGTTCGCGTATATACTAGGTGGCTCGAGATAAAGTGTATTCTCGAGAGAGTTGTGGAATTGTCTAGCGTTTACGAGAAAATTTGCGTCACGTGATCTTCTTTCTATATAAAGGCGATGCGTAGCGAGACGAATTATTATTGTTATTGTGAGGTAATTTGAAGCGAATCGAGGGACGGCTAGAGTGAAAGCGATTTTATTTGGCCACAGGAGGTGGACCGTTAGATTTTGTATCGGTTGACGATTGTTAAATTTATTTTGCGTCAGAGGTTGGGAGTTGTGTTCTACAGAAATAGAATTATTTGTGTTGATTGAATTAAGTTATAGTGTTGATTTCGCTTTGCAGTTTGGCAAAGCGTGGAATAGAAGTTTCGTCGGTCGCGATTTTTGTAATACATTCGTTGTTATTAGAGACAGTGGTCTCTGTTTGTTGTGAAAAAGATTCTTCAACGAAACCAATCCGAGCTTTCGTTAAATCAACTGTACAAAAGGTTTAGGCTCATAGCAAGACTACTTCTTGAGCCGGAATAAAATAAAATTTAGATACAGCTTTGTTTCAGCGCAGGTATTCGGGTTACCTAGCTCAACTGGTCCTTTAGGATTCCCGAACAAAGTCTGTGACAATGTGATTGGGAAGAAACATATCAATGTCTTTACAGAAAACAGCTTTAGAATAAACCAGGGAACCCAGTTTTTTATTTTTATTTTAGTTAACATTAGTATTTTGTAAGGAAAACGGGAAATTTGAGACAATTAATCATCATCAGTTTTTTGGCACAAAAACGGAGAAATTAGAGACAGCTTTAAAGTGATCACTTTTTTTAGTCATCACCAGATTTTCGGGACGAAAATGTGTTGCATTGTGTCAGGGACGAAAAGGTGCTGCATTATATGTCATCACTTTAGCATTGCAACATGATCAGACTTCACATAGCCGTCCATAAAAATAAAATTTAGGAAAAGCTGTATTACCCCACCAAAATTTATGTATATTTTTATTGTGCCATTATGGAGCATGTTTAGCAATCTGTGGTTGTTTCGTAATCGGCTCTTTTTTGGTAAAAAATTCAATTTGACAAATAGTCATTGTTTCTGAAAATTTGATCAGCGTTGTTTGGCTTTAGAGAATTGAAATTAGTTAAGAATTGTCCTGAATTTTATCAACGTCTCATTGTATTCAATTCACGTGCTTATTTATACTCATTCGCGCCAAATTTTTTCGCATTGTATTTGAGAGTACTAAATGCAGTGATGCAAAATTCTTTTGTTCTCTTTGTTATTGTTAATCGATAGAACCACATGTTGCGTCACAAATGCTTTGTTCGCTCGCCATAACTTCTTAAAAGCTGCTCTTTATAAATTGGAGAGCTGACATAAAGGAATTATTTAGTTGATGTCTTTCGCGTAAGACAGTGCTACGTTATTTATAGAGGGCATTTATAGATCGTTTGAATAGCCCGATAAAGTGTTTGCTGTCGTTATTTGAATTTCATAGTTGGTTAAATTGGGGAAAATTTTTATCGAAAATTCTACGCTTTGTGGATCTATACCAGTAGTTCTCAAACTTTTTCGCCTTACGGCACACAAACAATTTATAACTTTTCTTACCGCACACTTAATAGACTAAAAACAAAAAAGCAGTTCAAATGAATTAAGGGTCGTTTCTTCTAAGTTTTTGCTTTTGATTTTTGTCTAAGCTGAAAATCTATATTCGCAGAGCTATAAAGATGAGAATGAAAAGATTGCTTGAATGGCTTTTTGCTAATCAGCGATAAGATATTTATATCAAAAATTATTCAAGTTTTATTGAAAAATGTTGATTCGAGAAAGGGTCTCCTTTTGTAAATCAATAAGTTGCATTTCTTCTTTGACCGATAGTTTGTTTTTTTCATTGCTTTTGTAAAGATTGATTACACACATTGTCGGTTAGAAAGAAGTAATGTCGGAGTGGCAGCTGCAGTTGGAAAAGATGATCAGTCAATTTTTATTTTAGAAAGATTCATTGACAGACTTTCTTTAAAATTTGTTTAGTCATAAAATCACCTTTTTATCGATAGAACATAGTTTTGCTGTTGCCGCAGGAATAATATTTGCTAATGGTTTATCGGCAAAGAAGAAAAAAACATGACTGCAGCAAACAAAAATCATCTTGAAAACTCAACTTAGCGTTTTAACATTTTCATTTTCAAATGCCAAAAAGCTCAAATTTTTGACCATTATAGCACAAGTTACCGCGGTCATAATATTAAATTTTTTAATTTTCTCAAGCCGACAATTCAAAATTGTACAACATCTACGTCTGCTAAATTTGCAGCAAAACAGGCGTAAATCAGTAAAATAATGGGTTTTAATAATTCCTTTAAATTTAATGTTTTAACATGGTTTTTTTCGACAAACAAAAGCAATAAAAACATAGATGCAAAATGGAACTCTACAGAAATTTAAGAAAACGAAAGCGTTTTAAAACTTGAAACGACTGGTGATCCTAACTCGTGGAATATTTCTACTTGGGGGAAATTCTTCCTGATCCGATGCAGTGGAAATGACTTCAATATCTAAGGAAGTCGATCTGATTATACAGTGACAAAATTATTTATTTAGACTAACATTTACCAGTCCAAAAGCATATTTTTGGAACTATTATGTTTATTTAAAAAGTCACAATCGAATAACGAACCGTTTCACTTTAAATATTTTTCATCTTAATAATTGTCTTCCTGCCTTACCGGAAAGTGCCAAAGGCGCTATACTTAGGTTGACGTCAGGGGATTACCCCAACCAGGGCCGATCTGCTTCCGGGAATACCTAGACATTAGTTTCCTGCCCAGTTGAAATGTTTTATATGCTATTTTAGTTTTTATTTTGAAATGAGATGCGATTGAATTTTAAAGCTGCTTGCTAATATCGTCAAGGAGAGGAAAGCGCAGTAAAGTGTCTTTCCAAAAGGCATAAAAGAATGACATGAGTAGGTTTAAAAGCGCAACTGCGTCGTTTGCGTGCACCATCAATATGGCACTGTTAGTTATTTGGCCACACAGCCGACTGATGTTAAAAGTAGCCACGGTCGTTAAAGTAGGCAATTTGATTAACGGTTAAGAAAAACAAATGTAAAAAAGCTGATTTTAGTTAATTAAAGTTAAATTGAAATTAGATTTCGCTGAAGGCTAAGTTATGCTATTTGGTAGATCAAAAAGAAAAAAAAAGGGTTTAAACATAGAACTTTTAGCGTTAAAATGTGCCAGTCTACTTTTTAAGAAGTCATAATTTTTCGTAGACATCTAGTGTGAAGCAAAAATGTGTAGTTACTTGCACTGCTCGCTTTCAACCGCAAATCCTTACATCGAGATCTTCAGGAAAAGAAACCTATCGCAAAAATTAAATTTAAACGAGCACTTACTTTTACTGTTGATGCGATAAGATGTAAACGAATAAAATCTTTTTAATTGGTATATTTATCATGCAAAGCCTATAAGCTACACCACAGAGCTAATAATCAACGTTGGCTAAATTGCGTCTCACAAAATATTGTCATTAAAATATCAAGAGAGTAATTCGAATTTGATCATTGGACTTAGTGGAAAATTGAACCGAGAAGGTTAAGAACCATTTATCAAAAGACTCATGTTTTTTAAAACGTTTTGCGGCACCCTTGAAAATCTCTCACGGCGCACTAGTGTGCCGCGGCACACAGTTTGAGAATCACTGATCTATACGCTGACTAATCCGCTTGAATAAAGGTTGTGTTAAATTTCAAGTCGTGAATTTGGTAAGCTATAAGGAAGAGGTAGGAATAGGATTCGAGAGATTCATCCAATAAACTTTCCCGAAGATATTCGCCAGCTAGAAGACGGACTTTCTGAAGTGGTGCAGGATCTTTGTGAAGAAGCGTTATTATTTTTGACGTCATGTTATTAATAGCCATAATCTTGATTAGGCCGGTCAGATTGAATTACATTGGAAGTGACGCCAACAATCTGTTTTAATACACTATTGGCTTGTATTGGTGAGATTGAGGCACAAATAGTCCTACTAATATTTTTGATTGTACTATCTTTTCTGGAAATGGATCCTAGTTCGGCTACCTCTTTGTATAGCACGGATAAAAGAATGATTGAGTTTTGAAATCATCCCCAAACATTAATTTGGAAATTGTTGTTATGGTGGTAATTTTTGTTCCACATTTTTTTTATTTTTGTTAGTTGTCTGGCTCTGAACATAAACCTATGCTTTAAAACAATCATGTAAGATTTTTTTAATTTTAAAATGTTGATTTACGGAAGATTTTGTTTAGAACAATAGAAGGTTGACCGAGTAGCTCATATAATAAGACTCTGACTTGCGAGCAGAATTACGCGAGTTCAACGCCCAGTTTACCTGGGTGATTTCCGTTGGGCTCTTGAGAAAAATTTTACAAAAAATTGTTGAATGAAGCTACTTATCTTATCTACAAGGATTACTTCGGTTTTTACGGAAATCAGTCATCACCATAATGGTATAAGCCTGGTGAGCAGGGGAAAAAATTGCCTCCCCAAGTCTCCAAAAATTGAGAAAAATTAGAATTCTTCGGGTAAAGACACGGATATATTTGGACAAAATCAGAATTATTTGGGAAGTGAAAGGAAATTTTTTGGGAAAAATCTGAAATTTTCGGGAAGCGACAAAAAATTATTAATATTTGTGTAAAAAAATTTTGGTGCACAGAAAACAAACTACTCCTACAGGACAAAGTTTCCAAACGCAGATAAACAATTTAGATTCAAGATGAAGACCTTGTTTTAAAAGAGATCACCATTATTTTGAGACGAAAATTCAGAAATCAGAAACAGATTTAAGGTAGGAACTTTGTTTTACTTTTTTATCTTCCCCTGTTTTTTGTCAAGAAAACAAAGAAATTGGACACAGTTTCAAAATTATGACCTTTTTTGGTCTTCATCCTAAATTTGGAAAGAGTTTTTTTCATATCCGTGAAATGCTGGAAGATTATGATTCAGGCAAGTGTCAATAAATTGGGCAAAGCTGTATTGTGCACAAACATTTTTTGGCTGGTACGGCTATGGTAACCAGATCAATGTGGCAGTACAAAAAAAATCATTTTTACAGACAGCAGGCAGTGTGGTCAAGTGATTAGAGCGCCGTAATTGTGATCATCATCTCGATTCAAAACTTCCTCCCGCCATTCTGTTGTGTCCTTGGGAAAGACAGTTCACAGTATTTTCCCATGCTTGATGGTCTTGGCAAACAGTTCTAAATATGAATAATATCTATATGAAAATAAAAAACAAAACAAAAAATTTCAACCGGGCAGCAATATCTTGGCATCTCCAGAAGCAGGTAGGGATAATTGCTTTTCTCATGTAGTAGCGCCTCCGTTGCTCTCCTGCGAGTGAGAAAGATAAACATAGAGATAAAATAAAATGAAACCATCTTTTAACGCCTTTATTACTAAAACTAGTTAATTCATCATTAATAATGTGATTGACCTAATTTAGTTTCTTTCAATATTCGAACGGAGTCTTGGTTTAATTTGTGATACAAAGCGCTCAGATTGGAAAATCAACTTTTTTTTTAGAGGAGAGAATATGGAAGTGTTAGTGCTTGGCTTTCTATTTGATTAATTTAACACTGCACATTGCTTCCTATTGGACTGTGAAAAGTATTGATATTTGCCTTGTTTAAAATGTACGCATTATTTTGAAATAAAAAAACAGTAAAGACATTGAAGACTCATGGAACAGTTTGTTCAGAGTCCCAAGAGCAAGAGCTAGTTTGAATAAATGTCTTTTTCTAGCAAAACCGTACATTTTCAAAATCTTACACACTTTTAAAAGTTTTTTGAAACCTTTTCACAAATTTAAATTACCTCTATTATTTTAGCTGTTTATATTTATATTTATAGACCTAATTGTGGAAAACCTTTTATTCTATGATTAAAATTTACTTTTGGGTCTAAACATTTTTCGCGGAAAGTGCTTCAAGAATTATGCGTCATAAATTTTGAAATTTATTTAATAGTTTTAAGCGTTTTTTATTTTTGGAAGCACACACGGATATTATAGTGTAACCGGTGAAGAAGTGTCAATACTGACGAGTAAGTTCTATAACAATTTGTTTCTATATAGTTTTATTATATACTGTAGTAACAAATAATATCAATGTTTGTATATATATATATATATATAGGGTCTTTCGATAGGGCCTATATATAGATAATATAGGGTACATATTAGGTCTCCATAATATATATGGTCTTCTAGTTATATATATTATGAATATGATTTATTTATATATATAATATATGATAAACATAATATTTCTTTGTATAGGGTCTCTCAATAGGGTCTATGTATATAGATAATATAGGGTCTCTATATTAGGTCTCCATAATATGGTCTTCAAAACATTTGGTCTCCAATAGGTATCTATACAGATTGATATTATTTGTTACTATTGTAGCGAACTCATCACCGCAAAACGACTTTAGTTTATGCTTTTATTTGTTATTGCAAAGTTTTCCGAAAATGTATTTTCCCCGCGTTGTATTTCGCTCGCTGCAGACTCGGCTTGCAACGCCCTCCCGCTTGCTGCACAACGTTTATCTACTGCCATGAAAAACGTCATGTGATAATTTTGTCTTTCTTTATATTTGTTTATATACCGCCTTTCTGTTGTTTCCCCCCAGCTAATCGTTGGCTGATCGCGCCATCAAGGCCATTTGTGTAATCATTCTTAACACACAGCTCTCAGGACGTAATTAGTCGATAAATAAGGTAGACGTCACAATAATACAGACACAAAATCATTACGACTACATATACAGTACGTGTTAGACCGATTCGTCCGCACAGATTAGATTAGACTTAGAGACTCATATCAGCGACTAGTGAAATTCGACTCGAGAATATTCTTGAAACTGATTCTATTTAAATAAGGTTATTTATATTTGTATTTGCTGAAACGTTTATTTGAAGTTGTGCCCCTTCTTAATAAAAAGGTGTCAAAGTTATTTGTGTGCCAATAATCACTCACGCTACACTATATAAAAAAATTATTGTAAGAATTAAAAGAAAATTTTTTGAAATTATGCCCAAATATGAAAATAGCAAGAAACAGGATATAAATTTCATTAATGCTAAATTGAGTTTCATTTATGCCAAATTAAATTTCATTTGTGCCAATTTGAACTTTACTTGTTCTAAATTAAATTTCATTTGTGCCAATTTGAACTTCACTTGTTCTAAATTAAATTTCATTTGTGCCAAATTGAATTTCATTTGTGCCAATTTGAACTTCACTTGTTCCAAATTAAATTTCATTTGTGCCAAATTGAATTTCGTTTTTGGTAAATTGAATTTTATTTTTGCGAAATAGACTTGTGAAAGTTATTGTTGTTATGTATATATTAAGCAAACATAAACATGTATTTCTACTTCTTGAACCACTTATTTTCTGTTCGTTTTTCAAACGTTTAGCTGACGGTTACATTGTGTTTTCACAGCAAACTACTTTAATAAAAATATTTTACAATTGATTCAAAATGTACTGTACATATTCGGTAAACCAAAACACTCTCTTATTATGTAACAATCACAAAACACAAAAAACCTGCCACAAGTTTGCCGTGTCCAACTACGAAACATTGACCATATAGGCGACACGATAATAAAGCGCATAACAATCATGTAAGGGCACAACTTATTGGGCAAGGCTTATTAAAAACGATTATCAAGAAAGAATCTTTTTCATAAAAGTAGCTTAAATTAAAACAATGTTATCGTAAAGATGTCGAACTAGAACTCGATCTGGAGCAAATCAGATTAAATACAAAAAAAAAAAAAACAGAACAAATTCCCAGCCCGCAATAATATCTTTATACCAATAAAATAAAACAAAACAAAACGCTCTTATAAAGCATACAGTTAAACATCAACAAAAAATACACGGTAAATCAGGTTATGACTAATTAATAACATAACAATCAATGTGGTTCGTGTTACAATATAAAGAAAATATAATGCTCTGAACACAGGAAAATTGCATTTGATCGAGTGACAGATTTTCTAGTTTTAAACGCGCAAGAGAAAATTCATTGAAAAAATCGTAAAGATAGAAATTAGAACTCGAATTTACGTGATTTAGGTTTCTGCAAATTAAAAAATGGAGCTACAGCGAAGGAAACTTTTCTTTGGTCAAAAAAAACAGCAAGGAACTTTCTTTACAATAGCCAATTACAATGAGCACAACTCAAACGGCAATAAAACTGCAGTTTATCACTCTTATTCGGCAGCCTAACGATTAGAATTAAAAATTGACCAACTAAAACAGTGCTTGATAACCGATGTATTGTATACTCCAGGGTGTACCAGGATTACGTTTGAACCAGCTGGATTGGGTGTACTAAAGGGTTTTTTAATTTTTTTTCTAGTTTAGTTTAACTATTAGAATGCCTTTTATTTTTTGTTACATAAAAAAATTGTAAAATTTAAATGAAAACCTATCTTTTGCTCTTCAATTGTTTTTAATTTTTTTTTTCAATGATATGTTCATTCAAAAAACAAGTGAAGACCAAAACAGTCTTTCATTTTAACTTAACATCTTTTTTTGGACTTTAAAACATGATTTATAACTAGGGTGTACAGGTTTTTCAGTCAAATTAAAAGAGTTTAAGGTTGAAAAGCACTGATCTATTGAAGGTCTGATTTATCGCTCGCTTAAGAATCCTACATCGAAAAAAACCTGCTAAAATTAAAATGGATCGAAACCACAAAGCGCAAATGCCAAAGCAATCACAAACACAATGCAGATACTTGACACAAAAGTTACATTTTGGAAAAACATTGCCAGGAGGATTACTTTAAAAAAAAACTGGAAATCAAACCCAGATATTCCCAATAAAACACTCATTTAAGAGGATAAAAAAAAAGCAAAAAGTTCTTTTACTTAATTTAAAGGACAGTGGATTTGCATTTATAATCAAAATGAATGACATGACTCGTTTTAACAAGCAGTATTTGAAGCTGCTTTTAAGACTACAAGCAGAAAAAGTTATTAAGGAGTCTTTGTTATGGGTACAAGAACATAACAAAGTTAGTGGTATATTCTGCTCTTCGGCTACTAAAAAGTAACAATTGGTGTTGGATGAAAATTGGTTCTTACTTAGCATACAATTCAAAATAAACTGGTTTAAAAATGAACCAGCTTGTAAGTAACAGACTGAAATAAAAGTTTTTTAGATAATGCAATCAACTTAGATAAAAGTTTTTAAGGAATTCAGTTGCTGGGTAATCAACTACCCTTCTTTTCCCCGCACAAAAAAGTTTAAATTTCAATCACTGCTTAAACAAATAAATTTTAGACGGTTTTTCATTCAAAATTTAAAGTTTAAAAACCAAAAACATTTTAAATCTATAGTTCCGGCAGCTATTTTTTTCATAACAACTTAAAAGTTTATTCATAAGAAAGTAGTTTCAGTTTTAAGGCAAATATTCTTTTCCTTATTTCCATAATTGCTGTCAATAGATTTAGTGCTATGAGTAGATTCAAAAAATCTAGATGATTTTGGATGACAGAAGACTTTTCGAAGAGATAAGTACCAAAAATCAAACATCTCTTGATTCTTGATGCAAGACAAATAAAGCAAGATTATCCCCTGCAAAACATAAAAAATTCTATACAGACTTTGAAATCGTTTTCACTTTAACTTTTACCACAAATACATCATATAAATAACTCATTAATCAAGACACATAAGTAGCTTATTAATCAAGTTGTTCTTTGAACGCGCGTTTTAAAATTAAATTGTAAAAATATCCCAAAACATTTCAAGATTTACAATATCGAATAATAAAATGGTTTTTTTACACTTTTCATAGAGCAAAAGTTTATTAAGCAGTTTCAACAGTGACCAAAAGCATTGGAACAACGTAATAATAGTAGTTTTACTGAAACTTTTTACGTAATTACGGTGGCTGAGCGGTGGCTCATCAGTGTCAGCCTCCAATGGCAGTTGCTTTTTTGCAGCCTGGGCCGTGAATTAATCTGCTCTTGTTACGATACATGACAGACCCAAACCAAAACTGCCAAGGCGAAAGGGTATCTACCCATCTCGACATTCAGCGAGGGTCTACTCATCGGCAAAAGTTCTTTTAAGGATGGGACGATGCCTAAAAAAATGCCCTTTTTAGGGCACATTGCCACAAGTTCCGAAAATCCACTAGATGAATATAGAAGGCTTTACCGGAAGCAAGGTGAACGTCCTTTATCATCTTGCTCTGCAGTTGGAGACACTTGTCGTTTTACAGAAGACCCACTGCAATAATGCAAAGAAGCTAGTACTTCCAAGCTTTCGAATAGCTGGGTCTTTCTTAAGCAGAAGCATGGTTTTGCCACGTTTGTTCACGAGCGACTGAAGTATACGCTTTTGGTTCAATCTCCACCAACATCGCAGATTGAATAGTTGTGTGTGAAATTTGATGGTTATAAAATAGTCAACATCTACAAACCTCTACTGATGCCATTCCGATCCCTAGATCTTCCAGCGTTTCCTTAAACGTGCCTTTGTAGGCGATTTTAACTGCCGCCACGTTGATAGGGGTTACAATGATAACAGTTTGGACGATGAGGGCTGGTCAGACAAGTATTAATAGTCTTGGTCTCCTATACAATGCCAAGGACGCCACCAATTTTTACTCTGGCCGCTGGAACACTGGCACTAATCTAGAGCTAGCTTTCTCTAGCACAGGTTCTTACAGTCGCTTACCAGATAGATGTGTTCTTGAAAAGTTTCTCAGGTCACAACATCGACCTTCGGTTATCACACCACCAAGGTTTGCTTTGTCAGTGCCAAGCATGCCTGTTAAGCCATGGAGTTTCCGCAAGGCCAAATGGAATCAATACATTGCTTTGACAAACGAATTAGAAAAGACTTTGTAGCCGCCTGATTCACTTGATGTGGATATCCGCCTGATTCACCTGATTCACTTGACTTTGTAGCCGCCTGATTCACTTTGCATCATCATCAGGAAAGCAGCTCAAAAGAGCATTCCAAGCACCCTAACGGGTAGCTCACTACACTTTCCTCGTCACTGCACCCTTTCAGCTGATGCTATTGCATCTCAGCTCGCCAGAAACGGAATATATGAGGCTGTTGGCCGCAAGTCACCTCGATGTGTTTCTTAAGGATTGTCTGACCTTTGGAGGGTCGTAACCCCAGACCGAGTGAATATTTTCAAGAATTTTTCACAGAGAGCATTCACTGCTGTCCTCCAACATTTGAAACTAAGTAAAACTCCGGTCCCTAATTCCATCTTCCCAGAGCTTATAATGTATGCTGGAGCTGTCTTGAAGTCCTAGCTACATGACTTCCTTTCTCCTTGCTTGCGCCAACTCAAAACTCCCAAGATCTGGAGAAGAGCGCTTGTAGTCAGGATCCCAAAGCCGATAGAGCCCGTGGGGGATCTACAGAGGTATCGACTAATATCTCTGCTTTGTGTTCCTTACAAGATCCTCGATAGTTTTATCTACGCCCATGTTGAGCCAATTATTGATCTACTACTCCCTAAACAGCAGGCTGGGTTTCGGCGCGGGACGTCAACCGTGGATCAAGTTGTTCTGTTGACACAAAACTTTGAGAATTCTTTCGAAGTTGAGGAAAAGACCGGTGCCTTATTTCTTGATTTAACAGCAACTTATGACACTGTCTGGCGCCGCAGCCTTACCTGCAAACTTTTGAGGTTTCCACCGGATAATCAGATGGTCAGAATGATTATAGAACTTGTTCAAAACCGAAGTTTTACTCTTACTATCGGTGACAACAAGCAAGTCTATGCCGTCTAAAAAATGGTGTTCTCAGAGATCGATCTTGGCTTCCTTCCTTTTCAACATTTATAAATACGATTTGCCTTACACGATTTCCAGCAAATTTGCTTATACAGACGATGTAGCATTGTTGCACTCTCGATCTGGAAACTATGATGACCTGGACTGGACTTTAAATCAAAACATGAGTTATAGTGTATCTCCAAATTTGGAGGTTGAAGCTCAGTTACATTAAGATGCTGACGCCAGCCTTTCATTTAAAATAACTGAGAGACCAAACGTGAACTAAACGTCTCATGAGACCAAACATGAACCCTAATCTTTAGGTAATATGATTATCAACTATAAGTTCGATTCCCGAAAACCAGAATATTCAACTAACTTTAATTTTGAAGACCAACCGAAAATTACAAATTCGATTCTCGCTATGAACTTTAATCTTTACCCTGTCAAGATCTTATTCAATTCAATTAACCCTAAAATCTAGCTAACCAGTCTAAGTTTTGATCGTTTACAAATCAGTATGTCAACTACTTTAAGACCTAGCTATAATAATGATCAGCTCTGTATTTAATCCTTACCCCATCAAGAGTTCTTATTTTAACCCTAAACATTCTAAAATGAAATTCGGTCTTTAATCTTTCAATACTAGAGATCTTGTTTACAATATTATGTTTTAAGCAGCTATGTACCTTTCCGTAATGGGCTAAATTTATCCACACAAAGCTCTTATTAGGTTTCTAACCAAACCTAGTTCAAAGTCATTAACACAAAGATCTTATTAGCTTTGTAACCAGTCCAAAAACACAAGTCACTAATCTGTCTAGAGATTTTATTTTAAGCAATGATGCACCTTTCTATAATGCATTACAAATTTTTTGTTTTATATCAATAACGTAATTGCAAAAGGGTGTATGAAGTAGAGTGTTTTGGTTTCAATATTATTATTAAAAAATGTCTTAAAATTGTTTTGACTCTGCCTGTCTACCACCATATCTAACCCTAAACAATTTTCTTGTTTTTTTTTGTCCGAAAACCTTAGATGTGTAATAAAAAAGATCACATGCAAACCTTTTAAAATCGTGATATTATGAGAACTGCCCAACAGCTCGTGAAATGGTCGATGCAGGTTTTAAGTGTAAAAACTCTTGTGGTCATGTTTGCTGTCTTTATTGCGGCGAACAACTATTTAAATGGAAACCGTATGACAACCTATGGTAAGAGCATGCAAAATGGTTACCTTTATATGAATTCGTACTGAAAAAACGAGATGTGGAATACGTGAAAAATACAAGTGGCTCTCGTATATTTAGAAAACATCCAGAATTAAAAAGACCACACATAAAAATCTAACTCAATCTAGTGCAGCAAATCAGTTACCTTCAATGCTCTACGTTGAACCAAAACAAAGAATAAAGAAAATCATGTTGTTTAACCCTCATGTAAAATATGCAAAAAGCGTAGGAGTCAAAGAGATCAAGATCCGTCTCGCTCTCAGGCAACAGCTGGAAAAACACAATTGTAATTTTGTCAACCGTCAAGAGCTACTCAATGCAATTTTGGTTTAACTTGAGAAGACAAGAGTATGAAATGGAAGAGCAAGAAAAAGAACGCAGTTTGCATGCCATGCTGGCATACGAGTTTTTGCTTGACATGTATAAAGACACTCAATTTTAGCTGGGTATGATATCAATTTTAGCTGGATAAGCCTGATTTCGCAAAAAAACTTTTTCCTTTTTTTCGTGGTTTCAAAAAAGAAAGTAATTGCGAAAGCATACAACATAAAAACCTATATCAGTCAAGCAGACAATTTTTCCCGACAAACAAAAAAACAGTGTCTTTCTATATTCCTCTTTATACAAGCTGCTACGAAACATTGCTGAAACAACAAGAACTCATCTTACAAGCAAGAGAAATAGAAAATGCTGCCAGAAATATCAGGAAACAATTTCCAGAAATCGCTGCATCCGGGCCGATTATTTCCTCTTTGACGTTGTTAAGAAAATCCATAATCAGTGTAAAAAGAAAAAGGGATGTTTTGAATAGATTAAGTTCTTAAGTGTTTGATTTGTGTCACAACTTTACTCGGAAATCCGAAAGGACCAGTTGAACTTGGTAACCTAACTGCTGAAACAAAGTTGTGTTTATTTATCTTTTCATACCAGCTTAAGAAATACTATAGTATGCCGCAAGACTGAAGTTCTTAACACAGTTAGTTCTGGCTGAGCACGATTAGATTCTCTCAAAAAATTTTCTCAACATATAGCAAGAAACCACAGTTTTTAACTATTGTATTATTTTATAGTTAAGATAAATGAGGATTTAGAATTACTTAGAAAACAAATTGCTTAAAAGACGAGAAGCACCAGACTCCAGTTTCGCTCTTGTTAGAGCTCGTCAGTGATACTAATCCCACTGCAAATCGAACCGACTACCCGTGGTCTTCCACGCAGGAGACAACACCACTACAACACTTACCGGGTTCCGGTCGCAATTTTCAATTTTGTACCCAAGGAATTGTAATCTACATACATGTAATTTCAATACATCAAAAATCCAAATTGTTTTCTCTACTCAAAAAATTCTCCCACAGCTCTTTACAGTTTAATCGTATTTATTTTTCTGTACATTTGCAAATCAATCATATTCGTTTTCGGTTCATTTGCAAACGCAATATAAGAAACAGATTGGTTTGTTTATCATCTTAAAAAATCGCTAAAAATAAAACTTTCCCATGACAACTAACGTACAGTAGAGTGCTCCTTGATTACTCCAACAGCTGAGTGATAGAATTTTTATGAACAGAGAAAAAAATCTTGGATTTTTGATTGGTTGAAAATATGTAGATTACAATTCCTTGGGTACAAAATTGAAAATTGTGTTCCGGTCATGAGGTGCGGCCTTGGAATTACAACATAGTAAATTCTATGTATTATTAGTTCAGTAAAGCCGGGAATAACTTATACCTACTTTGAGTCAAATTATCGTCCGGCTTGTGTGGTATAGTGGTGTTGTCTCCTGCGTGGAAGACCACAGGTAGTCGGTTTGATTCGCAGTGGATAAGCATCACTGACGAGCTCTAACAAGAGCGAAACTGGAGTCTGGTGCATCTCGTCTTTTAGCGGCTTGTTTTCTGTTGTATTATTAAAAAAATCAACAAACTCTATCAATTCGTTAAAGCTTGGCTCTCAACAAAATTCCAAAGCAATTCACAGCGTCAATCAACTACAAATATTCACTCAACTATTTCACTGACTTACTTTAAATATAATTAAAACCTTGATGGCTACTATTAAACTTTATCGTTCGTCCATACAATTCTGTTTCACTATAAAATTTCTATAAGGCGTCAACACTTGACCTTTAAATAACTAAAAACTTAAAAAATACCACGCATGCAACCAGTAACACAAAGCAACTTCTACTGTACACTTTAACTAGACTTACCACTTGAATCGAAATGAATAAAAAATTGCGAGCACTATATTATATACGTATATATATATCAGTCAAAATTTCCAACTAAAAAGCAAATATATCTGAACAATCAAGAATTCTTAAATTAATTATTTTGCTAATTTATTAATTCGACAAAGCCATTTATGACGTCACAAATAAAAGCATATGATTACTTACAAAACTCATTATGTAACCTATGTAATAGAATATGTTTCAAAATTATAAAAGATTATACCAATCTTTACTCGAACAAACCAAAAAAAACTACGTAATAATGCCGCGAAACGTCACAATGCTTAACTTCAGACAATCAATATGTCTTAAATAAAACAGTAAAACGACTCTGCAATTATTTAAAGGCAACATCCAAAGAAGATATATTAAGTAGCGGGTGGCGTACCAATTGTGCAATCATTACGTAACAATGAAAAAGATGACGTTATAATTAAAGGACTGCAAAAGACTAAAAATTAACTTTAGGTAAATAATGTTAAGGTTATTATTAAGAATTAAGTGTAACTATTTGTTAATGGCAAATCTACCCCATAATTTGAATACAAAAGAATGCGTTTGTCACAACTGTACTCGGCAATCTAAAAGAACCGGTTGAACTAGGTAACCCAAATACCAGCGCTGAAGTAAAAATGTGTTTATTATATTCAAGCCGGATCTAGAAAAAGTTTGCCGCGAGACTGAAGTTCTTTATACAGTAAGTTCTGGTTAAATTGCGATGGATTTTCTATAAAACTTCTCTCCAGAGATAGAAAAAAACGCAGTTTATAACTTATAAAGAATATATTATTCACAAATTAAACAAACTTGTTCAACACTCATAAAACTTGACTTTCAAGCTTTACAATACTTTAAAGCATTTCACAGGGCCAACAACTGCAAATAATTACTCAACTACTTTGTACTTACTAACTTAAAGAACAAATTAGTTCCCCATTGGCTAATATTAAATTTAATAGTTCGTCCAAACAATATTATCTCACTATAGAATTAACTTCCAAGGCGTCAACGTGACTCTTAAACAACTTAATTATGCCACAAAATCACGGTATCACCAAACGATTCTAACCACTTTAACTAGAATGAATGAATAACAAACTGCGAGCTATAGATATATATTTTAGTTATATATAAGTCAGCCAAAGCCACAACATAAAATCAAAGATCTGAACATAAAGGAATTCTTAAATTGCTTATTATTTGATATTATTAAATAAGATTTGACGTAACATCAGATGCAATAGTATACAAAGGTAAGCCACGACAATGAAATAAAATTTAATACACACAATAGTGACCAAAACGCTCGAAAATAAAGCTTGTAGAGTTTTGCGATTGTAAATCCAATCCGATAAGGAATAGGAATCCATTTAAGACTTGAGACCGACACACGTCGGCGGTAGTCAATCACTGGCGAAATATTCTCCTCGTCCGTGTTTGTCGAAATAAACAGCAACCCAATGTTCCCCGGGTTCACTGCTCGGATAGGAATTAATGACGTGAGGAGACGGGAAAGTAGGTTTTTTTAGTTAATCCAAATCACAGACTTTTTAAAAGATGCTTTGGGTTTTGGAGTCGTTACCGAGCAAAGGTTTAATTTGCAATGTGTTCATACCGTGTAGTCAAAAGCAAGGTTTCCGTCTTGATCAATCTCTAGAACAGGGGTTTTCAACCTATGGGCCATGGCCCAGTAGTGGGCCACAGTGGTTTTTTTAGTGGGCTATGGAGCATAAATCAAAATGAAAGCAATATGTATAATATATATGTATAATTAGGCTTGCCATCCGTCCCATTTTTTAGGCATTTTTCTGGCGTCCTGTGCAGTCAACCACATGAAGACTTTTTTTTTTTGAGAGAACACTATGATTTTGGGACAAAAATAGGGAAAATTGACAGCAATTCCAAGTGAAGACCTTTTTTTTTTTTTTTTTAGAGAACACTATGATTTTGGGATGGGAATTTAATTTTGTTGACCAAAGTGGGTTGTGAAGTTAACTTGGGTTGAAAAATAGGCCACGGTACAGAAAAGGTTGAAAACCACTATGTTGACCGAAGTGGGTCGTTAAGTTATCTTGGGTTGGAAAGTGGGCCACGGTATGAAAAAGGTTGAAAACCACTGCTCTAGAAGGTTGTCGTGTTCGGCAAGCACAATCAAAATAAGAGTGCGTGTGGTGGCATTAGCAAAATGAACTTCGATACAAATGTTTCCATGTTTTATCAATTCGAAACCAATTTTACCCGTCTGTGTTCTCAGATCAAAAGCAAACAAAGCACAACCGTCCTTGTACTGTTCTCATTAAATAACGTTTCCCCTGTCGAAATAGTATTTACCAGTTTGCGAAAACAAACGACGATAACTTCGAATAAAACAATCGTTGGCAAAATTCGGTAGGATAAAGCGTCATAAAATTGATGCTGTTACGCTTGAAATCGAAAGAAGATTTAGTGATGACACTGTTGTAAATGCCATTGTCGACCACAACGACCACCATTCAATTAGTACTTAATCCAAAAACAAGTTTTCTTTGGCAGTGTCTCGATTTCTCGTGGACACTGTAAAGCTATTGCCTTGTGCACGTCGGAGCGGGTAATGCCGTGTTGCACGGCTTTGACACGAGCAAGTTGTAAGACGGGTTTGGTTTTATTTTGCGAACAGAACAATGTCTCTTCCTTTCAAAACACTTTGTTTTGTGCTGGGAATACGTTTTCGTACAAGCAAAAAAGGAACTTTAGACCGAATCAGACGCAAGCGTACTTCGACTCGGTTCAACAAGTAACGATTTTATAAGGCCAAGTCAATATATAATTTATTCATCGTATCAATTTCTTTGCTTTCCGAAACAAACACTTTGCGTTGTATATAACTTGTGTTTGCAGCACTAGAAGTATCAAAATATCCAGAAGTATTGTGGTACCATAACAGAGCAGAAAGCTAAAACGTTTTTTTGCTTCTTGTTTAAAACTGAGCAAGTTTTTAAAGTAAGCCCCCTAAAGAAAGTTGTTGTTAGACTACGAGGCAAGCAAATAGACATCGACTTGTGATTACACGGTATGTAATAAATTAAATTCTGAAGCAATTTTCGCGTTCTATCAGCCAAACCAGCTCCAACCGCTGTAGTCACGCTTGCTGATACGTAAAGAAACCTCTTTGCGAGATCAATGCAGTTTGAATTTTCAGCACTAACAGTAAATTCAATAGAACCTGTGGAGCTCAGCACAGATACAGGATAATATTAGATAAAATTTTTGTCTTTCAAACTGGTTTGACTTGGAGGCACAGAAAACAAACACAGAAAATAACTAATAAAGCTGTGGTTTTGGTTTACAGAAAAACTATCTTTATATATTTTCAGAACTATATTACAAAATACCGGTATAGAAAAACTATATTTATATATAAAAGCAATATTTTCAGAGGTGTTGTGAGGAATTATGCCATTATTTGAGTTGCAATTTTCATTTTGAACTCGGATTTTGGTGATTCTTTTTGACCACAAATTCAAAACAAACTTTCGGAGAGGTAAATACCAGAAATTAAACATTTCTTAGTTTTTAAAGCATGATAGAAACAACGAAACCACTCTCTGGAAATTTTAAAAAAGCTTCAGAAATCTATGTACTTAAAATACTTATCATCTTTCTACTTTTTGTTTATCTAGTACAGTTAAAGAATTTGATTCATTTAAAGCAGCTGTGAAACAATAAATTGCAGTAAATTTCCAGTTGCTGGGTTTGCATAAAGCAAGACACTTCATGGTTATTCTGATTAATTTTTTTTTAAATCTATTTTTTTGTTTTTTTCCTATCACTAATGATTTTAAACAACCATTCGCAATTTACATGAAATAATCTGTGCAGCCCATGTTAGGGCAAAAAACTTTGAGCAACTTGTTGTTCTAAGTGAACCAAAATTTCTGTTATTTATAAAAAACAAAAACAGGAGTATTTTTTCTTTTTTATTAATGTTATTTATTATTTTTATTCCATATTTTTATTATTTTTATTCTGATTCTTTTTTTAAATTTTATACCTATATCTAAAAACGTACTTGCAATGAAATAAAAAAAGAGAAAACAGTTCCAAATACTTTCTGAAAGCCATCACTAGAGTCTACAAGTAAAAAATATCCCAAAATCCAAGTAAGTCCCAAAAACAAAGACAAACACACAACAATACTCAATTGTCTCAACCAACTTTTATTACCGGCTGTAGATTGGATCTGAAATTAAGATTTTCGTTTCTTACTCAAAATTCTAGCTGAAGCTAACTTACAAAAGCACAAAAAAGTCAGAACAACTTACTTTTTCCTTCTTAAAAAAGACTTCTCTTGATACCAATGCCACAATAAACGTGTTCATAATTAAAACCACTCCAATCACGAGAAGGAAAGAGTAATAAAGGGATGGTGTATTAACCCAGCACATATCATCACGAAAATACAAAGATGGTTGAGGATAAACATTGTTTGCTAAACAAAAAAACAAAGAGATTTTTAAGAACTAATATCAAATTTCAGATTAAGCCAAAGATATCAATTAAACTTTGCAGCTTTTCCATTGATGCCTATAGCGTACCTAAAGTACACATATAATATTTTCCAGCTGATAAAGTTCGGTGGGTCTTATGTGCAAGACTTAATCAAATGTGAAGTCAGCGTTGTCGTGTGTTTAGAGCGCCGTGATTGAGACATGATCTCGGATAAAAAACCTACTACTTGTTGTGTCCTTGTGAAAGATAGGTTACGACAGTTTCCCTGCTTGGTGGTTTTGGCAAGCAGTTCTAAATTTTATTCATATCTCTATAAAAAAAAAACGAAATAAAAATTTCAACCGGACAGCACTATCTTAACATCTCCAGAAGCAGGTCGGGGTAACTGGTTGCCCTATGTAGGTCTATTAGCGCAGTGGTTTTCAAACTTTTCACGCCCGCGGCACACTTTGTTACCTTTCCAAATTTTGTGGCACACTTGGACCAGCGTATATAGATCTTTTTTTGGTCTTCACTAAGTATTCAACGCTTTCCTTTACCTGAGGCATTATAGCCTATTATATAAAGGCCTCGAATTTTTATGTAACTTTCTATAAATAAAGTGAATATTTTCTTTTATTATTATTCTTCACTAGATTTTCAATGGTTTGTTTGTATATGAAGTACGTATTTAAATTACACATTTTGTGTACGACAGGCATGTCAAACTCGAGCGCATATGTGCGCCGCATCAATGAAATTTTAGCCGGAAAATTTGCCGCTGGCTGCAATTTGGTTACAAAAGAAAGTGAAGGCCGATATCAAAAAGTCTTCACTTGAATTGTTTGGCTCATCCCGATTATTCTTTTAAATTTTACGCTGAAATCAAGGTGAACACCAAAAAAAGTTCTTCACTTAGTTGGTTGGTTAATTTCGGCTAAAAAATCAAGTTCTTGCTAATAAACCTTTTCATTTTAATTATTTAAATTTAGTTCTGAATTTATTATTAATTCGATTTCGTATTTAGCATCTGATTAAAAAACTCTTCGAAAGACTTCGCGAGTCGCGCGTTTGACATGCCTTGTACAAAACGAGCATGGAAGACAACTGATCAACATAACTTTACGTAATGGGAATTACATTTACAATTTTTAAGCTTTTTGGTCGCTGCCCATAAAAAAACATACTTTTCCCTCTGTTATAGAAATGTGCTTATGTTGCCGCTGTGGAGCATGGATTTTATGTTTTTTAAAAACCATAGCGGCACACTTACAAATCTCTCACGGCACAGTAGTGTGCCGCGGCACACAGTTTGAGAAACACTGTATTAGCGCCTCCGCCGCTTTCTTACAAGTCAGGAGAACAAATATAAAAATAAAATAAAAATGAAAAATGAAGTGAAAAATAATGAAAACACAGTTAAGTAAAAAATAGAACGCATAATAAAATAAAATACTAATTAAAAATGCTTCTTTAACGATTTGAATTGCATGAACACTGAACAGTAAATGTGCATCGGGTAAAACAATGGTTGAATCTTTCTGCTATAATATTTTTTCATGGCAAAGAGAAATAAGTGATCATTGAGATAGGAACAATTGTATAACTATACATATAAAACTTGCTTTGAAGCAAAATAAGCAGTGATCAAAAAGTATGTGGTTCGATCTAAAACATCAAATCAAAGAAGAAGTGAGAGCTCATTTAAGCTTTACGAATAGAAACTTCTTTGAAGGGACTAAGTCAAGTCAGAATAAAAAATATAAATGTTTTATATTACCTCCTATATCAAAACTAAAGTGCAAATTTTCATACGTAGATTGAAAAAAAAATTGGTAAAAAAACTTAAAAATTATTGTCAAGAAAGAAACTCTTCTGTAAAACAAACTTTCAGTGACCAAATGTTTTACTGCAATTTGTTCAATTTGAAAACACATTTAGGTTATAAAGAAGCAAACCAATAGAGAAGCTTGAAATTTTTTTATCACCAAGTCTACTAACCTATGTATTTTTGTTTTTGATCACACGGTAATAAAAAATTCTTTAAATTATTTTGCATTATTTTTTACTAAACTAAATGGCAGCTGGTGAAGAAAATATTGCGGGTGCTGCAAGTTATTAGCAGAGCAACAATTCGATTTTGGTGGGAATATGCACTCAAGTGTGTTTGAGTTAGTAAAAGTAAAACTGAAAAAGCCCACGGTGTTTTCAAGAAATTTTGAAACAATCACAATAAATTGCTGCAATAACAAATAAAATTTTCTATTGATGTTATACAAATTTTTGCATCTTTTTTATTTTGTAATATCGACACTTGCAAACTACTCATAAAATTACAACTTAATAAGAAATTTGTTTATCTATGCTAAATATCAAGCGGATAGCAATCCAATTATTAACTGTCAACCAGGCATTTCTGTGTAGTTGGCGTGGCAACAATAATTCACCAGCACGCTTGCATATCACTAGGGGCGCCAGAAGCGGGGGAGGGCGGGGGACAGACGCCCCTCTTGCCTTTTAACATTCTTATAACGCGGGGGCACTAAAGGGAAGATAGTGCCCTTTGAAATTTGTACTAAAGAAATATTTTTTTAGTTCTGCTCTACATTTAACCTAAATAATCTCGATCACCATTAAATCCAACGGTGTTCGTAAAATTACCAAAACTATCGTAAATCGTAGCACAGTAATGAAAGTCAAGATTAAAATGTTAACGTATGCAACATAGAGTCATTGATATCTCAAATGATCTTACCTTCTGGCAAACTTCTTTTCTACTTGAATCAGTCTATTGAATTTGCCTATATCTGACCCAAAAGTTTTACAAATAGCATTTTTTGATTAATAGCAGTGTTGCGGAGTCGTACAAATTTTCTCCGACTCCGACTCCACCTCTTCAAATTTTTCCGACTCCAACTCCGACTCCGAATCCACCTCTAAGATTTTACGACTCCCGACTCCGACTCCAGAACACCTACAAAAACGACTCCAACTCCACCACATCTAAAAAAACGACTCCGACTCCCGACTCCGACTCCAGCACATCTAAAAAAATAACTCCGACTCTCGACTCCGACTCCAGCAAGCCAGAAAAAACGACTCCGACTCCGACTCCTACTTCACAACCTTGAGTGAGTCACACTTTTCAAATAATGAAGAAAAAAGGAAAAGGCGACCTTTTTTTAAATCTGTAGCCTGAGCTGTATAATGTTAAGGTTTGATAACAGTTTTTCAAAGTGCTTGATAAAACCTTTTGAACAGGACATTTTGAATTAAGTCAAAAAATAAAATCAAAAAATTTAAATGATTTAAAACCCGACAAACAGTATTTATGAGAACAAAATTAAATACAGAAATTGTAAAATAATAATTGAAACTGAAACTGTTTTATTTAATTTATTGCCTCATGTATATGCTGGCCCGCTACCGGAAAGAAGCCAAGAAAAGCGTCCCAAGCATTTTTAAAATTACTATTTTAACAATCGAGTGCTAAGTTCTCATTTCATGATAATAAAGATTGTTTATTTTCGGTGATTTCAATTGGATACCTGTTAGCACCATATATTATAATTATTTGATTAGGTTTGCCTGTTGCGTTACTATTTTTGCAAGAACAAGAATGCTATTTTTCTCTCATTATAGGTCTACAGGCCTATAACAGCCCAAGTAACAAAATAAAATAAATTTTCATACCTATGTGACTATAAATGACATGGTTAATTTGAAAATTGAAACAGTAATTTTCCTAGAAAGAAGCAAATATTAGATTTTTAATTGCTATTTACCAAGTGCGTACTTCGTCTCTCCATTGTATGATGTGTAATTGTGGCGCTATGTAGAAAAGCAACTTTATTGTTTAGACCGGTGGTTCTCCAAGTGGTCGATTGGAATATTTAAGGGTCGAAAGGAGGTTGACAAATTAACTTAGAGTTTACTCGAGCAATAAAGCAACACTGCCGAAAATGTTAAACATATAGCTGTCAAAATGAAGATCTTTTTTTTAGTATTTAATTGCTTCCTCTCACATTTACAGTAATTTAAAGACATAGATTGCTGCGTGTAAGTGAAAATAAAAAACAGTTATTCACATAAAATGTTTAAGAGTGTGTGCTCGATGCAATACTTTTTACTTATTTTGCAGTCGACGTGCAGAAAAGTTTGTAAGCCAAATTTTTAGTTTGTATTTACTTTGTTAGTTTGTGTTTATTAAAACTTCTAAGTTTGTAATTTACTGAAGCACGCCATCGCCATTTGCCAAGTAGCCTGCTAGGCTCGCTGAAACTTTTTGTAACCTGGAAAAAAGTTGAATTTTTAAAAACTTTCACTGTGGCTTAGTAGGCCTAAGCGCCTTAATATTTATTTCAGTGCTAAAAATTAGATAGCTTTTAGAGAATAATTTTTTGTTCAAGCTCACAAAAATTTTGCTAATTCAAGTTTTTCATTTCTAACTTTTTGAGTTTAGGAAAGAATGATGTAATTTTCGTATTAATTCTCATTCCCAGTTAATATATCTGTTGCAAGAGGTCCAAAACATTTAATAGGTCTATAGTTATTTTAAAAATTTGTTAAATAATTTACAGGATTGCATTTTTTTGGTTATTGTTCAGAAGTTTATATTTTTTGATTTGACGTTTACCGCTTTAGTCCATGACGCTACTTTTGTCACACATACCAAAAAATTGTTTAACAAAACCACCATTCAATGCAGTACAGATCCCTGCCCAGCAGTGAAGACTGGCAAGTAAAAAACGACAAAAAACTGCAATCAGGGACGCAGGAAAAAAATTGGGGAGGAGGGGCAAACTTTAAAAAAGGGCATGTTTTTCGTCAAAAAGATACTCTAACACACGCAAACTTTAGCTTTGTAGAAAAAAGTTTTACTAAAAAACTTAATGAAGACCAAAAAATAAATAAATACAAAGGTCTTGTCTTTTCGGCAACGATATTTCATATACTTGGCCCGCAAATATTTTGATTTAGCATACTCAAACTGGTTGGAATATCCCTGTTGCAAATAAAGACGTGATTGGTTGAAGGGCTGTACTTGTGTTCAACATGGTGTCGGTTCAAAACCTACTCTCTCCATTCTTTTCTGTCCTTGAGGAAGAGACTTTACTGCACTTTCTCTTGCTTGGCAGTCTTGGCAAGCAGCTCTAAATTTCAGTTATATCTCTTATAAAGCTAAAAAATCAAAATAAAAATTTAAACCTGACAGCAATATTTTTGAAACTCTGGAAACAGGTCGGGGTAATTGCTTTCCTTATGTATTAGTGCCTCCGTCGCTTTCCAGCGAGTCCAGAGGATAAATATAGAGAAAAATAGATAAAGACCTTTTGCATTTTTACGACCTTCACAACGAAATTTTCTGTCAAAACTTTTTTCCCATTTGTTAAAGTTTCTGTTTGTTAAGACTTTGGTGCTTTTAAAACAAAAAAATACTTTTTCTAAATTTTGTCCTCCCTGCTGCAGTTATAGGCTAGGTGGTTTCTTTTGAAAAAAATTTGGTGACTTCTTGTCTAATTTGATATTTTATTAAGTCTATTAGATTAGATTTTGGTCAAGATTACATACAGTAATTTTAAAGTCAAATCTGATACAATGCTTCTGTCTTGCAAATTTTAAAATGAAATTCCCCCTCCCCTCTCCCCCGCTTACGTCATCCCGGAATTAACCATCTGCAAAACACAAATTGTTTAACTTGAAAGATATTACCGCGTACTGCTAATCAAAAATTTTAAATAAAAAGTTTTATGCCTAGAACGAAGAGCTGAACTAGTCACGCCTATGATCAAATTGAATGAACTGCGTCCATTGCAGCTCAAACTACTAGATACAGCTTTAATATTAATAGATTGCGTTATTTTACGTGAAAGTTTTGGGATGAATTTAAAACATCTAAGTTGACAACTAAAAATTAAAAAATATTGTTTAAGGGTTGCTGATAATATTTAAAGCTGCTACACAATATTTGTGGGTGCTGCAGCTTTACAGCTCCTATGAGTGAGCGCCACTGCTCCCCAGGGTTTCTATCTTACATTGAATCATTTAATGTTGAATATTATTTTTACGCTATTGTATGCGGCACTTGCGGCAGGTCAAATGTTCGAATTTGATACATCATTTTTATTTGTTTTTTGTCTTTGCTTAATCTTTTTTTTATCGAACTTTCTTGGTCTGCAACCGCACCCAAATCAATGGCACTAACTTTTAGTACACTTTGTATTAGTAGACCTATTTCCTTTAAACCATTTGAACAACTGCACACCAAATAGTCTATTCATTTTTCTTAACTGGCTTAAACATTGGTAGTTACATGTTTTTAATTATACCAGTATTTATTATAACAGAGAAATCGAGATAAAGAATAGTAACTAAACAAGCAACAGTGATTGAAGCGAAAAGTCAGTTTTGATATCTTGACAAAAAGACCAAGTTTAAGATAAATTTTCATGGAGATATTAATTTAAGCGAGTATTTTCGGCTAGGAAAGCTACCGAAGCTAATCGAAAATCAAAGCATTTACAAATATTACGAATCTGGTAGGCTACGAGCTTTGCAATGTGGATTTGCCTAATTGACGTGTTTATACGGTTACTATTTATTTAAAAAATATATTAGAGGTTTACTAAAATTGCAGTTGGACTACTTTTCAAAATCAAAAATAGGCAAAGCATATAAAAAGAAAACTTGTATAGTGGTTTATGGCTAATGTTGTGCCTAAACATGTTGAACAAATTACATGTACTACTGAAACAAGTGACGAAAATACTGATGCCGTGCGGTGAAACACATAGTCAGCAAAATGCATATACAAAGAGTTATTGAGTGATTTTTGAATTAGCATTTAATCCTAATTTTTTTTGAAATCTTTTAAAATTATAAAATCTAGATCTTGTTGCGACCCGATACTTCATTTTTACGGATTAAGGCCCGTTTCCACTACGAGCGTGAAAAAGAGCATTCTTTGTCTCTTTAATTGATCTTCGATTGAAGCGAGCGGTTAAAATTGAAGCGAGCGCAAAAAAATCAATGAAACAAACAAAGAATGCTTTTTTCCACGCTCGTAGTGAAAACGGGCCTTTAAGAATTAAAATGTCTTTTTAGCTTCAATTGTTTTTGAATTATTCCACTCAAAAAGCAGTTTGAATAATCAAAATGAAACCGAAGCGGTTCCGTTCGTACATTTCTAAAATCGATGAACGCTAGATTTTGTCAATTTGTAAGTCTACGCACGAGTGACGAAATACAATAATTATAAATAAAATAACGATTTGGGTTTTTTCCCGCTGAATAATAATTAAAGAAAAAAATCAATTGTAATTATACAGTATATACGCATATCATAATAATTTTTATCATGCATACGCTACTAACATTGTGTTCAGAGCCTTGCTTATACAAAATACAGAAAAGAGAAAAAGATGCAAAGAAAATATCTAAACTACACTTAAAAACAATTTTTTAGTTTACTTTAAATTAGTTCTCAGAAAGAGTGTGGAATCAACCAAGTCTTCTTTGAGTCTCCCCCTTAAATCAGTCTTAATGATGCGGAGAGAAGAAAATAAGCGCTCAACGCTAACTTGCGACGGTGGTAAAGCCGTAACAGCAATTGCAACTTCCTGAACAATTTTTGGATAAAGAGGTATAGCTTTATCAATTGTTAATTTGGAAGACCGATCAAAAGTTTCTACTTTTGTTAATGCAGTATAAAAAGCATGTCTGAATTTGCTAATTTTACATGGAAAATTTTCACGTTTTTCTCCTTCGAATCGTTGCCGTTTTCTTGCTCGTTCTTTTTCATCCAAAAACTTTTCATATTCATCTTGGGAACTTCCAGAAGACTGAGTCATAGTTATGGAAACAGGATTCGCTGTACCTTCATCTTCTTGTTCCTGAACTGGGTTTTCTATTTCTTTGTCTAGTCCTGTCATTCGAATAGCTACATTAAAAAGTGTTGCTTTTGCTTTACTTTGTTGACTTTCAGTAAGACTAACTCTGTACATTGGATCTACATAAATTGCAGCCAATAAAATGTCATTATCAAAAAGAATAGATTCTCGTCGTACCATAGAGTCTCTAATTTCTTCTGCTAGCGGTCCTCCATTTTGAGTTAGGCGAAAAATTAACATTTTCCATTCCTTCAAAAATGAACCTGGTGTCAGGTTTGAGCATTGTAATTTTTTTGTTACTAAAAATGGGTAAGATAATATTTCTTTAAGGTTTTCCACTTGTTCCCAATGATCATCTGACACTGTCAAATCAGGGTTAGCCATGTCTGATAAAATTGATTTTAATTGAAAAATGCGTTCTATCATTAAATAAGTGCTTCCCCATCTTGTACTTTGATCAATTATTGCACCAATCTTTACTCTCCTTTTAAGAATAGCATCAATTTTTAGATTGCGAGCGCGAATTGCAATGCTCCTAACTATACCAATTAACTTTGATGCATGCCTTCCCTTTAGTCCATCACAAATAGCTAATTGAAGGGTATGGACTGCACATCGCATATGGTGTATTCTGGAATCAATTACAGTTGTGTCCAGTGAAAAATAAAATTCATCAGAAAAATCTGGATTTCTGTAAGACTCATCTGGTTCAGGATCATAGTCCTCACTTGCTGAAGATGTACTAACGTCGATAGTATCCTCATCACTATCATCTAATTGATACTCAGTAACACTTTGATTTATTTTTTTTATTGTGCTGATCATATTGCTAGCATTGTTGGTTACTATAGCAAGAATCTGCTCTTTCTTTAAGCCATATCCATCCAAGACATCAGAAACAATTTTTTTAATGGATTCACTGGAATGACTGGCATTTGTATCTTTTACAGCTAGTGTGTAAATAATGACTTCCATATTGTTATTCATAAATTGAACATTTTTTGCAATGTAATTTGTTTGCATACGTGTGCATGCATCCATCTTTAGAAAAACAAACTTATTCTTTATTAAATTTTAAAGTAAATCTTTTTGATTATTTGCTTCTTGAATAATAAGTGATCTTATATTATTTCTATCTAAAGATATATTTAACTTTTTTGCAAGTTCACCATTAAGTTTTTTGAAAGCAGGTAAGGTAAAAAATCTGAGGGGAACAGAATTTTTTACAACCATTTCTATTATGGAGGAAATAAAAGCATCTTTAGTCATTGCTATTTCAATCTTTTTTGTGATTAAAAATGAAGTAAGTTCAACCTGTTTAACTTGCAGTGATGATGCTGCTGCAAGTTTTGTAAATGTTTTCTTTTTTTCCAATGTTTCTCTATCTTTCTCGCTAACTTTAATAAAAATATCAGAATGCTTTCTGTTCAGATGTCTTTTCAGATTAGATGCTCTTGAAGGTGAACAAGGCTTTCCTCCAGTAAAACTGCTTATCTTTTCACCACACTCTTCTTTTATATCACCTTTAGCCTTACACTTACATATAAAACTTTTTCCATCTTCACTTAAAATAAAATAATCAAATACTGCTGATTTATATTTATGAGCCATCACTGGGATATAAATTATTAAGCATCTAACAATACAACAAAAATAATGCAAATTTTTTTAGACTAATCTGTTAGATAAGTAAATAATATTAAACCTATTTTTTTAAACATAATGAATTACAAAGTTAGTTAAAATTCCATTACACAATATTAACTTGTAGCACAACAGTGATTTCTAAAAGATTAGAAAAACTAGATGTCATCACCCATAGGCTAGCTGCAGTTATACACATTCTTTTTAAATAGTTAATAATTAAAAGCTGCTCAGTTTTCCAAACTCCTGGTTAATGTATTGTGTTGAAAAATTTTTTATAAATACTTAAAAATATTTGAATTTTTTAAAACGTTACGTTTCAAAAACTAGTTTGATCTCCTCAAAAAGTTATCGAAAGCAACCTTTGTTTGTGAAACTAACCTAGAATCCCCGGGTCTCTTCAAGAAGTTACTGTAAGCAAATTTTTCGATAAAACTAACCCGAAACTCCCTTTTTAGAACCAGGGTGAAATACGAACCTAGAGAAAAAGGATCTTTCAAGAAGTGATAATAACCACAGGGGCATCCAGGTTAGTTTACAAACAAAAATCGCTTACAGTGATTTCTTGATGAGACCCTAATTGGTTGCTCTATGTATTTAGCACCTCCGTGGCTTTCCTACGAGTCACGAGGGTAAATATAGAGACGAAATGAATAAAATTTAATTATAATTTTTTTAGCACCAGTAATATTGTGCTATGTGTTAGAGGCCCACACAAAATATACTATGCGTTTCAATATTAGTACCAACTAATAATTATTGAAAAATGCCTCTCGAAATTTCTACTTAAATTGCATTTATTTTGCTTAACAGCGGCTATCATTGTAAAAATTATTAATAAAAATCCTAGTTTATAAGCACAATAAAAAAAACACTGCTTAGGAGGAAATATTTCAATGATAAAAACGCATTAACAAATATACGCGACAACTTGCTTTAGAACGAGAAGCAACACGAAAAAAATGAAGTAACGTGTGTCCCGGATGTAATTGGAAAAGTGTTGCCATTTTCTACTATTATCGCATAAATACAAAAGTCCTGTAGGTATAATAAGTATGTTTTTACCCAAAACAGAAAAACAATAACAAGATATTTTATACATTTTTTTCATTTTCAAACAATCATTAACATTTCGTGGTTATTTTTAAAGTTTTTGCCAACTTTTACAAGTTTTATTCTAAAAAAAATGCTAATGTCTAAAAGCGTAATTGATTTGGAATTAGGTCCACATTTTGTCAAAATTTTTAGTTCCATAAATATATTAAAAAAATTTATTGGATAGGTTATATTTTTCATGGCTCAGCTTTTTCCTTCAATCATATTTTTAAATGGGAAAATTTTAAATACCATAGAAGCTGAAGTTTATTGTGTCTGCCGGAGCAAAGATTCTTAATGGATCATTTAGTCTTCAAAAATCCCATCGAGACAAAAAAGATTTTACATCTATTCAAAAGTCATTTTTGTCACCGAAGTAATCTAAAGAGGAATTTTTTAATCTAGTGTATGATTTGACACTAAATCAAAAATAAGTTTACATTTTTCAAAAAAATCTACTCTTTGGTCCGTCAATTTAAAGCGAAAAACCTTCTTTATTAATTTAAATTTAGGATCAAAAGCGCATTGTCTTCCGAAAAGTATTCAGTGCGTATACGCATGCTTGTTTGTGGGTTTGATGTACTGTATTTGACCAACTGTAGCAAACATGTAAGTTTGACTTAGCTTAAAGCGGAGTCAGAGTCGCAAAAAACAATAACGATTTCTGCACATTTACAAAAACGACTCCGACTCCCGACTCCTACACATTTACAAAAACGACTCCGACTCCCGACTCCGACTCCAGCAAAACTAAAAAAACGACTCCGACTCCCGACTCCGACTCCAGCAAAACTAAAAAAACGACTCCGACTCCAGCAAAACTTAAAAAAAACGACTCCGGCTCCGACTCCATCACAACTAAAAAAACGACTCCGGCTCCGACTCCGACTCCGCCCAAAAACCTACGACTCCACGACTCCGACTCCCGACTCCGACTCCGACTCCGACTCCGACTCCGACTCCGCAACCCTGATTAATAGTCAGTTTTCGATTCCTGAACTGATGGCAAATAGCCAGATATAACAATTATACCAAGCGTTCTCAAAGAATAAAACATCAGAAAACTTGTAAATGTTTTCATAGGGCAAAAGTTTCTAGTAATAATTATAAAATTTTGATTTAGAAGCAAAAAATTTGTGGCGTTAATTTAATTTTACCAAGCAACACGAGCTGGCTATCTGACTTAAGCTATTCGATACAGACTTACAGCCGACATCAAAGTCTGAAAATAGAAACACCAAAATCAAATGCTAATATTCTAAATCTTTTAAAGGACAGTGGTACGTGTGTGTACCATTATTGTAATTTTAACATAACATTCTAAGAATCTTGTTTGTTTTGATGTGCTTGCAAAAGAACTTGCAGACTAACATGTTCATATTAAGTTATTTTACAAAGAAAGTATTACGTCTCTGAAAAAAGTAACAAAAATATCCACAGTTTGCGAAGTTGTAAGCTAAAAGCCGAAAAGCAAAAAATGCCTTCCGGAAATGCATAAACAGCTTCAAATTTACTGTGGATAAGCTCTTGTTTCGACTTTTGCAGAAAGAAGTTTCAGCATCATGAGAAGAATCAAAACATGGCTTAGAAGCACTAAAAGAAATAACAATCTCAATAAGCAAATATTCGTAAATATTCATATTAACTTATTTGACAATGTCAATTTACAAGCCGTTGCTGATGACTTTGCCAAAGCAAGCAAAACAGAAATAAATTATTTTGGGTTACAGTTAATTAATTGAGCAGAGCAGTGTATTGACATCATACCTTGATCTAAAACGCCATTCAAGCTCATGTAATTAAGTTTTTTTCTTTTACACAAATGTTAATAGATAGCTCTAAGTTTTTTATTGTTAGTTTTTTTAAATATTTGATCCTTTCGTATTTTTGATATTGTAAATGTTTCAGCCAGCGTTGTGTTGTGGCTAGATTAGCATGTGGAAAACATTCGCTGATATTTCAAAACAAAATACATTCGATCTGTATCTGTCTGCCTTTGGCTACTCTGCATGGACATCGCAATTGTTAAATGTTTTCGAAATTGGCTTGGTGCTTTAGACAAAAGTTTACTTGTGGGTATGCTATGTAGTTTTAGGTTTAATAACCAGTTAATAGATTTGGATTTAATAGATTTTTTTAATGTGCAGCCTGATTGAAAAAAAATTTTTAAATTGGTTTTTATTGCGGCTATCGCAGAGAGTGGTCTTGGCGGAATCAACTTAAAAATTTTTACAAGATGCAGCCACCTTAAAATTAAGCTTTTGAGTTCTGGGTTTATTAGAAAGGGTTGATATTGACCAAAAAATTTATCGCAATCCAAAATTACAGATTAGCAAAATAAAACTTTTTTAAGATATCAGTCTGTCCTGAGCAAACCAAAATTCTCTTAGTCATTTTTTAGAAATTTGTCCCCCATGGCAAAAAAGCTCCGGCGCTCCAACATATTGTATTCATTTTATTTTATATTTATCCTCCTTACTGGCAGGAAAGCGACGGAGGTGCTAATACGTAGGGTATGCAATTATCCGACCTGCTTCGGGAGACATATTGTATTCATTTTATTTTATATTTATCCTCCTTACTGGCAGGAAAGCGACGGAGGTGCTAATACGTAGGGTATGCAATTATCCGACCTGCTTCGGGAGATGCCAAGATATTGCTGTCCGCTTGTAATCTAATAGAGATATTGTTGTATCTTTGCACGAATACACAGGTTTATTAAAAAACAATAATTAAATTCACAAAATTTACTCAGCCAAAAAACAACCGTATTGAAATATAATGCTTTTAGTAACTCTGAACTGACTGCTAAACCAAAATAAAGGCGCATATTTAACTAGTAACAATTATGCTTGGAGATGCGCGTGTCCAATAATTGTTTGAGCAGAAGGCGCTGATTAAGATTAGAGCGTTTAAGAAAACACTACGTCATCTATTGCACAATATCACAACACCTCCCCAAATAAACTACGACAAAAAAATATATATATACATATTAGCAACAATATTTTTTTGGAGGTCTCTTTGTTCTCGCTGATCGTCGTAGATTGTGTCGCCCGTACTCGTCTCCGGTTGGTAGTCTCGGATTGTTGCGTTGGTTCATCGAAGAAGAACTAGATGCGTGGTCAGTCCCGGCTGGAAGTGTTTCTGTAGACAAAACGCTCGTTGGGGTTTCACAGGGATCATCATCTTGATCCGAACCGTATCGACGTCGAAGTTGATCAAGATGTCTTCTCCAAGTTGGTCCTCGAGGAATGACTCGTACATTGACGCTTCGTGTACCATGGACTTTCGTAACTATCGCAGGCACCCATCGTGGGTCACGATCTCTTCTAGGGCCGAAGTACAGTGCGTAACAAGGGTCTCCTAGTGAGAAATGATGTTCGACTTTCGAAACCACTTCCGAGTCTTCAGCATTTGAATGCTTGCTCGCTTGTCTTGACTGTCTTCCCTGCAGGAGATGCGGAATGGATGGAACCAAAGTGTCAATTTTGGTGCGAATTCTTCTTCCATTCAACAATTCGCTTGGTGACAGTCCCGATGCAAAAGGAATTCTTCTATATTGCATTAGAAATTCTTGCAAAGCTTCCTTTGGAGGTAACGAGGATTTTCTCAATGCCTGTTTGAACGATTGTATCAAACGCTCGGCAGCACCGTTTGTTGCTGGATGATAAGGTGCTCCGGTGAGATGTACAATGCCTCGTTGTTTGCACCAAGCTTGGAACTCTTTGAGACATGAATGTTGTGGCATTATCGGTCACCAACGTGTGGGGATATCCGAAATGAGCAAATTCTTGTTCAAGTATAGCAGTAGTACTTTTCGAAGACGTTGAGGTTGTTGGATGAATGCAAGGATATTTTGAATAAGCGTCTACAAGGACTAACCAGTTTCTTCCCAGAAAGTTGATCGCATGGTCCAAGTGGAGTCTTGACCATGGTTTTTCTGGCATCATCCACGGATGGATTGAAGGTTTATCCGGCTTATTTTGAAATTGGCCACAGGAAGTGCATTTGCGACATAAGTTCTCAATATCAAAGTCAATTCTAGGCCAATAGACAGTTGACCTGGCAAGTTGTTTCATCCGTTGCATGCCGAAATGTCCAAGGTGTAATAATTTAAGAATATGATTACGTAGGGTTGAAGGAATTATTACCCGTAAGCCGTAAAAAACGCAACCATTCTCTGTTGACAACGAATTTTCCCAACTTTTTGAAGTCTTTAAGCTCTTCCGAAAATGCATGCGGCCATCCCTCCTTCACAAATCGCATTACTTGGGCAAGAATTGGATCCTTGGCAGTCTCTCTGACCACAAGCAATGGATTGTCAGGATTGATTTGACGACTGATTGTTCGAACTAAACAAACGCTATCGACATCATCTTCCATCTCCTCCCCATCAAAACTTGTGTCATTTGAAAATGGCAAGCGACTAAGAGCATCGGCATTGCCATGGTCCTTGCTTCTACGGTATTCCACCGTGTAAGTCATATTGATGGACTAGTAATGCCCATCGTGCAAGTCGATTCGCGGCCATTGCAGGAGTACCTTTATCAGGGGCAAACAAGGTCACTAAAGGTTTGTGATCGGTAACCACAATGAACTTACGACCGTACAGAAACTGATGAAATTTCTTCAAAGCGTACACTAAGGATAGTGCTTCTTTCTGTATTTGGCTGTAGCGTCTTTGTGTCGCCGATAAGACTTTAGAAATATTGAGAATCGGACGCTCGCTTCCGTCTGCAAAGCGATGAAATAATACCGCTCCAATTCCGCATTCTGAGGCGTCACAAGATAAACCCAACGGAAGAGATGGGTCATAGTGCGCAAGTACAGTCTCTGTGCATAGTAACCGTTTGATTTCTTTGAAAGATGTCGCTTCTTCTTCACCCCACTTCCACTGTTGTCCTTTGCGTGTAAGCTTGTACAACAGCTCGGTGATTTCCGAAAAATATGGAGGTAAGAATTTAGAATAAAACTGCACAGATGCTAAAAAAGATTTTAACGTAGAAATGTTCTTGGGTGTAGGCATTTCTAGTATGGCATCAACTTTGGACCCTTTTGCAATTCCTCGACTTGATAAAGTGTGACCCAGGTAATCAATTGATACTTGGGCGAAAACACAATTTTCACGGTTGCAGCGAAGACCTTTTTCTTCTAGTCTTTTGAACAAAGCTCGCAGGTTCATCAAATGATCTTTTGCGTTGTCACCACTTACCAAAATATCATCGAAATACACGGCAACTCCTCGCAAATTTTGCGTTAACTGTTCCATGATTTCTTGGAAATACCCTGGTGCGGATTTAATTCCGAAAGGAAGTCTTTTCTGCAGTAAACCCCCTTTGTGAGTGCTGAGAGCCAGCTTCTTCTGGCTGTCAGGAGAAAGACAGATTTGATTATATGCATTAGCTATATCAATCTTACTAAAGCAGTAACCACGTCCTAGCTTGCGCATTAGATCTTCTGGGAGAGGGATTGGTTGACGATGGTCTTCCAGTTGCGAGTTTACAGTCACCGAATAATCTCCACAAACTCGGATGCTTGCTTTTGCTTGACCAGGCAAAGGAGACTTTCGAATAGGAACCACGGGGGTGCCGTACGAGTTAAAATCTGTAAGCTCCCATACACCTCTCTTAATTCCTGCTTCGTATGCTTCGTTTAAATCTTGTAGGATTGAGAACGGAACAGGTCTTGGCTTCTTGAAAATAGGTTTAGCTTCAGGTTTAAACCGTATGTCCAGTGAAAAATCTTTTAGACAACCCAATGTAGATTCAAATAAAGTAGGAAACTCTCCACATAATTGAATACATGCCGCATCTAAAGAGTTTTCTGGACCAGTTGTAGTGACGTGCTCTATTGTTGCAGTAGATTTAGCACAACTTACTTCATCATCGCCAGACGACCTAGTAAATTTAGATTGGGCACCTTAGTGACATTTACAGGAAAGGTCACGTCAGGTGATTTTCCATCAATACTTGCAGTTGATTGGAATTGTCCCACGACGGGTAGCGGGCTACCTTCAGCAACTTGATATTGAACTGATACAGGTTGTAGAGTGGGTTTACCCAGCGTTTGCCACGTCGCTTCACAGCAAAATGTGTCACTGGCTCCGCTATCAATTTCAAACTTAATTCTGTGGTCATTAAGTCTAATAGTTTGATAGATGGGTGAAACAGAACATTGGATTTTGTGCACCAATTTCATCTGTTGTTTCACAAGCTTATTATCTCTGAGTCGAGACATGCATACAGATTGCAGATGACCTGTTTTCTTGCAGAAGCTGCAAATAGCTTTAATGTGGGGACAAGCTTTGCTGAAATGTCCAGAATTTCCACACCTGAAGCAGGCGGTTTTCTTTTCTTGCGTTTTGGAAGTTTTGGACTTTGCGTGATAAACTTTCTGCACCGACGTAGAAGGTTGACCGTGTACGGTTTCCTTTGCTACCTTGGCTGCTTCTTCCACTTCTTGAGCCACTCAGTCTTCAAAACTGCTTCGTTGTCTACTGAACAGATAAATTTAGTTCGCAAGGCTTCATCTAATGGATCTTTAATGGATTGAAAATCACATGTAGCTGCATCTTGTCGTATTCTGCTTGCCAGTTCAGGAATAGTTTCGCCAGGTTTGCGTTTCATGTCAGACCAGAACTTGAAACGTTCTCTGACAACAAACCGTTTTGGATCAAACTGCTCTGCCATAAACGTCTGAATATCATTCATCGTTAGCTCATGTATGCTTTTGACAGGTTGTTGCTGAGCCGCTAAGTTGCTAAGCATTTTGTAAACGGAGTTAGAATGGTTGGTAAGAAAAATTTGTGCTTGCTTGTTGTCGGGAATGGAGTTAGCAGTGACGAATGTTCGGAACCTTGCCAAATAATCAGTCCATAACTCAGATGTGGAATCGAATGGTTGAAAACTTGCCATCGGTGTTGGAACATTTTCTCGCGGGTTGTTCAAGCTGCTTTGTAAAATTTTCAGCTGCTCTTGAAGCATTGTCATTTGCTCTTGGTGTCGCTTGTTCTGCTCTTGGTGTTGCTTATTTAACAACAAAATCAGTTCAGAAATTTCACTCATTGTCGACAATTCAAGCTGTAATGCAAAATCAACAAATTTTCTTTTTTTCTTTCTTGACGCAGTTGAGTTCCTTGAATCCTCGTCGCCACTTTTGCCTGTTGTATCTTTGCACGAATACACAGGTTTATTAAAAAACAATAATTAAATTCACAAAATTTACTCAGCCAAAAAACAACCGTATTGAAATATAATGCTTTTAGTTCGTTTGCTGTAGTAGCTTGATAACTCTGAACTGACTGCTAAACCAAAATAAAGGCGCATATTTAACTAGTAACAATTATGCTTGGAGATGCGCGTGTCCAATAATTGTTTGAGCAGAAGGCGCTGATTAAGATTAGAGCGTTTAAGAAAACACTACGTCATCTATTGCACAATATCACAACAGATATGACTTTATTTTAGAACGTATCAGGGAAAAGTACCATAAAGTATCTTTCCCAAGGACACAACAGAATAACTCGAGTAGGTTTTGAACCGAGATCATGTTGATCATAAGCACGACGCTTTAACCACTCGTCCACGCTCCCGACGTATTACTACTAATTAAAGCATGTTAATTATTAAAGCATATTAAAGTATTTTAATTAACAAAACTCAGCAACAGACCATAAAACGACAATTGCAGACAATCGAATTAAAATTTATATACATAAGTTTAATAAAACTTTTTAATTATAAATGATAAAATGTTGGCTACAATTGCTGTTACGTGCTGTTATTTACAAGTGAATTCAAAAAATTTACCTCTCTTCCTAAATTATCGTAAACAGTGGTTAGAAATATGAGCAAAATTTATATTTTAGTGTAGGTATTAAAGTAAACCTAAAAGTACTAAAGGCATTAAAGTAAATTACCACTATGTCAAAAATGATTAGCTAATTATACTGAGAATTGTTTTTTCATGTCTTCTGTTTTTTGCAACTTTTCGATTTTCTCACAGCTGATTGTTAGCCAGACACTATGCCAACATTTAAAAAAGAATAAAACACATTGATCAGTCAAAAATATACTAAATTCATAAAATAATGCAATCTTCAGCACTGAAAGTGCAAACTATATACTGTATATATAGTTGAGTAGCCATAAAGACTAAAAATCTTTAAAAAAGTATGACTATACAGGGTATCCGGATAAGACTTGCCTCAATAGACAGTTTAGCAAGAACTTATTTAAGCAAAGCAAAATATTTGAATTTTTCTAGAAATTTCAATAGTAACTTTCAATGTTTGCAACTTGAATCAAATTGGTGCACAGAGCAAAGTTTTTAACATAGCTCACCTTTGGACATTCTGTAACATGAACCAACCTGAAACATTACAAGGTTCTCTTTATCTTCAGTTTAATTAACTTTCAGCAAATAATTAAATTGATTCTTGAAGCTAAAAAGTTATATAGAAACCTAGAAAGCAATTCATTGCCACAAAATTTATAAACATAATTGATAGTGATGAGACGATTAATCGGAATCGTAGTTGAGAATCAAAGAAATCGATGAATTTCTCGGAATCGGAATCGAAAAATTTTTTACAAGAATTTCGATTCCTAATTTATTTATATATTTGCCTTTTTTAATATACCTCCCTATGATTGGGCATGCACGTATATACAAAAAAAAGAAACATTTTTTTTATAACAATATACGGTATCTATATGATAAATATATCAATATTTTTGATAAGTCAAAATGGCCCTCGGTTCAAAAAGGTTGGACACATTGATGTAGAAAAAACTGTGCTTAAAAGTTTTTCTAAGATCATCAAAATTTCTTAAATTGTCTAACTCTAAAAACTTTTAATATTATGCAGCATTACTGATTCATCATAAAACCGTATTTTTGCAAGATTTCTTGAAGATACATCTTTGTTTATATAATTTCATAAAAGATTTTTAAAAATGAAAGGAACAACACCAGGTTTTGGTCATCTATAACAAAAATGCTCAATTTCTCTTTTTTTTTGCAACTATGTTTTGAGTCATGTGAAGTATCAACAAAAGTGTCTGGTCTAAAATTAAGTGAAGGAGTGTTTAGAAAGTGTGGAAGTTTTTTCTGGCTATTCTTTTGACCTTGATTCCTTTTCTCTGCTGATCAAACTATTTTTCGCGTGTGACCAAATCAAATCAAATTTCTTTTCTCTGCTTACATAGTTTTACAATGTAATTTTGACGCTTTACTGGTTAGACGGTACACGTCATCGTAATCGAGACCACGTTTTTCAATGCGAGTAATTTTTTTTATTTACTAAATATGCAAGTTAAAGTACGCACAAAGTTTCTGGCTCTCTCGCTCGCTCGTTTAATGCAAGATTCCGGCTACCTTAAATAATTCGGTAAGCCATATCTTGTTGGCTTTGTGCATAGTTTTTAATTGATATATTGTTTTTAGAGAACCTGTAAAATTTTTGAATATTGGAAATATTGCGTTAACGTGTGTTATTTCGGTTGCATGGTATTTCGTGTGCTGGAGAAGACCACCTAACGCTTCACACTTCTGTCTATTAAATTATTTAAGTTAATTGTTATTCTCGCTGAACCCAGCTATCGGAGGCACATTTCTGTGTTTCTTGATGCCAGTCCCAAGCTCGGATAAATGGGAAGGGTTGCGGCAGGAAGGGCATCCGGCGTAAAAATTTTTTGTCAAAACATACAAATGCGTTATAATCATGATTCCATACTGGATCGGTCGCGGCCCAGGTTACCAACGACGGCCTCAGGTGTCGCACAGCAGGGCACCTGTGGAAATTATGCTACTGTTAAACATAGTGAAAAAAGAGCAGAAAGAGAGGAGGAAGGCGAGTGAAACGCCAGCAGGAAGTGTGGAGAAGCTCATTCATAAGGGTGGTTACCTTGAATATTGTAACAATGACTGCAAGGGAAAGAGAGCTGGCAGAATTGATGGAGTGAAGGAATGTAGACATATTGTGCCCACAGGAAACAAAATTGAAAGGGAGTAAAACAAGGAACATTGGAGGTGGATGCAAACTATTTTACGACGGAGCTGATGGAAGAAAAAATGGGATACGGATATTGGTGAGGAAGAGCTGGCTGAAAGTGTCCTGGAGGTAAAGAGGGTGTCAGACAGACTAATGGCCATGAAGCTGGAGGTAAAAAGGTCCATCCTAAATATAATAAGCGCGTATGCTTCACAGGATAACAACAGCATGGAGGAGAAAAATGATTTTTGGCAAGACCTGGATGGGTTGATAGAAAATGTATCAAAACAGGAGAGGATAGTTCTTGGTGCAGATCTTAATGGACATGTGGGCGAAGGAAACATAGCGGATAAGGAAATACTGGGGAGGTACGGTGCTGGAACAAGAAATAAGGAAGGATCAATGATTGTGGATTTTGCGAAAAGGATGGATTTGGTGATTGTCAACACTTATTTCAAGAAGAAAGATGAAGTCAGGGTGACGTATAAAAGTAACGGAAAAAGTACCCAAGTAGATTATGCGATGTGCAGCAGAAGGAACTTGAAGAAAATATGCAATTGTAAGATAATAGTGAATGAGTGTGTAGCAAAGCAGCACCATATGATGGTATGCAAAATGGATCTCATGGTGAAAAAGAAAAAAGCAGAGAAATAAAGCCAAAGATACGATGGTGGAAACTGAAGGAGACAAGCTGTCAAGAAGCGTTTAGACAAGAGGTGATCAGAACTCTGGGAGGCAAATATGTTACCTGATGAGTGGGACAAAACAGCAGAAATGCTACGAAAAACAGCTGAAACTGTGCTGGGAGTGACATTTGGGAAACGAAAAGGAGACAGCGAGACATGGTGGTGAAATGAGGAAGTTCAGGAGAGTATAAAATAAAAGAAAGAGGCAAAGAAAGCATGGGACAAAATATGAGAAGAAAATAGTAAAAAGATGTACAAAGAAAAGTAATGCAAAAAAGGCGGTTGCGATGGCGAAGGGACGTGCGTATGACGATTTGTATGCTAAATTAAAAAAGAAGGTGAAGAGGAATTGTACAGATTGGCTAAACAGAGAGACAGAGCAGGGAAAGATGTACAGCAGGTGAGGGTTTTAAAGGATGAAAACGGTAATGTTACAGTAATTCGGAGGCAGTGTTAAAGAGATGGAAGGAGTACTTTGAGAAACTGATGAACGAGGAAAATAACAGAGACCCTAGGACAGAGGAAGCAGAAGTGGTTAACGAAGAGTTAAATTACGTCAGCAGAGAAGAAGTAAAGAATGCACTGAGAAGGATGAAGAAAGGTAAAGCGGTTGGGCCAGATGAGTTGCCAGTAGAAGTTTTGAAGTGCATGGGAGAGATGAGCATCAAATTTTTGACCAGAATGTTCAACTCACTATTGTGGATGAACGGATCCCAGAAGAATGGAGAAGGAGTGTGCTTATCCCAATCTATAAAAACAAAGGGGATGCACAGTGCTGTAAAAACTACAGAGGTATAAAGCTAATGAGCCACACAATGTAGGTATGAGAAAGAATTACACTACGTAACACAAGTTTTGTTTCGCTACTTTTTTTAGTGCCTCGTTATGTATTTTTGGGTGCTGAATTCAAAAATCCAGGTAGTTTTTTTGTAACATCATTACTTTTTGAGATATTCAAATTTTTTGTTTGATCCGACGTAGCTGTAGTTAGCAAATTGTGTTTACTTCTTGCAGTAGATTATATCTGCATATCAGGGTTCTGTTTAGTTTATTAAATGCAAAAATTAGCTTTAAAACGTTAAGGTTCAAATAAACACAGATTTTTTCAAATAGCAATAGTCACTCAAAAATGCACTGTTGAGCAAGCTTTTTTTTATGACCGCTCCTATCTTGCCATACCAAAGACCAAATGTAGTCTCCATCATTGCACTGTCCCAGCAGCCTTTATATCATTTTTCCATGGGCTCAATATCCTGGTAAAATCTCTTACCATGCTCCTCACTAAAGTCACCAAAATTTTCTTGAAAAAAGTCCAGATGGGAGCATAAGAAGTGCAGTTTTACAGACATGCGGCAACCAATGTTTTGGTAACTTTTGATAAGTTTTTTCACTAACTCTTTTTTGTTGGAAAATGGATATGCCATAGCTCTTCTTCCGCTGACCTTGCGATACTTCGAAATGTTTATCATGCAAAAGTAGCAATCATTATGATGATTTTGAAGCTCTCTCCAAACTCTGGGAACTGCAAATGACATAACTTTTCCAGAACCCCTCAACCATCCTTTAAGATTAGATCTACAGCTGCCACAGATTACATGTGGTCCCCAGGGCTTATCCTGATCATTAATTTCCATCCCCAAACAAAGTCTATAAGCTGTCCAATACTTTGTTCATTTCAGAATTTTGTATGTAGTGTGTTTACCACTGATGTAGTAGAATCCACATACATAGCAAAAGCAATTCAGTGAATTTTTGCACTCTCTACTAGACATTTTGATTTTTACTAATTAAAAGATAAATTCAATCTAAGATTAACACAAGACTTAACTCTACAAAATATAATCATAGGTGGTACTTAGTAGGCTGTTGGCATTCAAGGCTGGCTGTTAGGTTCTGACTACAAGGCGGTACTTCTCTCTGCATACACTGAACAATGTAAACATGACTTTTTAATCGACTATTCTGAATTTAACTGGCAGAGATAAAACGAAAACTTAGGACTTACTGGTAATAAACGTACTTTTAACAGTTAGATTTCGCACTCCCATATGCCTGTTCACACCCTCAAGTAAATAAAACACCGATTTACAACAAGATAATGCTGATAGAGACAGATCACAGCAATCATGACCGCATCATACATATACAGTTAACGGAAACTTACAAAAAATCGAAAATTATCGTATCTTGAAAATGATCGATGATAGAAAAAAACTGATGGCATTTTTGGAATCAGCGCTTGAAAATCATACAGAAACATCTAAAAAATTTAGCCAAACAAACTTTTTGTAAAATTTTGTTACGTACTGTTATTGAAGCCAGGCTAAGGAATAGAGTAGAGATCATTAAACAGCAATATGGATTTATGCCAAGAAAGGGAACCACCTATGCCATGTTTGCTTTAAAAATTTTGATGGAAAAGTACAGGGAAGGTTAAAGAGAGCTACATTGTGTATTCGTGGATCTAAAGAAAGCTTACGACAGGGTTCCGCGGGAAGAGCCGTGGTACTGTATGAGAAAATCAGGAATAGTGGAAAAGTATGTGCGACTTGTATAGGATATGTACGAGGAAAGCGAAACAGAGGTGAGGTGTGCAGTAGGAACTACAGAAAGTGTCAAGGTTAAGGTTAGACTGCACCAGGGATCAGCGTTAAGTCCGTTCCTATTTGCAGTATTAATGGACAGGCTAACGGATGAAGTGAGGAGAGAACCATCGTGGACGATGCTGTTTGCTAATGATACTGTGATTTGCGAAGAGATCAGAAAGAAGTAGAGCAGAGACTAGAATCCTGGAGGTATGCATTGAAAAGAAGGATGATAGTAAGTAGGTCAAAGACCGAATATCTGTGCATAAATGGAGAAAATAACGACGAAACAGTGAAGATAGAGGACACAAAAGTGCCAAGAGAAAAGGAATTTAAGTATTTGGGATCAACGGTGCAAGAAAGTGGTAGTTGTGAGAGGGAGATCAAGAGGAGAGTGCAGGCGGAATGGAACGGATGGAGAAACGTATCGGGAGTAATCTGCGACAGGAGGTTACCAGGTAGAGTAAAAGGAAAAGTTTACAGTTCCGTGGTGAGACCAGCAATGGTGTATGGACTTGAAACAATGGCGGTCACAAAGAAACAAGTTTAAGAGATGGAAATGTTGACGTTTGCTATGGGAGTGACGAGAAAAGACGAGATTAGAAACGAGTACATCAGGGGTGCAGTTTAGGTAGAACAGTTAGGAATGAAAATGAGGGAGGGAGGGCAGGTGGTATGGACATGTCATGAGGAGAGACCAAGGGTACGTAGAAAGAAAGAGGAAAATGGAGTTACCGGGAAAGAGGAAAAGAGGGAGACCAAAGAGAAGATTTTTAGATGTGGTGAAAGAAGATATGGAAGAAATTGGTGCGAAGGAGACGGACGTTGAAAATGGGGCGGTTTGGATAAACATGATACGCTCTGGCTACCCCTGATTGAAGGGAAAGGCGGAAAGAAGAAGAATCTGTTAATCTCGTTGGTGCAGTGTTTCGTTCATTGGAATTAACAGCATATCTTTGGTTATTTTTAGGCAGCGGTAGTTCGCCATTCGCTTCCCCAGTAGAGTTTATACAAATGTAGCTTGGAGTCTACAAGAAGGTTATTTAAAATAAATACTTCCATCTGTAGACTGAGAAGAACACTAATAACTTCAGCATTAGTTAAGTTTATCTTTCAAATAAAATTACCGTAACTACATGCAAGTATAAAACAATTAACTTTAAAAAGATAATTATGTACTTTAATAACACTCATTCTTATTTAGAAAACAAGCCGCTTAAAAGACGAGAGAAGCACCAGACAGGAGTTTCGCTCTTATTAAAGCTCTTCAGTGGTGCTTATCTCACTGGGAATCGACTCACGCAGGCGACAACACACTAGATATCAGTATCCCTCACACCCCTTATCTCCTCCCAACGGCTATCCCTCTACACCAGTTGGAGACGCAGTGTCCAATCTGGTTTCTTCCAACACCAAATCCCTACAGTATCTCCCGAGGAGCTTACTCTCCCTCGCTCCGCTCGCTGTGCTCTCTCCCGTTTACGCTGCAACGGGCACAGCACTCTCCTCAACTCTTATCTCCACAGGATTGGTCGAGCCGAGACTCCTTCTTGCAGCAACTGTGGTTCTGAACCACAGGATCTCTCACATCTCGTGCTCGACTGCCCTGTACTAGACCCTCTGCGTCGGGCCATTTTCGGCCACACTCCTTCTCTTCTGGACCTCTGGTCCCGTCCGTGGGGAGTCGCCCGACTATTGGGATTCCGCGGAATTGATCCGCGCCCCCATCCCTAGGAATGGGTCGGGTAAAACCACCACCACCACCACCACAACACACTAGACCACACAAGCCGGAGGCTAGTTCGACTCAAAGCAGCTATACAAGTTATTCCCGGCTTTACTGAACAAGGAATACATAGAATCCACTGTGTTGTAATTCCAAGGCCGTACCTCATGACCAGGACTTACCCGACAAACGTTAAGCGTCACGCTTACTCTCTTAGAGCTTGACGAGTGAAGGAAGAATTTTATAGTTAACATAAATGAGAATTTCAAATTACTTAGAAAACAAGCCGCTTAAAAGCGAGAAGCACCAGACTCGAGTTTTGCTCGTATTAGAGCTCGTCGGTGATGCTTATCTCACTAAGTAATTCTAAATCCTCATTCATGTTAACTATAAAATCATTCTTAATTAAATGGTAATAATCTTTCAGCCATTTTAATCCAGTTTAAAATTAACGGTCAGTTACGACATATTTTTTATTGCATGTTAAAGCAAAAATAAATACATATATTATTATTATTATTATTATTATTATTATTATTATTATTATTATTATTAACATCACAAAGAAAATGTGATCAGATTGTAGTCATGTTCTCAAAGTATTGCCAAAAATGTCAAGTTATTAACCAATTCAGTAATACACAAAGTTTATTGTTTATATAACAATACAACATAAGCGAACAAATTGTTCATTCAAAAGTTGCCTGTAATATTCATACATGGCGTTTAAGGTTTACTTTATTGCCTACACTAAAATACAAATTTTTGCTCATATTTTTAATCAGTGTTTACGATAATTTAGGAAGAGAGGTAAATTTTTGAATTCACTAGTAAATAACAACAATTAATAATCAACATTTTATTACTTATAATTAAGAAGTTTTATTAAACTTATGTATATAAATTGTTATTCAATTGTCTGCAATTGTAGTTTATGGCTGTTGTTAGGTTTTGTTAATTAAAATACTTCAATATGCTTTAATAATTAACATGCTTTAATTAACATCGTGGTCGAGTGGTTAAAGCTCCGTGCTTAAGATCAACACGATCTCGGTTTAAAACCCACTTCGTGCCGTTCTGTTGTGTCCTTGGGAAAGACACTTTACGGCATTTTTCGCTGATAGGTGGTCTTAGCAAGCAGTTCTAAAATAAAGTCATATCTCTATTAGATTACAAGCGGACAGCAATATCTTGGCATCTCCGGAAGCAGGTCGGAGTAATTGCTTACCCTATGCATTAGCGCCTTCGTCGCTTTCCTGCGAGTTAGGAGGATATACGAGTATATAAAGATAAAATAAATAAATAAAGACTTAACAATATTGCGAAATCAGTGCTTCAAAAGTGCTCAATAACAAAGCTAGAGCTCGAAATTAAAAGCTGGCAAAGTCACGGAAATTAAAACACAGCTAAAACCCAACAGACTGTTTCACCCATAAAAGGGATCATCAGGGGTGTCTAAATAAAGTAAAATAATATAAAGTTAAGATAAAACTGCCAAAAATTCATTTAAAATTAAAAATTGAAAAGAATCGAAAAGAATTGAAAAAACTAGAAAGTTTTAGCAGTCACTGCAGCTCCAACGTTCATAAAATCTTCAATATAAAGTGTCAATGGATTGCATGATTTTGCGTTACTTTGCGTGAAATTTTTCAGCTGAAAACAATCAATTCTAATTCGAAGAAAAACTGATTGAAGTGAGAGTAAAAAAAACAAAATTAGTTGCTCTAAGAGATAAAAAGAGGAAAAAACGCCATGTAAATTGTACTCGTAGGCCCAAAGCGGGTCCGAATTTTTTAATTTTATTAAGTTTGTTAAGATGCCTGAGAAAAATTTAATTTTTTGACAACCAACTAATTTCTCTCCCAAACTAAATCTCACTCCAATCGGTTTTTCTTCAAAAGAGCTCAAGAAGTTGCCAATTCAAACTTAAAAAAATATTTGTGAAATCCGGACTTAACTTAATGTGAAGAAAATTGAGAAAAATTGAAATAAAATTAAAAAACTTTCTTTAAAGCCTTGCTGATGTACAGCTGCTTCGCAGATATTTGGGAGTGCTGCAGCTCTACAGCTCCTAAGTCCTAAGAACAAGCCGCCATTGATTGAACTATTTATGTTAAATACAAACCACCATAGAAAAAATTAAAATAGAAAAAAAGCATAGAAAAAATGGCTTAAAACTATACCATACAAATTATATGATTCGACAAAACTGTCTGCCAGCGAAAGCAAAAGAAAAAAATCGGAAAGTATTATACAGAGCCCAGAGTATATAGTTTTCCTTGAAAAACTCTTTATAAGCTCATAATGTTATTTTTTGACAGATTTTTTGAGAATAGAAATAAGTGTAGTAAGGTTGCTTGTATGAAATGGTGGAAAAAAACGAAGACCGGAAAATTTCACCACAGGTAAGGGCTAGAGTCGTAGTCTTTGTCGACAAAAAGAAACCTTACAGTTTCCAACTAAACTTGAAATGTGCGTGATCAAAATGGATTTTACCGGGGTGAATTTAGCTAAAACCCAAAAAAACTCTTTTCGTCGCTTAAGCTTTTTTTTTCCCGAGACATCTCGCCAACGATCATTCTTTTAATATGAGACCGCAGTCAGGGACATGCTGTCAGGGGAGGCAAGTGAGGCAGTGCCTCACCTGTAAAAATTAAATAAAGCAGAAATAAATTATTGAAGTCATAGTCTTTGCAAAATAGTTGCAACATGCTATTGGTTAAAAAAAAATAGTAAAAATTATACCATACTTGTAGTAGTTTAATTAGTTTTGCTTTTTAACCCTAATTTTGGACGGTTTAATCAGTGCATTTTCAGCGCAGTAATCATTTCGTCAACCGTTCTTGTCCACAAAATGGCTAATACGCTAGTGAGGCAGCTTCAAGACTGCCTCTATTCAGAGAAAAAAAAGAAACAAAAGTGAAACAATATCGTGCTTTTTTCTCTTTTAGTGAAAATATCTGTTAAAATGAGAGAGATTTGAGGCATGCCGCAATTCTGACTTCGTGGAGAAAAAAAGTTTTTCTCACTCCGACATTTGCTAAAACAAGATAAATCAATTTGTTTTCACTAAGTCAAAATACACGCATTCTGCAACTGCAAAGCAATAAATTTATTTTAAGTTGTAGTAATGAATGATGATTTTGTATTTAATTTAAAAAAACTTTAACATTAAGCTTTCAATTTCGTTTCGGTTTTTTTTTAATTTCTTTTTTGAACCTCAATTTTTGGCAGCATTTTTATATTTATAACATACATTTCTAGCTAATTGTGCCTTACCTTTGACGCGTTTTTGTGGTCAAAATCGCTGATATAGGCGAGGTGTGGCACTGACAACCTTGCCTCTCTTTAGACACTGAAAGTTCCATAAACTGAATGAAATGTGCCTTTTTTCTTATTGGCAAAATCGGCGCGAGTCTATGCTGAACAGATAGGATTTGAGGCATGCCGCAAATCTGACGTCATAAAGAAAAAAACATTTCGCTTTATTCTCGCCAAGTTGGAATAAACGCATTGCAGAAGTTTCCGACTACAGTATAAGTTTAAAGTTTAAAAATAATGGAGGAAGATTTAATATTGAAGCTAAGAAACTTTTCAAAACTAAGCTTTCAATCTAAAGTTAACATCTTAAAAAAAGGTAGGCCTATACCAGATCTAAAAAATTTGCTTCAGACAACCGGACGAAAAAAGGTAAATCGCTCCTTTTATAAGGAGTGGTACACAAGAAAGGAATGGTTGTGTGGATGTGCTTCAAGAAATTATCTTTTCTGCTATCCCTGTCTCTTATTCTCAACAAGTGACAATGTTTGGACTAAAACTGGATTTTGTGACTTGAAGAATTTGCCGAGAAGTCTTAGCAAGCATGAGAAATCCAATATTCACATTCAAAGTCAAATTTCTTTCAAAACGTTTGGAACTTCAAGAATTGATTTGGCCTTAAATGAACAGCAGAGACTTAATATCAGCCTTCACAACTCGAAACTTAAAGAAAACCGATAAATTTTAAAGGTTCTCATTAATGGAACATGCTACCTAGCTAATCAAGAGTTGCCTTTCGTGGAAATAATGAGAGTGCGACTTCGTTTAATCGTGGTAATTACGTCGAACTTATTTACGCTTTTGCTGAAAATAATGAAAGAATTTCTCGTCATTTGGAGACTTCCACAGTGTTTTCTGGTTTGTCACGATATAATTGAAGCATTGGCAGAGATTATTCAAACTGATATCAGAAAAGATATAAATAAAGCCTCCTTTGTTGCTGTAGAAGTTGACGAGACGACAGATGTTACGCAAAAGGCCCAGATTTCTGTTATTTTTCGTTATGTATGTGAAGCTTCATATATAGTCAAGAAAGCTTTTTTGGGGTTTGATGATGTGAGTGATGACAGACGAGCTTCTGCAATAGCTCAATATGTCTTGGAAATATTACAAAAGTTCAAAAAGCTGGCAGCGTAGACTTATGACGGAGCATCTGTAATGTCATCTGAATTGAATGGGTTGCAAGCCAAGATAAAAAGAAAAGTGCCAAAAGCAATGTTTTTGCATTGTTATACCCACAAACTGAACTTAGTTCTCTTACATTCAGCAAAATGTATGCCTGAGTGTAAAGCTTTTTTTAAAACGCTTGAGGGTTTAAGTGCATTTTTTAGTAAATCGACTAAACGCACTTACTTATTAAATAATGTTATGAAGCGTCGTTTGCCAAGGACATTACCCACAAGATGGAGCTCAAATTCTAGATTGTTGCAAACGGTCAGCATGTACCACTCTGATCTACTTATGGTTTTCCGTATTATTGGTGACGCTGAAGATAAGTGGGACAATGATTCGGTAATGAAGGCAGCTGGATTTGAGCGGTGGCTCTTAAAGACGAATACCTGCTTTTGGATTATCGCTTATTAGGAAATTTTTAATAAGACTGATGCCTTGTTCAGAGTGCTGCAAAACAAATTAATGGACATTGCATTTTGCTGCGCGCAAATACGCGACACGATTGATTATGTTGAGGGACAGAGACAAGAGTTTGACAGTTTCTATCATCGATTTGAGCAGAAATGTGCAACACTTCATCTTACTGACACCGGCGATATGCGTCAAATAAAAGACAAAAGAAAACAAACATTTTACAATATTTTGGATGATATTATTGTTTAACTAAAATCGAGGTTTAAAAATTTCAGTGAACCGTCCTTTCTAGGTTTGGTCGATTGTTCAAAATTTTCCGAAATGGCTCAAGAGTTTGATGACACAAATTACAGAGTCTGTCAGAAAAGTATGCTAAATTTTTCGACTGTGTAAAACTAAAGGCAGATCTCATTGGACTCTACAGCTCACAAACAGTTAGAAATAAATGTAAAACTCCAGCACAACTTCTCAGTTTTTTGTACCAGAACGATTTAATTTTAGTTCCGGAGGCGACAAAGTTACTGAAGCTAGCGCACACAGTACCCGCTACAACATCATCGGTGGAAAGATCCTTTTTTGCACTGAAGAGGATCAAAACGTATAATAGAAATCGAACTGAAGAAAAGCGCCTTTCGTTGTTGGCAATAATCGCAATTGAGAAGGAGCGACTACAAAAGTTGCGACAAAATAAAGAAGCTTTATACAACAACGTCATAGATATTTTTGTCCAAAAGGATAGGCGAATGGATTTTATTTTCAAATAAATATAGAAGCATGCTGGTTTTTATTTTATTTAGTAGGTAACTGTTATTTGTTGTTGATTAAAAATTATTTGTGCCTCACCAACCAAAAACCTCACCGCACGTCACTGGCCGCAGTTAATATTTTATTTATAAAGTTCTTTTTTGACGTTAGAGAATATTTTTTCTTTTTAATAAACGATTCGCACCATACCGAAGCAATTCTGCTTCCTCTTGTCATGGCATAAAAATTTAATTAAAACAAACCATATTTTACCGTGAAAACTTTCAAGTTATTTTTGTATAATTCAAATTTTCTTTCTTTGCTTTGTTATTAAATCACGGTCAAACTAAAAAGCGTTTTGTACGCTTGTTTGTCTGAGTAATCGTTAGTAGGCCTATGAAATAAACAACACGATAAAGATTTGATGATAAACTTACAGTTTGGACAAAAATTATACAAAAGACTTCTGTCGAAGTACCCAACAGTTACGCTGATGTTTGTAACAACAACCAGAGCTGGAAACCCATAAGCAATTGCACCAGCTTTCCTCAAGTAATTTTCATTTTTCGTTGAAAAGACCTTAAAAAGATAAAAATTTTTTTTGAGCTTCTAACATAATCAAAGGATGTTTGACTTTGAAAAAAAAAACATAATTTAAGATTATTTTTACAAACGCTTTTTTTCAATCCTTCGTTTAACATTTTTCTGATGTCCAGTTAATTTAATTCTTTAAAAAAATTTAGTTAATTGTGATGAGACAAAAATAACCGAAACACCGCTGGTTGCTTATTTTTAAACACTTTGTACTAGCTTGTTTAGACTACATCAGCAAACAATGCCATACAGGGCCCATGTGGGCTCTGCGAGGGCAGCCCGTTAGGGACCCATACCAATTTGGCCGCGGGCGCTGCAGTGGCCCCGCATAGGCTTACCGCACGAATTTCATGTAGTTCAGGCTGTAAGTAAGCTTATTAGCATCTTTGTGTTTTAGATTACCGATAAAAACTAAAAGCCACATTAAACCCGTGCTGTAAGCCCATGCGGGGCCGCTACAGCGCCCGCAGTCAAATCGGTAACGACCCCATAAAGGTTGCCGTCAAAGGGCTCTTATAAGCCTTGTATAGCATTTGGACGTCCATAAATAATTACTTTAATTTTCTGAAATTCCCAAAAATCTATTATTTGCAATATTTTTGTTCGTATTAGTTGGCAGTGGGGTCGAATGGTTAGAGTGCCGGAAAAGCGATCGACATGGTCTCGGTTAAAAACCTACTCGAACCATTCTGTTATGTTCTTGGGATAGACACTTTACGGCACTTTCCCCTGCTTGGTGGTCTTGGCAAGCAGTTCTAAATTTCAGTCATATTGCTATTAAATTACAAGCGGACAGCAATATCTTGGCATCTCCAAAAGCAGGTCGGGGTAATTGCCTATTCTATGTATAAGCGCCTCCGTCGCTTTCTTGCAATTCAGGAGGATAAAAATAGAGATAAAATAAATTATTACAGCACTAAAAATTACTTTTAAGTTTTTTAACTTAACCAATTTTTTTTAAATAGTCATTTTTGAAATGAATTTATTTACTTGTTAAACCAAATCTTTTAAAAATTAAGTTAGTTGAGAAAAAACAAAAAATTGAAGGCCAAAATAACCGCAACAAATCGGTAAAAAATAATGGATAAAAATTTTTTATTTTGGTTTTCTAAAAATATTCACAACTTAATCCATGATTGGAGTTAAAAAGCTTCGTTTTGTCCACATCTGTCTAATGAAAGTGAGGTAAAGACAATTTAAAACAAGATAAAATAAATATTGTTTTTTTCAGACTTTGCTTCAATTAGAAAGGCAGAAATTTGTTGTTTTTAGGTAAACTATGTTTTGTGCTTTAAAATATTGCATTCCTTGTATTACAGACTATTTTAATATGGTTTATTTAGGCTATTATTTTAATTTACAAGTTAAAGTTTATTTTTATGATCAATTATTTCAAAGTACATTAGGCCTAGATAGCTTATAAAAAAGCTCAATCTTCTGTGTAATTTTTCTGTGATTGAATAACGGAACCCGTTTTACTTTCATACATCGACTGTTTGACAACATGCTCTAATAATAATATCATAAGAAATTTTATAAGAAAATCGGAACCGCCTTTTAAAATGTTAATGCAACTTAAAATATATGACCAATATAACTTTTATATTTTTGGTTAGCGTTAAATCTTTTTTTTTTCATATAATGCTTTGGAAGAATAAAAAGTTATTTTTCAAAAAATTTGTTATACTATAAAAAGAAACGTTAACAAAAGAAACAAATAAACAAAAAATTAACCCTAAAAATTACTTTTACAACAGATTTGTATATGCTGTGACTGTATACACCCATCCAGAGAAAACTGGTGAGAAAGAAAAAATGTAAAGAAGCTGTGATGACTTTGCATACGGTGATGTTGCTGGTTTGATCAATTCCACCTAAGAATAGGGCGTACGCCAGAAACAAGTTGCAAAACAAATGTAGTCGGATTTGTGTAGGTCTTCGTGATCTCATTTTCCTTTTGAAATTTAAAAAATATTTTCTTAAATTTAATAATGTTGCACAATCTATATAGGATTAATCTAATCAAAAAAATATTCAACATTTTAAGTTCTAGAAGTTCCAAATATAATTTTTAATTGGTAATTCTTTAAGAAGAAAACAGTTTTCGTAAATATTTACCTATAAATTTTCATTTAAAATGTTTGCACGCAACAAAATCTTTCGTGTTCAAAACACCAACGGAACTTTGAGTTGTAAAAAATGTAACCTACTTTTTGTATGAGAAATACAAGCACTACAAAAAAAAATCACTAAAATATCTACTATTTATGTTTCCACTCAACTTACTTGTTCACAAGAAAAAGAACAATTGCCAGGAAAAGAGAAACAAGAGTAATCGAACATCCAACTTTACTTATCAAGGTTAAATGGACGTCGGTTGAAACGTTGTAAGTTGACTATTAAAAAACAACTGCTGCCGATGTTGCTCGAAAAAAATAAAAAGCAAATCTCTTTTAAGCAAAACTAAGTGAGTTTTTTGATAATTAACGTCTTATACTGTATTCTAATTAACTCTATCATTTAAATCAGCGTTCTTCAAACTTTTTTCATCGAGACCCATTTTTCACGGCCAAATTTTTTCGCGACCCCTAAAGAAAAGGTCTTCACCTAGAATCGATCTCTGATTCCGCTATTTTCCCCCCAAATCAAGGTGTTCTCTAAAAAAAAAAAAAAAAAGTCTTCGCTTCGAATTAATCTTGTAGTTTGCTACTTTTCTTCCAAAATCATCGTAATATCTAAAAATCCAAAATTTAAAATCTCGCGACCCCCATTGAGCCTCTTTGCGACCCACCAGGGGGTCGCGACCCCCAGTTTGAAGAGCCCTGATTTAAATAAAAAAAAAATTAAAAAAATTTTCTTTCGAGTTTTTTTTTTTTTTTAATTGAACTTTGTAGATAACCACGTCAACAATAACCAGCAAAACTTGGAAAATCTTGTTATTGAAAGGTTATTTGACCAAATGCTAATCAGTCGACTACTTAAGAATAAACCAAACAAATCTAACTCAACAAAATGCCCACGTTATGAAGATGTTCTATCACACAACTGTTGTTGAGACAATTTAAGACGTCTGTTTACCAATTTTAATGCACTTTTAATAACGACAGTTAAGAATCTTTGGTTTTTGCAAAACAAAGGTTTTTACAATTCAAAGATTTCAGACATTTACAAATAAAAAAGATTTAAGTATCGAAAGCAAAATGGTAATAACAGACTGAAATTTAAACCAAGCAACATAGGCCTACCATAAGTGCAGCAAAGTTGGTCAGGTGATTAGACAGACAAACAGTATAGTTTTTGGAAGTTAAATCGGTGCAAACACCTTCAGTTTTCCATTGGTTTGATGAGAAATCATAATAAGCACATATTACTTTTCTGAATTGCACCTAAAAAACATTATTGATCATAAGTTTTATAAAAACAGCTTATTTTAAAAAGAACAATAAAAATGTTTGTAATATTAGCTACCTGTATCGTCATTTGTAGGTATTTACTCATAATCATCTTTCTTTTAGCTTTGCGTTTGCAAAAGAAAGAATGTAACAACAAATGTTTGGTTCCACAGAATTAAATAAAAAAACAATATAATCGAAAAATTTTAATATTTTTGATTTTTAAACACTAGTGACTTGCTCCAAATGGCTTTATATTTTTTTAAAATTAATGCTTTTAATCACTTACCTCATCGACAATCTTCTCTTTATTTCTGGGCTTGGTGCTATTCAGTCCAAAAGAATTCGATTTTGAAACAAAGTTTATAAAGATTGTTGCATTGCCCAAATTAATCCGTTGTTTATTAGTGTTCCCAACTTTTATGGACACAATCTACCAGTACATATGAAGATTTTATAAGCATTTTGGTGTTTTTTATCAATTTATTTTTTTTTCATATAAAGCTACAAATTAAATAAAGAAATCTTTATCCACTTTTTCATCTATTCATTTTTTACCACTCGTAGCCAGAAAGAGATTTGACTTAATCAATAGCACTGTCACAGACTTTACTTTGGAATCCTAGAGGACCAGTTGAACAAAGTAAACCAAATACCTGCGCTGAAGTAAAGATGTGTCTATTTTTTTTATTTATTCCGGCTCAAGAAGTAGTTTGCTGCGAAACTGAAGCTTTTTATACAGTTGGCTTCAACTAAGTTCAAATTGATTCGTTAAAAAACTCCTCTCCGCAAACGGACAGAGACCACTGTCTTTAACTAGAAAGAATGTATTGCAAAAATCCACACAACTAACAATTGACAAAAACTCTTCTCCTCACTTTGCCAAACTTCAAAGCGGTTCCAGCGCTAAAATCAAATTCGTCCGATACGCAATTAATTTTATCTCTATAGAATTAACCTACAAAAACACTGGCGTAAAATAATTTCAATACTTCTTAATCAACACACTATAACAACTGGGCCCACTGCCCTCGAATCTACACGCTGGAATAATCACTGAAATCGATTGACTTCACTTCAATTAAATAAGGCAAACGAAGCGCCGCTTATATAGAAAGATGTCACATGAGGCTTCATTACGGTAGCGTTTGCTCTACCAAACTCAAATCTTTTACTATCTACTATAGAGAAAACGACCAATCGGAGAATCGCGACAAAAGCGCATAACGTCATTAACTGTCTGGCATAAGAGAGAGAAACATTCAAAGCAATCGTGAAACAGCTTGCAAATAATTTAAGTAAGATAAAGGAAAGCTTTACTGCAGGGGTTCCCAACCTGTGGTACGCGGAAGCTTTTCAAGTGGTACGCAAAATGTTTTCCAACAATGCAAAAATTATTTGTTTTCTCAGAATTCCCACACAAATTCTTTTGCTTCTCAATGAAAATATCTAAGCTACATATGTGTATGATACGCAATAGCATACTGTTGCGTGGGCTAGCTAGCTCGCTTGGGGCCTTTTTTCTTTCTGTGGCGTATCTGCAGCAGCAAGCTGCAACACAATCGAATATTGCAGCTAGCGTAATTGAAATGGTAAGCTGAATATATGATCCACCAATCGGTAAAAAAAAAGTTGACTGAGTTGGCTACATAGACTCTGGAACGCATACACACACATTCTGTTGACTGACTAGGTACAGTGCTGTGACTAACTAACATACTAAATTATTTTTAGCGATATTTAGTATATCAAAAAGCAACATTTGGTTTTATTTCAGATTATTAATTTATAGTGTTATATCAAGATGCCCAAACAACAGTATAGGGATCAATTTATTAGTTTTGGTTTTATTGAATTGAAGAATAAGGGAGAATCTATGCCACAATGTGTGGTGTGTATGAAGAAATTATCAAATGCATGAATGAAGCCAAGTCTTCTACAACGCCATCTCCAAACTAATCATCCAAACAAGAAGGATCGCGATTCTAATTATTTTAAGCGATTTGCAGAAAATGCGAAAAACCAACGACTAGACAAGACGGGGAAACAATATCAACAGTCTGTGGGGATTGTGACAGCCTCCTATGAAATAGCACTTATTGTGGCGAAGAACAAAAAGCCTCACACAATAGCTGAAGAACTCATCATGCCTGCAGCAAAAGTGCTGGTGAAGCATGTCATCGGCGATGAAGCAGTGTTTCGTTGTCAAATAATATGGTACAGCGGCGTTTCACAAAAACGTCTACTGATATCAATGAACAAGTCATTACGGAAGTACAGGGCTCAAAATATGGATTTGCCATACAACTGGACAAAACAACGGATGTGTAGAACTGCGCACAGCTTCTAGTATTTGTACGTTATGCTACTAAGGATTCCATTTGAAGTAAATTACAGTTGAGCAATGAAATGAGAACTACAACAAAAGGGGAAGACGTGTTTGAGCTTGTTGATAACTTTTTCAAAAAAAATGTTTTTCAATGGAGCAAGCTAGTAGATTTCATAACTGACGGCGCTCCTGCTATGTTTGGAAGAAAATCAGGGCTCCAAGCTCGTGTGAAAGCAGTATCTCCATCTGTCATTTGCGTTTACTGCTCCATACACGAATTCGCTCTCGCTGCTAAATTTTTACCTCCCAATTTGAAGACAAACTTGAACCTAATTGTTAAGATGGTAAACTACATTAAGACATCTGCCTTAAATAGTCGTCTCTTCAAGATCATCTATGAGGATATCGGATTAGAATACACGTCATTGCTGTTTCATACGGAAGTGAGGTGACTATCTCGAGAGAATACCGCTATGCGTCTTTTTGTGTCGAGAAAACTTCATTCTTCACCTTTGAAAGTTCTTGAGAAAACTTCTTTCAAAAGCTTCAGTTCTTCCAAACAAAAGATTACGAATTTCAGAAGACGAAAACTTCACTCTTCACCTCGCTTACCTGTCAGATATGTTTGGAGTCATGAATCACTTCAGTTGTTATCTTTAAGGGCCTAAGAACAACATCATTGATTTCGCAGCCAAATTAACTGCATTATCCAAAAGCTCGATTTGTGGATAAAAACATTGAGAACAGACAGTTTGGAATGTTTGAGAATGTGGTGTCACTTGGAGGGGAGCCTAGTATTACATTTCTTCAAGAAATCACCAAACACTTTCTTTTGTTGAAAGATTACATCAAGCAGTACTTCTTTAATGATGGTGATGCACAACCATGCACTTACATTCGGAATCCATTCACTGCTAAGCCTGATGATCTCCTAATGGAACTGGTGAACAAGAAGAACTCGTTGATTTGCATTTCGATGCAGGTGCACAGGAGAAGTTCAAAGATTATACATTGGCCAACTTCTGGTTAAATATAAGTAACTCCTATCCGGTACTAGCGAAAATGCAATTCCTCAGCTTCTCATATTTCCAACGACATAGAAATGCGAACAAGGGTTTTCTACTTTTCCTACAATCAAATCGAAAACAAGAAATCGTCTCGTAAACCCAGAACACGATTTCCGATGTTCTGTGAGCAAAATATCTCTACGGTATGCAAAACTAGTTGACGAAAAGCAAGCGCAGCCATCAAATTGACTTACAAGTATTTATTGGTCGATAAGTTCCATATTTTGCTTGTTTATGTTTATGTACATGTGCAAATAAGTTAAATTTACTTTTGTATATTTTTTAATTGCGTATTCGTTTACTTGTATTATATTTGTATGTTATTGTGTCTGTTAACCCTTTAGCACAGTTCTTTATACCTTTATGATCAAAAACTATTCATCAAAAGTAGGTGGTACGCAGCTACAGAATAAGTCCATAAGGGGTACACAGCAAGAAAAAGGTTGGGTACCCCTGCTTTACTGACTACGCGATTCTTATTTGGCCATGAGAATGTCACGTCGTAATAAATGATGATGATGATGATGATGATGATGATATTTTATTTATGCTTAGTAACAATACTGAAGTACATGCAATGTACATTAAGCAAAGCATGAAAAGGAAACGCGACACAACGACGAACGTTAAACATGCAGAAAGTATAGAGAGAATTGAGAAAGAGAAAAAATAAGAAGCACGGCCGCGTTACCTAATTCAAACTAAATATTCTTATTTAAAAAGACAAAAAAAAATGACAAAAAATGTCCAGTGCAGGAACGGTTATGTAAATCATTGGGAGGCACAACCGCCTATATTGCTAACTATAAATTTAGCTCAACTGAGCATGGTGAATAAAGAAAACCTCCCGAAAAGAAACCTCACCAGGTCCGGAAACCTTTTCTGGATGCACTGCAAATACAAATTTAAATTATTCCAAAACAGAAAATAAACTATAATTTTGTGAAATTAAGATCATCGCGAATGAAGTGTGACAAGCACCAATAGAGTATTCAAAAATGTTTGTAATTGTTGCTTAATCATTCAGATCTTTATTTTATGATGATTTTTCTTAATTTGGTTTTCTTGAGAAACTAATCGTTTATTATAACAGTTTTTCTTCAAGGTTAGACACAAAACTTATAAAAACATTTTTTGAAGTAATAACTTCGATTACAAAACGCCTTGCTGTAAAAGCTTTTATCTAACAGTTATAAAAAATTTTTATATTGTTATAAAAGTTTTTGTCTAACTTACTGGAACAACGTTTCCTTCGAAATGCGGCAAGAAGTTGGTTTCGAAAATAATAAACTGTATTCTACTGTTTCGATTCGGCAGGTTGCTTCTTCGACGTCGTTTCTATTTAAAGTATTTGTTAGTCACTTAAACTTTCCTGCTAATTAATTGCATTTTTTCAGCTTATAGAAACGTGTGGTTTTAATTTCCGGGTAGACCAAGCCTGGACACAATTTTTTAAGGGGTCACAACACGTGCCACAGCGCCACCAGGCGGTGCTACGACAATTTATTGAACGGCTATTCATCAAACGTCAGTCTATCAAGCAACTTTTGGTTTAGTTGTTTAAGTTTCTCTTGCATCTCTTTGTTATTTTAAATTGAATTTATTAATATTAGTAAAGAGCTTTGCTGTCGGGTCATTAGCAGTCACATAAACTGTTGAGTTACTCCGCGAGGGAGGGTAACTATCTTGCCAAACGCATTGTTGCGGAGTTGAATTCCGCCAACTGGTGGAGCGCTTTAACAAAGAGAACACAAACAAATAAAGGAAATTAAACTAAAAGTGCTTTGATATATAAAATACAGAAGTACTGTGTTTTCTTCGTTATGATTCCATTGTCTAAAAATTTCTTCAAGAGGTAGACTCGCGGTAATCTTCTCCGATTTTGAATTTGATTCCTTTTGAGGCAACATCAATTTACTTTGATTTGTAATATCCACCTTCACAACCTAGGTATAAAACATGTTTTTATAATCAAATCATTAGCAATTTTAACAGTAGTTCTCGTCCTTTTAGCTTTCGTTGACCTGGGATAAACTCTAACATTGTGATGAAGAGTTAGACAGTTAAAAAATATTCATTTTTTTGTAACGAAAAAAGCCCAAATAATTGTTCACAGCGCTCTCAAGATTTATAAATATTTATCTGCTGTTAAATGAATGAGAAGCGCTGAGTTTAACTCAAGACAAAAAGTTTAATTTATAAATATTTCTCTGCTGTTAAATGAATGAGAAGCGCTGAGTTTAACTCAAGACAAAAAGTTTAATTTTATTTACTTAAACTTTCCAAAGTTTTAGCTTTTGCGCTTACTCATTGAAGATCAATTTATTTATTTAATATCTATATTTATCCTCCTGACTCGCAGGAAAGTGACGGAGGCGCTAATAAGGTAAGCAATTACCCAACCTGCTTCCAAAGATGTCAAGATATTGGTGTCCGCTTGTAATTAAATTGAGATACTTACTTTAATTTAGAACTGCTTGTCAAGACGGGAAAGTGCAGTAAAGTGTCTTTTTCAAGAACACAACAGAATGGCTCGAGTAGGTTTTGAACCGAGATCGTGTTGATCATCAGTACGGAGCTTTAACCACTCGACCGCGCTGTCGATGATTATTTACGTACAAGAAACGCTATTGTTTAAGTACAAGAAAAGTGTCGTCAGCCCAATAAAATAAATGACTATTGCCTAAGACAGTTTTTGAGTTATTTACATCAAAATGATTTATGGCAAAAATGAGTTATTTACATCAAAATGATTAGCAAAACAAGGTGCATCTTTTGGTTCAATCAACTTCTTTGATTGTCCACTACAGAGTCTAGAGAGTGTTTAATACACAAAAAACAAATTGTCTAAGTGATGGGTTGGACTTATGAATTTTAAAATATTACTTAAGTCAGTTTATATCTAATTAGGAAATTAAAGAGTATATACAAGTAGAAAAATCTCAGCATAAATTGACAAGTCAATGGCAGAAATGGTTCTGTTACCATGTTTACAGTTATTCTCTACACTTATGTTTTAGTTTTACAACTGTAAAGTTGATTAAAAAAATAATTACAACTGCGGCAAACTGTGTCTTTGCATATGGTGGAAAAAACATTGTTAAAGTAGGTAGTGATGGCTTTAATACAGTGTCAATGGAACGACCGCACGGGCTCCCCTAAAAATTGTCAAAAGTGGTCCCCCCTAAACAAGATATTTCTCTATTTCTTCATAGTAGCACCATGACGGTGGCACACTTGAAGCGATAATCTTTTTTTAAGAAATCATTTTGTTTGGAAACACAAAAAAATTACCCTCCTATTTTTCTTCCACCGGATCCTCCCTTTTTGTAAGATCATTGCTGAAAGTAGACCAATTAATAACAAAACAAACGGCAGTTTGTAAAAAGCCTAAGATAAATTTATAGCATGTTGTCGAAACTCAAATGAAAATTAGCAAAATTTTTTTGCACTACAATATACTAAAGCCTTATTGGCTAAACTAGGGATGTTCACCTTTTTTCATAATGGGCCAAAATATGAATTTAAGTACATTCAACGGGCCACAAAATACATATATATAAAATTTCCTCTTTTTAGTATTAAATGCCATGACCAAATGATGTGTATTGAAATATAAATTTAAAATTTATCAATTAATTAGAAATCTAATTGAAATGTAAAACTATTAAAATCATTACTTAATTAGTATAAAAAATGCTCATGCTGGAGCTGCTTTAAAGTCTCAGATATGGAAGTACCTTTCTTCCTGCTTGCACAGACTCAAAATTCCAAATATTTGGAAAGAAGGCTTGTAGTCGCGATCCCAAACCTAACGAAACTTGTAGGGAACCCAAAGTGTTATCGACCAATATCTCTTCACTGTGTCTCCTACAAGATCCTCGAGATGCTTATCTACATCCGCGTCGAAACAACTATTAATACATTGCTCCATAAGAGTAGGCTGGGTTTAGACGCGAAAAGTCAACCATGGATCAAGTCATTCTATTGACAGAAAACATCGAGATTTTTTTTGTCGATTTGGCGATCTGACAGTGGGATATACCACACTGTCCAGCATCGTAGCCTTATATGCAAACCAGATGAGAACATGGTCAAAATGATCATGGAGCTTGTCCAAAACCGAAGTTTTACTCTTACTACCGGTGACAGCAGGCAAAGCAGTATTTGCCATCAGGAAAGCGGCGTTCCTCAAGGATCGGTCTTGACTCCCTCCTTTTTAACCTCGATGTGTAAGTCTGCAGCTGCCCTCCGCGATTTACAGAAACTTTATCTACGCAAACGGTCTAGCATTGCTGCACTCTTCTAGAAGATGGAAGAACTTTGAGGGGATTTAAGTTAAGACATGACCACACTGTTAGTGTATCTTCAGACTTGGAAGCTGAAGCTCAGTCACACTAAAACTGTGACGGCAGTCTTTCCTTTAAAAAACGAAGAGGCCAAACGTGAGCTAAATGTTTACAACCAAAATCGACTTTTACAATTTTGTCGAACCCTATTTATTTTGTAGTAAAACCAGACAGATTACTTACGTTTTATCACAATCTAGTGGCATTGCACAAAAAACTATCTTCGCGCGTCACACTGCTGAGGCAACTTGCAGGCTCAGGATGTGGTGCCAAAACACTATGCACAGCCGCCCTATCTCTGATCTACTTAACAGTTGAGGACTGCGCATTAGTTTGGTGTCGCAGTGCTCACACTCGCCTCATAGATGGTGTCCTGTATGACGCAGTCACTAGATTCCTGCGTTTCATTCTAACGGACCACTTATCAATACTTTTAGGTATCCAGCCAGCTGAGTTTTGCCGACTGGTAGTGGCACTCTTGTTGGGTAACGGTGCAAGCCCGGACCGTGACCATATGATAAATTCTTAGATTGGATCTAAAATTTCTAAAAATTTCTGATCCTTTTTCCACGGTCCTAACAAATCTACGCGATTCCATTTTTTACCACTAACAGTATCGCGGCTACTACTGTAATTCTATTCCAAATCACTTCACATTGGTTCAAAGTTACTATCTTTAATACCACTAAAGTCATTAACAACTATAACTCCATATTGCAAAGTTTTAGGTTGTTCTATATTAATTTAATGAAAAAATATGTGAATACTGAAAATGATACTTGGGGCAAGCATCTTTATGATAAGCTCTGCCCACAAAAGTTTTTATAGATCAGTTCATTGGACGTCACTCGACGCAGCAATCAACTGACGTATTCACGAATTCTGTACAGTTATGAAAATATAAGTAAAAAATTCGAGTAAGCGGTGTGGTGCAGGTTGGACATCCCTGGGCTAAACCTATTTATGTACTTTTGCATTTAAAAGTGTAAGCTAATAGTTTAAGGCTTACTGTTAGTCAATTAAAATAGCTTATGGTCTAATCTAAGTGTTAAACAAACTCATTTTTTATTTTATCTCTATATTTGTCCTTCTGATTTGCAAGAAAACGATAGAGACGCTAATATACAAGGCAAGCAACTACCCAACCTGCTTTCGGAGATGCCAAAACACTGTTGTAATGTCCACTTGAAATTTTTTTATTTTGGTTTTTAAGTTTTATGGAGATATGACTGGAATTTGGAACTGCTTGTTAAGACCACCAAACAGGGGAAAATACCATAAAGTGTTTTTCCCAAGGACACCATAGATATTACTTTTTAGGATATAATTATTATAGGTTATTTGTCCAATCTAAGTAAATGAATAAACTACTTTGTATGTTTTTAAAGTCAATTCAGAATAAGAAATCTATAGGCCTATTCTAATATAACAAAATTGCAATGAAAAAATTGATTATTTTACATCTTTTTTTAACTTAAATCAATAAGACTTATAATCTCAAAAAAGTATCTTTAAATCCTAATGCTGTTGGAAGATTACAGAAAATTATTTTTGCCTTAATTAGCAAAAATCAGTGTCATTTTTGTTTAAAACACAAAGTGTGTTAATTAGACACAGATTTATCACGAAATAATTTTGTTGCACACAGATTTACGTTGCCCGCATTAAATCCTACTTACTCAATGTGTTTTAACAGAAGTTTTAAGAAAAACCTTCTAAATCGCAAATTCTAAAACCTTCTAAACTGTTTGAGATTTCAACTCACACAGCCGCAGCCAACATTAAGTATTGTATTTTGATAAACTCTCTAAATACGACTAAATAGAACTGTCAAATATGTTTACGTTGATTGACTTCACGAATATGCTCTTTAAGAAAGTCGTATTTTTTAGGAATGTAGCAGTTTAAATGCTGGATGGCTTTTTGATGCTTTGAAATCAACACTTTTTTTAGACCTTAAAGTAATCTCTTCACTCTTTTCTGATGACTACTGCATGTTGCTGCTACTGTACAACAGAAAAAAATTGTTTTAAGTTGTCGCAACAAAAAAAAAGTTTTAAACATTAGAATACAAAAAATGCAGATATAAAAATGTTACTGTGCTGGTCGTTTTATGGGTTTATCGCTAAAAAATTTTTAAAAGACATTCTCAGTATGCAGACCACTTATCAAAAAACAACTGGTCCAAAAAATTAGTTTTACCTATTTTTTAAATCGCTGACTTGAATAAAAATTAAATCAATTTAAAGATGTGTAGGATTAGAGTTAGTTAGTGATAGAGTTATACCCATCATAAAAATGTAAAATTTCTATTTAAGACGAAATGGAATTTTGACGAATTGTCACACAACAATTTTATGAATAGATTTCAAATCCATCTGTCTTTTGACTCAATGCGATACCTACATTTTTTTATATGTTTCTTCTTTTGTTAGAAAATTTCTGGTACCCAAAATTTTAGGCACTGCTTACAAAATCAATAAATAAGCATAGATAAATAAATCCGATCAAAGAAGTTTTAGTTTATTCAAAAACTTATATATCTTAAAATAGTAAAAACATGATAATTTGAATTAAAATTTTTTGCATGTTTAGGCTGAGTTTGAAAATCTGTACAGTTTGTTTTACGGTTACTTGATCTTCGGGCACTTACTTTTTTCAAATAAGATAAGAATAGGTCTACTCTATTTAAATAAAAGCAACTATTATTGTCACTTGCTTGGGCGAATATCGTGTCGGTTTCAAATGTTGCTGCACTTTTATTTTCGGAAATCTTGATCCGATCCAAAAGATTTTCTGTAACTTGAACCATTTCAATTTTACTTGATTTTGAAATTGGTTTGGATCCAATCGTTGAAACAACTTCAAGGACATTTGAAAAAAGTTGTTGTGGAATCTAGAAATAACACTGCCGAAATTTTTTCCAAAAAAATTTAAGAAAAAATACAAAAATTTATTGCGAAATTTATCCTCTCTTCATTTTATTCATTTTTACTTATATATTTATCCTCCTCACTCGCCAAAAAACGACGGAGCCGTTAATGCATAGGGCAAGCAATTACCCCAGCCTGCTTTCGGAGATGCCAAGATATTGCTTTCCGCTTAAAATTTTTTTGTTTTAGTTCTTAAGTTTTATAGAAATATGACTGAAATATAGAACCGCTTGCCGAAAGCACCACACAGGAAAAAGTGCCATAAAATTTTTTCCAAGGACACAACAGAATGGTACAAGTAGGTTTTAAACCACCACTGCATCGAAGACAATTATGGCTCGCTAACCACTCGAGCACGCTCTCTTCTTTACTCCAACTCAAAGTTGTTTTTATGAACCTCAAAATACAAGAACTTTAGCAGAAATCTCATTTTTTTCTTTCATCTCTAATATTTATCCTCCCGACTTGCAGGAAAGCAAAAGAGACGCTATTATACATAGAACAACCAATTAGGCTACCCCAACCTGCTTCCGGAGATGCCAAAACAATGTTAACTAGTAAAAAAATTTTAGTTTGGGTTTTTAGTATATAGAGATATGACTGAAATTTAGAATTGGTAGCCAAGACCGCAAAGCAGGGAAAAGTACCGTAAATTGTCTTTCACAGGAAAAAAACAGAATAACACAAGGACGTTTTGAACGGCCACTGTGTCAATGACAATCATGTTGCCCTTAACCACTTCACAATGTTCCCGACAAATTTATGTCTTTAATTTGAAGGACAGAAAGTTTTTTTTTAAATGTAAGCCTATGTCTGTATGTAGCTCCATGTTATTAAATTTTACATCAGCTAAAACAAATAAATTCAATTATTAATCATCATTTTATTGGGTAATTATTTTGTTTCGTTTGTTTTATTTTTTCCTTTCATAAAAACGTTTATAATTCGGTTGCTTTCTTTAAACGTCCAACTGTTCAAACTCTACTCTTGTAACGCTGTTCTTATTTTGCAAAAGACGCTTTAGGTCATTTTCATAGGTCGGAGATCAGTACATTGTAAAAGCAGCTCTAAAATACAAACATTCATTTTACAACTAAAAAAACAAATAGAAAAACTTTTAACTAAACAGCAATATTTAGTTGTATTTTCAAAAACAGGTGATGGTCAATTGCTTAACTGTTGTTTTAAGCTTAACGTCAATAGCAACGGTGGGCAAATTGCGGCTTGCGAGCCGCATGTGGTTCGCCGAACTGTCGTTTGCGGCTCTTCTAGCTACACAACAATAACGAAATTGAACAATGTACAATTGTTATTCACAGTTAAATTTGGATCAAACGAAGATTTCTAATTAGGTGCTTAGTCGGATTATAGAGTGGAAATAAAACATTTTTTTGTTTGTTGTTGACGACCATATACATTACAACAAGAATTACAGCAAAGCAAGCGCTATCTTTCTTTCATTTATTTTTCGCCCGCCTAGACATGCTGGTAACATTAGAATAAAAAAAATAAAGATAGTGCACGCTTCTTTCAGATTCGCTTCTCTGTAATGAAATTTGTAAAATCATAATATCGTGCAAGTCTAACAAATGAAGATTTGAGAGAATTAATTCCCACTGCTTTGACTTGATATCGCCCGGATCTTCAAAAGCTAGTTAATAAAGTGGAACCCAGAGTAGATCTAATGCTGGTAAAATCTCGGAAAAATTGTAGATCGTGTGACGTTGTATTTGTTTTTATTGTTTGATTAAAATTTGCTTTGTTTTACTGTATTTGCATTACCACCTCAAACAGAATTTGTGGCTCTCCTGCAGTTTTGAATTTTCACATGTGGCTCTTTCATTGAAAACTTTGCCCACCCCTGGTCTATAAAATTGTTTTTCAAGCAAAGATTTGGTATAATATGATAAAAAATGATATTGGTTTTACTTTTTTTATATTATCTTAAAATTTTGTTAGAATTTGGTCATATTGGAAGTCGTACTTTTATTTAAATATTTTTATTATAATTTAATTTCTATTTTTTTACAATTAACTTATATTGTCTCTTCCAAAAGTAAAATTGTACATATTTTTTAAATGCTTTTTTTCGAGTTTTCGTTCAGTAACGTAAAAGATTTTTTCCAGCACTACATGCAAAAAATCACGCAAACGTAGCCGATTACGTATTATATTCATCCACTTGAAGTTAGGATATTAATGTTGCAATAGCAGATAAAAACGTATTTTCTAGTAGTTGCATTATATTAACTAGCGAATTAACTAATGTTACCCCAAACTGGACGGCTTTTCCATTTGAGAAACGCAATCAGAGCGGTTCTTCTCGATTTTCTAGTAATAAATCAATTGCCTAACATTGAACATACATTTATTACTAATGAAATCGAGAAGAACCGCTCTGATTGCGTTTCTCAAACGGAATTAACTAGTCGCTCCCAACCGGCGCACTTATTGTTCTCCTCTAAATTGAGAGTTTCCGAGAACACACCAAACAATAGAAACTTACTTTGACTATAACATATTTAAATAAGATCAGTCAAACTACACACTTCCTTTGTTTCGGAAAGAGCTTTCGAGATGTTTTTGACCACGCTTGCAGCCTGTTCCGCTTGGTCCGGAGTGGTTTCTGGTTCTCTTGATATGAGTGTGAAGACAGAAGCGGCCGCATTTTCCAGGCTTTCAACACTAGCATTGTTAGGATCAACCTGTAAAACACCAAACAAATCTCTTGAAAACATCAAAAAATATTTTTTTTTATTTTTTACTTTTGGTCATGACGTCAACAGAAAAGTTAAAATAGAATTTTTTGTTTATTTTTTTTGCTTTGTCATGGAGTTGATTCAAGTTGTAGCGTGGTTGGATTGTCAAACGAGTAAAACCTTAACACCTTTTATTGAAAGGGGCGCAATTTTAATTAAATAGACGAAATAACGTCATCATCATCATCATTTTCAGGAAAAACATTGCATTAGTTCAAGGTATTCCCCTTTTCTCGGTTGTTCTTTCGGGGTTGCCGGGGCAGCAGCTCGAGTTGGAATCTCCAAGCATCCCGATCTTCTGCAACTGGCGGCAATTTCGCTGGTGAAATTCCAAGACGTGACCATGCCAGGTTTTCAACATGATTTTGCCAGCAAGTTCTGGGTCGCCCTCTAGGCTTTTTGCCACTCGGAAGAGCATCCATTAGTTGCTTTGCTTTACGCTCGTGGTACATTCGTGTCACATGACCATACCAGCGCAGCTGCGATCGTCTTACGCAGAGCAGAGGAGACGGAGCATGGGGTTGTAGTAACATGGGGTAAGTTGTAACATTTGTATTTGTCAAACTCTAACATAAACCAACAAAATTTGAAATAGCCCCAAATAACAGTCATATTAAGACCGATTACTAGCATATAACATTGTTTAATTTCAATGACTAAAAATAGAATCACTGTTAAAACAAGTTTTTTGAGTAGGCAAAGTAAATTTTTGAAATTCAAATTTTGTCTTGAGAAATAGCGGGTGCGGTTTTATTGAAATATTTTATATCAGTCGAACCACAAAACAATAGTCTATTAAATGCCTAACAAGATTTAACAACTAAAATTTAACTTTTTGAGATATTAAGAAAAACTTGACTAAGTATGAGGCGGGTAAGTTGTAACTTAGGCTGATGGGCAAGTAGTAACACATATTTTTGTGTATAAGTTTAACGAGCTTACATTAAAAGTAAGTTTCGGCAACAACATTTTGAATAATATGAGAAATTATAAAATAAAGACCAACAGGAACAGCAACTCATCATTACAAGACAACTTAAGAACTGCTGCACCTGCTGTTATAATTTAAAAGAGATCAATAAGAGGAGTAGCAAAACAATAATTTTTGCCGTGTAAAACGCTACAGAGTGCTAAAAAAACCTAAAGGTAAGTCCTTGGTGCAAAACAAGAAAAGGTCTAAAAAGTTTGCCATGCTAGCAGGCACACCAGAAAAGGACAATCTGTTACAGCTCCAAACAAAGAAAAACTAATTTTTGAAAAAACACTCGTCGTCGTCGTCGTTTGGAAGGGCATTCACTCCAGGTCAGACATAAACAGGACTGGGGTCGAGGGTCTATCCTTTTACTACCCCAAGCTGCTGTACTGCCCGGATCAATTGCTGGCAGTGATGTTGTTAAGCCAGCATCGAGTTTCGTCATTCAAAACCGTCAGACCTCGTGTTCCATGTGGTGCCCAATGTATGGGGCACGCTATTAGAACGTGGTCTGCGATTTGTTCAGCGGCGTTGCACTCGCAATTTGATCAAGAAGCGAGACCGCATTTGTGCATGGACGAATGGAATTGCTCAACACCAGTTCTCAAGCGGTTGAGCTTAACCCAAGTTGTTCGGAACAACCCCATTCCAACAGGCCTGCACCAGTCCTGGGAACAAAAACCACGGAGCCTGGAAGCATTTCCACAATACTCCGCATTCCATTTATGATTTATCCATTCAGAAGCATGGATGCCAAGTCCGGCAAGATTGTTCAAAAGATTCCGCGCAGCTGGCACAAACGGGCGTCTAGATCTTAATCTCTCTTGGCAAGCATCTGAGTACTCACTTAAAAGACCATACAAGATATGATCGGGATCCAGAGATCCACGGTGAGCCAAGGAGTGTCGCTCCCAGTCGGTGAAGCTCAGCTGGTGGATGCCTGAAAGTATGGGTAGGTAGTCCGTTGGAGTGGGACGCAGGCATCCAGTGACTATGTGCAAGGCGTCATTCAGGACACTGTCAATGAGGCGAGTGTGAGCACTGCGACACCAGACTGGCGTACAGTACTCAGCTATTGAGTAGACCAGAGATAAGACCGCCATGCGTAGTGTCTTGGCACCAGTACCCCATCCCGAGCCCACAAATTGCCTCAGCAGTGTAACGCGCGAGGATAGTTTTTTGCACAATGCTACTAGATGGTGACAAAACGTGAGCAATCTGTCCAGTTTTATCCCAAGATAAGTAGGAATTGGACAGAACGGTAAAAGTCTATCATTGTTGTAGACTTTTAGCTCACGTTTGGCCTCTCGGTTATTTAAGTGAAAGGCTGCCGTCATCGTCTCAGTGTGACTGAGTTTCTACCTCCAAATCTGGAGATACGCTGAAAGTGTAGACATGTCTTGGCTTAAAGTCCTCTTCAAGTCCTTCCAGTTTCCAGAAGAGTGAAACAATACTAAATCATCAGCATAAGCAAACTTTCTGGAAATCATAGAAGAAAGATCGTACGTATACGTAGATGTGAAATAGAAGGGGAGCCAAGACCGATCCCTGAGGAACGCCGTTTTTAAGACGGCGTAGCCTGCTTTGCTTGCTGTCATAGATAGTAAAAGTGAAACTTCGGTTTCGGACAAGCTCCATGATCATTCTGACCATGCGCTTATTCGGAAGAAGCCTCAGCAGCTTGCATGTAAGGCCACGGTGCCAGACAGTGTCATAAGCAGCTGTCAGATTGATGAATATGGCACCGGCCTTTTTTTTAGCCTCAAAAGAATCCTTGACGTTCTGGGTTAGCAGAACAACTTGATTTACGATTGACTTCCCGCGTCGAAACCCAGCCTGCTCTTTAGGGAGTACTGGATCGATTAATGGTTCAACGCCGGCGTAGATAAGCCTCTCGAGGATTTTGTAGGGGACACAGAGCAAAGATATTGGTCGATAACTCTTCGGGTCCCCCACGGGCTTCATTAGCTTTGAAATCGCGACTACAAGCGCTCTTCTCCAAATCTTGGAAATTTTGAGTCGGCGCAAACAGGAAGAAAGGAAGTCACGTAACCAGGACATCAAAGTAGCTTCCGCATGGATTATAAGCTCTGGGCCGATGGAATCAGGTCCAGGAGGTTTACCTGGTTTTAAATGTTGGAGGGCAGCAGTAAATTCTCTCTGTTAAAAAATATCAAAGATATTTACTGGGTCTGGTGTTGTGGCCCTCTAAAGGTCAAACACTTCTTGAGAGACAAGTCGAGACGACTTGCGGTCAACAACCTCGTATTTCCCGTTTTTGATCAGCTGATGCTATTGCATTTCAGTGACGAGGAGAGTGTCGTGACTTACCAGTTAGTTTGTTCAAAATACTCCATGCTTTTCGACTAGAGTGTGAGAAGTCAATGCTCCGAACTGCCTCGAACCATCGATTCCTCGGCTTCCTGTCAAGCTTGGCAAGCAGAGCTGTAGCAGCCAAACTTGAATTGTCTCCTTGAGGAGACTGCAGGAAAGTTCTATGGAGGGATTCACACTCTGCATCCCAGAACGGAATATAGTTATTTCGATATCGCGTGCGATAGTCTTTTTAGATGCTTTCTTGATGATGTTACAGAAGTCCTGGTAAGCCACATCTACATCAATTGAATCAGGCGACAACAAAGTCTTTGTGAATTTATTCGTCAAAGCAATGTAATCACTTTATTTGACCTTTTGGAAGTTCCATCGCTTAACAGGCATGCTCGGCACTGACAGAGCAAACTTTGGTGGTGTAATAAGCAAAGGTCAATGTTGTGATCTGGGGAACTTTTCAAGGGCACGTCTATCCGGTAAGCGACTGTTTAAACCTAAGCTGGCGAAAGCTAGATCTGGATTGGTGCCAGTGTTGCAGCGGCCGGAATAAAAACTGACGGCTTCCCTGGCGTTGCGTAGGAGGGCAAGACAATTAATACTTGCCCAGCCAGCCAAGCACTCACCGTCCGGACTGTTGTCATTGTAACCCCAATCAACATTACGACAGTTAAAATTAACAGCATAAAGACAGGGATGAGGAAACACTGGGAGATCCAGGGTTCGCAATCGTGTTGGCGGAGGTTTGTAGACGTTGAGTATTTTATAGCCATCAATGTCCACACACAACCACTCGATCTCCGATGTCGGTGGAGATTGGTCCAAAAGAATGTACCTTAGTCGCTCGTGGACAAGCGTGGCAAGACCATGCTTCCTGCTTAAAAAAGACTCAGCTAATTAGTAGCTTGGAAGTACCAAAAAACACTAAAAGCAAAAGAATAGTTTTGCATTACAATTCTTGAGCTTTATTTTAACAGTCGTCCTGATGAGGAGTGGGTGGTACAATGCTATGGTTACCTAAAGTGGTTACATTTAACTTGTGTGAAAGGTTTGAATAAATAATTTTGTCACATATGTAACTCTGAAATTTATGATTAGGCAAATCCAGTAGTGAAAAAACTGTTTTAACATTTTTAGGCAATAGCCAAATACCTGATTTTTTGTTTGATTCTCGTGCCTATGACCTATCTACGTGTGATTTCATTGTGTTTAATTTTTCATATTGTTGTTTTCTTCAAATCACATTTAAGAAAGACATATATTAATCATTTTTTTGCTGTTTTAACTTACCCAATTAGGTGTTATAACTTATCCCTTTGACGGGGCACATTGTAACGCTTATTTTAAATAGTTAAATTGTAATTTTAACGGCAAGCTTTGAAAATTATTTATTTATTTTTTCACATTAGTCAAACAGTGATCAAACTTTTTCGTATTAAACAAAAATTTTGAAAAAAATTGCTTTGAGAGAAATAGCAAAAAAAAAGTGTTACTACGTGCCCCGGTCTCCCCTAGTAGCGGTTCGATGTTGAGAGATTGACGAATGTCAGTGGTTTTAACCTTGTCAAGTGAGGATAACCCTCTGAATTTTTGTGAGAAACCAATTCGGCCGCCTGTACTCGGGATCTTACTCTTTCAGTCATTACCCAACACTCATGGCCATAAGTGAGGATAAAAACAAAAACTGATCTGAAAACAGAAACCTTTGTTTTGGTACACAGCTCGCGTTTCAGTACAACTGATCGGTAAAGCTGGCGCATTACTGCGCATGTTTTTCCAATATGTGTGTCCAGTTTGTTGTCCTGTCTATCATCACTCGAGAATGTGACTCCAATTTCTTAAACTTTCCGTTTGCTTAAACTTTAAGAATTACTCCATTAGTTGAGAAAGAACACTGGACAGGGTGCCTTGACAAACACATAATCTCGGTTTTAGCCGTACTAATTTTCATTCCAACATCCAAGCATGCATCAGAAAACCGATCAAGTGCATATTGGAGATTACTTTTGTTTGAGCTTAACAATGCAAGGTCATCTGCAAACAGCAGGCGCCGAACATTACACTCCCCAAATGTGACACCAATACTGGAGGAACCGTCTTTGTCTATTTTGTCCATGTATATAATGAACAGCAGAGAAGAACAAATACAGCCCTGTCGTAATATAACACTGACATTAAAAGGTTTTGTTTTCATGCCTTTGACACGAACACAGACTTCTGACTGCTTGTAGAACAATTTGATAGCAGCTAATAGCTGATCTCTCACGTCATACTCCAGCAGTACTGCTTACAGCTTGTCTCTTGGGACACGATCATATGCTTTTTTAAGATCAGCAAAGCATGTATACACCTCTTTGGCATATTCCCACGATTTCTCAAAAACTTGCTTAAGGGCAAAGATTTGGTCCATGGTGGATCTTTCAGGACAAAATCCGCATTGTGCATTTTAAAGTTGAGGTTCGACTATTTCACGGCATTTCTTTTCGGGGCACTTTCGATAGATCTTTCCAGGAAGACTTAATACAGAAATGCCCTGTGATTCATGCATTTTTTTGTCTCCTTTTTTGTAAATGAATATCAACACACTGGTCTGCCATTGCTTCGATATTTCACCATTTTTCAAGCTACTTGGCACACACAAGTCAGCCAACGAATCCCAAAGTTCTCCATGGCCTTTAATATTTTATAAATAGCATGAGGTATTTTGGATAATACTTGAAACCAAACTGCTTAAAAATGAGAAGCACCAGACTCGAGTTTCGCTCTTTCCATTTCCAGCTGCTTGTGATCGAGTTGTTGTCGGGCTCGCGTGGTCTAATGGTGTTGTCTCCTGCGTGGAAGACCAAATGTAGCGAGTTTGATTCGCAGTGAGATATGCATCACTGACGAGCTCCAAAGAGCGAAACTCGAGTCTGGTGCTTCTCATTTTTAAGCAGTTTGGTTTCAAGTACCTTTAATATTTCGGGTCGAATATCATCTTCGCCAGGGGCCTTGACAGTTTTAAAAAATTCAATTGCTCTGCTCACCTCTGCTTCGGCTGGATGAATTTCGTCACCAAATTGTTCCTCGGATGTTTCCAAATGTTGGACTGTTACTGAATTTAAGGGCTGACAGAAGTATTCTCTCCAACAATTTAATATACTCTTTTGATTCTTCAGAAGCACACCACTAGTATCTTCGATGAAGGTGAGAACTGGTGTTCATTTGCCGCGAAAACAACGTATGATTTGCCAAAATACTTTGTTTGCCGATCTATAGTGTGTATCCATATTTTTTACAAATTCTTCTCATGACTTTTCTTTAAACTGTTTGACAACAGTGGCGGCAGTCTTACGTGCTGTAGAGTACCGCAATCGAAGCTACTCAGATGAATTGTTTGTTAACTAAGCTCTAAATGCAATTGGTTTAGCACAAACAGCTTCTTTAACTTCTTGGTTCCACCAAGCAGTTCTTTTTTCCTTTCTTACGCATTTGACCTCCCACCTGTTTGCAACCACAACTATCAGCTGCAAATGTAATGATTGATGATTTAAATAAATCCCACTCAGTCTCAACCACTTCAGCATAGTCAGTAAGTTCTTTGAACAAGGAAGCAACTTTGCTTGCAAAAGTGTGTCTCACCCTTTTGTCGGCTAGTAACTCTCACTTTATTTCGTATGCTCTTCGTGCTCTGAATTGTTTCCTTGTTCTTGGATGGTTCATGCCTCTTAGCATGCAGACAAATAGATGATGGTCGGTAGACAGTTCAGCTCCTCTTTTAACACGAACATCGACCACAGAAGAAAATAAGTCCGCTAAAACAATAGTGAAATCAATGATAGAATGCTGTCCCACCGAATCTCTGTACCAGGTGTACATGTGAATCTTCTTGTGTCGAAAAAAGGTGTTCAATATACACAGTCCGTTGGTGGCACAGAACTGTAGCAAAAATCTTCCGTTTCAGTTAATGTCGGAGTCTCTTTGTCTTCCGATAGCAACCTTTCATATCTTGTCGGCAGTACCCACATGTGCATTGAAATCGCTTAGTAGGACAAATTGATTCTGCAGATGTTACTTTCTGTAAAGCAAAACCTACTTCATCTAAGAAAGGCTGGTACTACGTTTCAGCGTTTGGTGCGTACACCTGCAAAATGCACAGTGACCGCTCCTGTAGCCTAAGCTTAAGGAGACAAACTGTTCCTCCGATTTGGATCCAATCAGTGACACAGTGGGCCAGGCGAGGGCTTACAAAAATGCCTACCCCTGCCATAATTTCTATGATCCTAAGAGCAATGTTGTCTGGAGTTTTCAACTCCTCTCAGGGCTACCCATGGCGGTAAGGTCAAAGATGAGAAACAGACCAAAAGCAATTTAACAAATGTAGCTAAATAAATAGTCGAAATGACAGTATTTATACTGCATCAGGCGTCGCGCAGGATAAAAAGATCCGCAGTCGGGCGTTAGGCAGAGGGACCCGTTTGAAAAGTAGCTAAATTCTCCTCCACAAGCTAACCGTATCTGGAAACCTATCAATGCATTCGCTACGCGTTTGGGGAGGCAAATGGGGGCAGCGCATATTATCTATACTCGAGTTGGTCCCAAACATCGGGATCTTTGCATTGAGGATCTTGCATAACGAAATAACATTTAAACTTCAAAACAAGAATTCAGACGGAGTCTTCGCCCAAAAACGTTATAAGGATGAGTCTAAGGTTAATTTGCCTCAATCAGAACGCTTTACTCTTTGTCTCTCTGTTAGTCTAGCCGGCGATTCGATTCAGCAAATATATAATATCGAAGTGATTTTATTGATTTTCTACTATGACGTCTTTTTCACGGGTAAAACCACGAGGCCTTAAGTCACGTGATCAAGCTGCATCCTGTTGGCAGGTGTCGACAAGAACTATACAAAGAACAATAATGGCCTTAATGGTGCGATCAGCCAACAGTCATTTGGCGGGAATAATGGATAGGCGATACAAAAATAAAATATTCAGAAGTAAAAATTAAAACATGACTGTTGCGATGGGAGCAGATAAACGCTGTGCAGCAAGCGGATGAGCGCTGTACGTTGAGTCTGCAGCAAAACAAAATACAGCATCCGAAAATACATTTGCCAAAAGCTTGCAAAATCAAAGCAAATGCATGCAGGAAAGACAGTTGCGGCGATCAGTTTGCCACAAGGTGCTTTATGTTGCTAAAATATTTATTAAAGTACATTATTTTCTATAAGTTATTCGAAAGATTTTTTAACTTTTTTAAAGTTTTTTTTGGAGACTTAAAGGAATCTTCTTTTACCGAAACAATTTACAACAAACAAAATTTTTTAAAAAACTTAGTCCATATTCTATGTATAACCTATGACCATCAAAAAACTTTTGCAGCAGCAAGGAAAGTGTTAGCGTTCGACTTGGGTTTCAACCCTCAATATAAATTGATCCAATAGCAATTGTACAAATTTCCGTACCCAGGCCAGATGAACAAACGCCACGCGTTTAATTTTAATAATTTTTTTAAATTCCAGACGAATACAATTTGATTAAATGACTCTTATTTTTAAAACTACTATAGTAGCGCTTCCGCGCTTGAACTGTCGAAATACGTTCTTTTTATTGTACTGCAAATACGCGATAGACAAAAATTTTGCTTTTTTGATTTGAAAAATGTGTCGTTTGGTGTGTCATTTTTATAAATATATTCCAGTTAAAATTAAGACAATACACTCTTCAAACAAAATTGCTTTTAAGTGGCCAATGATGATAATACGTATATACACAAGAAAAGTGCAAAAAAATACGTAGGCCTCAGTGTTTTAATGTTTAAGAAAAAAATGAACGATTTTCTGCTGTGTTGAAAAAAAAGTCTAATAGTGTAGAACAGACATGTGCAACCAGTGGCCCGCGGGCCGCCAGGTTGTTCGTGCGGCCCGCGTGGTGCTCAGCAAAATATTAGAAGTGTATAGTAGCCATCACTCATCACTCATCAATTACAGAAGTTTATTTTCACGAAAAAAGTAGAAACAGAAATGATAAAGGCAATGATAGATGATCATTTAACAAGTTTATGTCAAAACTTTCACCAATACTTTCCTAATATTATTCAAATGGAAAAACAACTAGATTGGGTGAGATACCCATTTTCTCTTCCAGAAGAAAACTTGGCCGCACTGCCAGTTAACTTGCAAGAAATACTTTTAAAAGTATCAACGGACCGCGGCTTACAGTTAAAACATAGTGCTGTTTCGTTGATCGAATTTTGGACATTTGTCAAACAGGAGCACCCGGACTTGGGAGATGAGGCTCTGGAACACTTGCTACCTTTTGCATGCACTTATTTATGCAAAGTTATGTTTTGAGCAATGGCTACTATTAAAACCAAACAAAGAAACAGATTGTCTCTTGAAAACAGTTTGATTACAGCTGTTGCTTCTTTGCCACCAAGAATTGACAGATTAACCAATAAATGATGTTTTTGAATAAAGAATTCGTTTGAAAACTAATTTGTGTCTCATGTTTTGAAAGTTATAAATTAAATAACAATGCAAGGGGGTACGTGAAACAAATCATACTTTCCAAGGGGTACGCAATGACACAATGGTTGAGAACCACTGCCGTAGTTGATACTTGATGGAGTTGTTTATGCTACATAGATAGTCTACTGTTGGATTCGGTTTTAGCTTAAGTAGTTGACATCATTTGCTAGTTCTTTTACTTATGTTATTTGTTGGTTGCAGGTGTTAATTTTAACTTATTTGCAGTTGATAAAAAGCTACAATTTTTAACAGTAATTTAGTCTTCAGCTTACATCCAATTATATGATGAGTAAAAAGCGAAAAATTAACGATGAAGGGCGGTTATTTAATGACGAATGGTTTGTAAAATATTTTGTTACTCGACAAAATACAAATACCATTTGCCTGATTTGCCAAAACAAGATTGCTTGTCTAAAAGAATTTAATATCAAGCGACACTACAACTCCCTTCACTCGAAACAATATTGAAATTTTAGGCCAACTGCGAGTAGACAAAGCCAATAAGTTGAAAAGGTCGCTACAGGGACAACAAAAAATGATTTATTAGGATGATTTTCAAATTACCACTGAATTGAGCTATAAGTTGAAAAGGTCGCTACAGGGACAACAAAAAATGGTTTATAAGGATGACTTTCAAATTACCACTGAATTGAGCTATAAAATTAGCGAAGCAATAGCAGAGAAAGGAAAAGCTTTCAGTGAGGGTAAATTTGTCAAGCACTGCCTAATGATATTTGCTGAACGGGCATGCCTGAAAAAAGTATTTAATTGAACAGACTAGCTTATCAAGATTCACTGTCGGACGTAGAACGGATGCTCTTTCAAGTCATCTTGAAGATATTTTAGCTGAGAATGCAAGCAAATTTTCATATTACAGTTTAGCAGTGGATGAAAGCACCGATATCACCGATACGGCCCAGTTGGTTGATTTTATACGTGGAGTAACTAATGAATTTCAAATCAAAAAAGAATTTTTGGACCTAGCAAGCATGAAGTCAACGACAACTGGAGAGGATTTGACCCTGGAGGTTTTGAAAATGACAAAAAAATATCAATTGGATCCAAAGAAACTGTCAGGATTCACGACAGATGGTGCTCCTGCGATGGTAGAAAAACATAAAGGATTTTGTAAAACATTTTTGGAACCATTTGGAGCACAAAAAGTTGTTTTGAACCATTGCATTATCCACCAGGAAAATTTGTGCAATAAAGTTCTGGATGACATTGATATCATGAAAGAAGTTGTTCACTGTGTCATTCTTCTCGAGGATTAAACCACAGGCAGTTTAAGGTTTTTTTGAAAGAACTGAATTGCGATTACCCGGATGTTACTTATTTCTCGTTGGTTCGTTGGTTAAGCAGGGCCGACACTTTAAAAAATTTTGGAATTTGAGAAATGAGATCAAATGTTTCATGGAAAGTAAAAATCAAATTTCACTTTTTGGAAGCACATATTGCTGCGAGCAATTTTTCTCTAAGATGAAAGGAAAGCAAAGGAAAGCAAAAGAAAGGAAAGCAAAGAGGCCAACTATCGGACCAACATTTGAAAAGTCAACTTCGAGTTGCTTGTAGTTCTGTGAAAGCAAATATTCCAAAGGTTTGCAAAGATCTGCAACAGCAAAAATCACATTAATCTGTGATTAAATACGCTTGACTGAATTTAGTTTTCTCTTCTTCCATCGACAATTATTCACAGTTTTTCAATAAACTGTCGCACACGTGTGTCGTGGACTATTACTTTCTTAGGAGAGTAGTTTTATGATACTTATTTTTTTTCTGAAAAAAATTCATGCGGCTCGCGTTATCATTCAAAATTTTGTATTTGGCTCTCCAGTGAAAAAGATTGCACATGCCTGGTGTAGAATAATCAATAGCCAATTTTTCAAACTTTTTCAAGACTTTTATTTAAAGGAAAGATTAATAATTATACCAGGAATATGCAAAGAATCAATCTGCAGCATTGCTAGGTTAATGGCTTTAAAAAGCATTCACATATATACTTTGATTTAAAAAGTTTTAATATTTTGATCTTGATATAATATTGAAAGCAGTATTTTTTTATTCTGCTAATGGATTTAAAAATTTGCATGATGTAAGATGTGAACTTTTCTCTTCTATACATTACGCTGCAAATGCGGTAAGCTAAAAACGCTATACAGTTTTAGATATTCCACTGAAAAAAACAGAGTTACCGCATATCTCTATGTATAAGATGCACCGATAGCCCGATATATATGAATAGCATTTGGTCCATGTCTATTTAGCTACGTCGCGTGTATAACTCGCAGTCAATATTAGAGGCCATTTTTCTAGACCAAAACCGCGTCTTTTACACAGAGATATACGTAGTGTAATATTAAAGAGAAACTAATTTGTTGAAAAGAAATTAAGTTTTTCTTGAGCATCTTAACAAATTAAAAGAAATGAAAACAATTTTGTGCCCGCGAATACAATTTGTGCAGCGTTTACTTCTCTTTTTATATCTTATGGCAATAATTTTGTTTCTTTTTTACTCTTCCTTCAATCGGTTTTCTTCGAATTAGACGCGACTCCTTGTGTCCGTTTCTCGTTTTTTTCAAAAAAAGAACTTTTCTTTTAAATATCTTTATTGTAGTATTTAACATATTTAAAAATTCGGAGTAAATAAAAATGGCTTCTATTGAAAGAAGATTATTTGCTTTGAAAATTTTTATTAATTATTTCAATAAACCGCTTTTGATGGCAAAGAAAAAAGAAAATTTTGAAATTCTTTTTGAATGGCTAAAAATTGGGAAAAGAAAAAAATTGTACTTTCAGAAAAAACTTATCCAATGTTTTATAATTAAACTTGATTCAATGTTTTACAATTTTTATAATTAAACGTTTTATTTTTAATTATTCAATGTTTTAAAATTAAATTATATGATTAAAAAAATACTAACAACTGCCAGTTTTTGCTTTCACAAATTTGTTTATCTCAAACAATATATTAACATAAAACTTAAACCAAAGTGAAAAAAATTTCTTTTTGTCATATTAACCTTGAATTCCAGAATATTCTCATTGCAATTGACTATATTCAATGTGTCCGGATTGAAACGAGCTTCATTCGAACTAGTCTTTTCGCATTGGATAGAAGCCGTTGCATTCACCCCACCTAATCAAAATAAATGTCGAAGGCATTGAACTCAATCACCTGAATATGGTTACAGAATTGTAAGTAGTGTATGACCTTCGAAATGTTTGAAATGTGCGAATCTATTACAAGATGATATAGTTGATTTTAAAAACTAAATGCAAGTCACGCCTAAAAAAATTGTTCAATGGGTTTATTTTAAACGATTTTCGTACACAATTTGAGCTTTTCACTTTTGCTATTCCATAATGTAACCTGATAATTAAAGTATCCTAAAGTTTCAAGTAATAATGAAAAATATTTGGTACAGAATTTGTGATGGATCATGAAATGTTTTTTCTTTCTAGTCTTTACACCGGCCTATTCCAAGCCTATAAGCTGGTGTAGACACACACAGTATTGCTAAATTCAAATGTGTAGTTTTTTTAAACACAACATTGCCGTTAGAATTCATATGTAAAAACAAAGCAATATACTAGTCCAGATGTGTAGAGCCTGTAGCCCCCATGAGTTTTTTGTGCGACATCCATAAGAATGGAATTGTGTGTCAATGAGTACTGCTGATAACTAAAGAATTCTTCTAGATATCACTACTTTTTGGCAATGAGAATCAAGAAAACCAAGACGGATTCAAAGTGAGTACGCAATTTTCTTCAGTATTTCAACTTATGCGTCCTCTTTTGTTCAAAATTTTGAAATATGACCTTCAATAACAAAAAGGTTACCCACTTCTGTGTAACTTTGGGCACGCTTTATCCATCTGATTTATAGTTATCATTCGGCGCCATTAATCTCACTTCGTTAAAATGATTTTTCGTTCAAGAGAAAAGAAATAAGACAACAACTGAGCCGTAATCTAATTTTAAGAAAAAAGATTTTTTTCCACAAAAAAACAACGAAAAAAGTCATTGTCACGTCGAGCGCACATGTTTTAACCAAGCATTGTGCTAAAAAAACAGTGTTGAAATTTGCTAGTAATTTTGCGTTTTGTCTTGGGCACGTAATTGGTAGCTACTGTCGTTTGAGATTATCGGTGTAGACTTGGAAGGAGCATTGTTTTCAAAACAGCTGCGTGTGCTTTTGTTTACAATAAAGCGCGAAAGAATAGAGTAGTCGAACGAGAAGTGCAGTCGCCGACATAGGAAGTGAGTTATAGAAGCAATCTAGTTGTCCGGGTAGCCGACCTCCAACGGAAAGAATACGTCGTCAACACTTTGTACTAATTAATGTGGAGCAATTAAATGTGAGTTGTGTCACGGAAAAAACTGTTAATCTATGAAATTTTATAAAAATTGCTGAATAATTTGTATTTAGCCCCTTTCTGTGCCTTTATTTATATTAATTTTATTAAGGTGTATGTAGCTCTGGTTTTAAAGGGGCCAGAATGTAATTTTGAAAACTTGTCGCGCATTGTCGGTCAACAAATTTGCTTGCTAAATTTGCTCGCACTTTGTTTCTTTGTGTCACGACGCAACAGAGTTGTAAGTCGGACCGGTCTTTTCGAGTCAGGTTCGGTTTCGGGTTTGAGCCGGCTTTGGGCCTAAGTTTGAGAAAAATTTTAAACCTAATTCGGGCCCAGTGTAGAGCTTACAGATAAACAACCACCTTTTATCAGCGCCAAGTGTTTTAAACCAACTTAGCTTTTGGGCTTTTTCTGATCTGTTTAGGGCCTCAAATCAGATTCGGCTTCGGACCTGGTTGGGGTGTGAACTAATCGGCCAGTTCACAACCCTGGAACGCAATCAAATTAAAAATAATTTGAAATTTTTAAACCTTTTCGATGGCGTCGTAAATCTTGTCGTAATGACATCGTCATTCTTGTTTGTATTAAAAAAATTTTAGGGTGGTGATGCCAAATTCCAACGTGAATATCGTAGGTAATTTAGAGCATCGTTTCTTAAACTGGGATCCGCGATGACTGCACAATGGTTCCGCGAAAATATGAAAAAAATTTTCAAACATATATACTTGGTAAAGTAATCTATATCATGAAATCCGAGACAATTTCAAAGTGAAGACTTTTTTTAGAGAAAACTTCTTTTTAGGGACAATTTTTTTCTATTAACGAGCGTCCCAGTTTGCCCCAACGGAAATATGGTATGCCTGTTCAAAACAATTTTTTAACAGATTTTGTGCTATTTATTTTTGGGTTTGTATTATCTTTTCTCGTTTGGACAGAAAATTGATGTGACATAAGATTGGGGTCAGTGAAAAAATGATTTAAATAGGGTCCGTGGCCTAAAAGGTTTGGGAAACATTGTAATAGCCAGGGGTGGAGTGGAGACCCGCTGCTTCGAGACCGAGACAAGTCGAGACTTTGGGGTAGCAAGACCGAGACTAGACGAGACTTGGCACTAGCGAAACCGAGACGAGACTTTGGAGTACCGAGACCGAGACGAGACTCGAGACTTTACATGTTGCTTTGGCTTAAGCCAGGGTTGTAGAGTTAAAGTCGGAAATCGGAGTCGCACGTTTTTCGTTGGAGTCAAAATCAAAGTACTTTTTTTAATACGTTCAAGCCGGAGTCGCTTATTCAGATGCGCTAGGGTTGATGAGGGATTCGTATTTGTCTTTGGCCACTCCGACTCCGATTTTTAGTGAATTGCTAAAAGCTATGATCATATTATTGTCTAATCAGCGTGGTCTACCTACAGGCCAGAATTTTTACGACCCGCTGAACATTTTTAGCTAAACAATTTTAGCTAAACAATTTTAGCTGAACAATTTTAGCTGAACAATTTTAGCTGAACAATTTTACACAATTCAACTCTTGTCGATCATGAGCAGCGGCAATCTTCTATAACAAGGCATGGCGAGCTTACGGGACAGAGTCTAGGGTTGAGACCGATTCCAAGTGAAGAATTTTTTTTTTTTTAGAGAACACCATGATTTGGAACGATTTCTAGCCGGCTGAGCCCCGCATGCTCAAACAAATTTTGAAAAGTGGCCCGCAAGAGTGAAGAACACGGACCACCCTGGTCTAAATGATTCAAAAATAAGCAAGCAAAAATACGGCGAGTAGTTGGAAGGTTACCTTTTGGACTTTAATTTGAAGTGCGAACTAAAAACAATTTTGTCTTTTTATTTGCAAAATTAAACTTAAGTTTTGGTTTTTGTAAAGATAACCAAAAGATTAAAAATTATTTTTTATCAGAAAAAATGAGTCAAAATATACTTAAATGATTTTAGCTTTTGAAAATTAAGTGACAAATAAATAAAAAGTCTACATTCAAATTCAGCACTACCTAAAATGTCGGGATTCTTTAAGAATTGTGGGCACTTCTAAAGTTACCGCTTGTCATTCCCAATATCTTCTCAATACTTATAACATACACTAACTTAACAGAAAAAAAGTGCTGTGGTCAACAGTTGGTTATAACCAGAGTAAGAATAAAAAACTTTCAATCTTAATCTACTCTTAATTGCAGATAAAAAAAAAGCATTACGAAATGCTAAGTCTGCAATAGTAATTACGATTGCTAAAAGTGATTTTTAATGTTATATTTTTGAAAATTCTAAGGGGTCGCTCCTTATCTGCCAAATCCTCCCTGGTTGCTATGAGTGGCTTAGAACCAGGAAAAATTTTTTCCAATCCGACTCCTGCTTTTTAAAATTTTACGATTCGAACTTCAACTCTTGAACATCTGAATAAACGACTTCGACTTTGTTTTAAAACGTGCAACTCTAGCGATGCGGATTTCACGACCTTGAAGGCCTAATTGTGGAGTGGTTAAAGCGCATTAAAGCGCCGTAATTGCGATCAACATGGTTTAAATGTTGATACACCAGGCCTATAATTTCTCAAGCACTAAATGATGTCCAGGCTTCTAAATTGCTATGCATAAAGATTGCCATGGTTCAATAATACTGTGATCAATGGTAAATTTAAAGAGAGACATGACGTATGAATGGCTAAATGAACGTAAAAACAATCTATTTTTACCAAAAATCATGACATATTTACAACACCTGAGAGTTTTAGTCACATCGCTGCAATGTCTCAAGTTGGATTTGAGACGCAGTAATCCGAGACCGAGACCAAGACGGGACTTTGGGGTCACGAAACCTAGACTTCGAAAAACGTGTCTTGAGACATGTCTCGAAGTATCCACCTCTGTTAATATACAATGAAAGCTTTGATTTTTCTTACTGCTAATCACTTTTTTACAATTTATTACAAAAAGCTGAAAAGTAGTCTGAAAACAGACGCTTTAGAAAAAATGTTAACCAGACAGCAATATCTTGACATCACCAATACATGTTGGAGTAATTGCTTGACGGTTGCGTAAGTATAACGCTTCAACATTTTTTTCAAGTCAATAAGATAAATAAGGTGAATATAATAAATGAATACTTGTGGGCGCCCAGCTACCATCTTGTGGCCAATGGTCTTAAGCAAAAGTGGGGGCCTCTCGCAATCACGGTGGTAATTTGTGTGCAATGACAAAAATTTAATGTTAACTGTATCTTCACAACTATTCGAATTAGTATCATCAATATATAATTGGTTCGACATTGCTTATGGTACTGACCCTGTAATTCTCAACTTATGAAGCTTTTCAGCCTGCGATATAAATAATATATAAATAACAATATCAATAACAGAAAATCTGTTAAAAGGATAAATTGTTTTAAACAGGCATACCATAGTTCCGTAGAGGCAAACCAGGACGCTCGTTAATAGAAAAAAAAATTGTTCCTAAACAAAAGTGTTCTCTAAAAAAAAAAGTCTTCACTTTGAATCTGTCTCGGATTTCATGGTATGAATTACTTTACCAAGTACTGTATATATGTTTCAAAAAATTTGTCATGTCGTCGCGAACCCATTGTGCAATCATCACGAACCGCAGTTTGAAAAACTCTCGGTTATTACAATAAAGATTAATTGAATAAATCTTGGGGTAATTTGTATAAGTCACAGAACAATTCAATTGACTATAAATTTAAATTGTGTGAATACTTATATAAACAGCAAGTTCATCATGCAGCTGTTATGATTCCGTTTCAATAACGTTCATCAGATTGGATCATTGGGATCTCTACAGTTCTAATTTGGGTCCTATTTCGTCGAACAATTAAAATTTTCATAATTTTTAATCATGACGTACTATCATTGCACTTCTTAATAGAAACGTTTTTTCGCCCGATGTCAGTCTTCGGGAAACGAAATCCTTTTACCTCCTCCTCAGGACATGAATCTTAAAAAAATTCAATTATTGTAAATTGAATTTAATTAATTTTTTGAATTACTGAAGAAAAGCAAATAAAAATAAGCTTTACTTAACTTCTTTTTTTTTAAAAACATTGAAACAAAAATTTTGATACAACAAAAAAAGTTTAATCAAAAAAATTAAAGTATTAGTTTTGAAAAAAACTAAAAAGTTAAAAGATCTGTATAATCTTTTATATACCTGGTTCTTTGGGCTGTGGTTTTATAGTTGTTGGTTCTATGGTTGTTTTTCCGTAGGTTGTTATTTTTTTCATAGCTCGACAAGTGTCGCGAGATTCTTGTTCCAAACCGTGCTTGCAATAACAAAAATTATAATGCAACATGGTGACATTACCACCCATAGGGTTGTTGCATGAGTATTTTTCCGAGCAAACATTGATTTCTGTGAAAAAAAGAAGGCATGTTAAGCGTACAAATACATTGTAAAAAACAATGCAAGAATCTCTAAAAATTAAACGACACACTATATGTAACGCAAAGGTTGCGATCAAGGGCCGCATTAAACTTTATAAACTTGTGTTGTAAGGTTTTTTATTTCCCAAAATCATCGCAAATATGGAAAAAATATGGCCCACAATATGATTAATGAAACATTTAATTTAGATTTCTTCGAGTCATTACAAGGTATCAATATGATAAGAATGTAGTTACATAAAGTGATGCAATTTTTAAACTGCTAACAGTTAGATCACATCACCTAAACTCATACATGTAGATAAATCGTTTCGTTTAAAACGTTAAAAAACATCAAAATATATGGCAACCCTGCTCGTTTATTATCTCATTTATAGTGACTGGTATAGAAGTAGCAGCTTGTTTAGTTTTTGTCTTTTTATTTATAAACGTTTGAACTTTTATGAACCCCTCTTAAATATATATAAAAAAATTTTTATTTGTTATTTTTTGTTATTGAAGTTATGTCGTGATTGGTCTATGCCGAATGCGTGGTTGCAGCATGCTCGGTTTATGCTTTTATTTTGTCAATCCTGCTCCGCTTTCTATAATATTTATTGTGTGAAATTTTGTGCAACAGCATTTCTGTGTCCCGATTTTGAGCGGCGGCATTTGTGTTCCTCGGTCGGTGATTTGGATATTCGTTCACGCTCACTATATGTATAGTGACGTGGCTGTACCACTCAGTAGACAGGCGACGAAATTATGCATAACTTAATAGTCTATTTTGGGACAAAAGCTTGGTTTTATTATAATTGATTAATAAATTCTATTAGAATAAGTTTTCTAATATTGTTTTAGGGTTATTTTTAAAACAAGATCCTTAATCCTAACAGTTATATGCTATCTCAGTGATTTTTTTATATGTTATTTTTTTAAGAGTAGGCCTTTGGTAATATTAAAATCGAAACTGAATGTGTTTATTAGACTTATCACAAAAAAGATTTTGCTTATTTTATTTTACTTTTTTTTTGAGCCTGCTACCTTTTTTGTATTTTTCATATTTTTTAATTGTTAGTATTTTTATATTTCTCTTTACTACGATTTGTTGCTTGTTCATTATAAATTATTTTAAACTAAGATCCAAATCGTTTACGCTTCCAAGGGAGTTACTACATACGGAACGGTCTTATTTTTTTAAGCCAATAAAAAATAGCAAAAGAGACTAATTTGAGAATTGTGCTGTGCATTATTTTTAAAAGAAATTGGATTAATATTAAGTCAAAAATAGCTGGAAGAAATTACCTCGAGCGCAAACAAAAGCGTGCTTTTCATCCAAACTTGCGTTTTGAAAACCGATGAGCGCATCGGAATGGTTAGATGTTATACTTCTACTTTTGAAGCGAACAGCAAACAAGTAGGGAAACAAAAAAACGGAAGAATTTTGATCATCTTTGCGTGTCAAGACTTTTATCCACACTTTTTCTTCCCGTAAAATGCTAACGTCAATTCTATTGGCCACTAACAAAGCTATCAAAGTAGATTTTCTATTTTTTGAGACAATTGCAGCGATAGATCCGTTATTTCTTTCGCATTCTTGGTTTGCTTCGGCATACGTCAATTTTGTGTCGTTATACCAAAGTTGAGAATTGTCTTGAATCGTTGACAGTTCTAAAAACACCATTTTTTGCTTTTTTGTACAATTAAGCACTTCTTGTTATTTGTTGAAGATTAACTTTTCAAAAATTTAGTAATGTCATAAAATTATTTTTTTATAACAGAAAACGTCAAAAAGATTTACGTTTTTTTAAAAGTAATATTATTAATTATAGCAAGCTGGCTTAAGGGCCTTCTCAAACTGTTAACCGCGACATTACACAAGTTTTTAAAATGTGATTTTGAGTCGAAAAACTACATCAACTTAACTATGTAAGGCCTTGAAATAGATATCAACTTTTAGGCACTTATATTGGACAAATGACATCAAAGCTATATTTTTGCATACGATTGTAAATTTAAGACCTGATTTAATGAAATGTAAAAAAAATTGGCGACAATTTTTAGTTGAAAAATATAGTCCTGAAACAAAAAATTTGAAAAACTTGGAGCTTGCTGATTTTGCAAAGCTAAAGAATCAAAACAGTAATTACCAGATAAACCAGCAATTGCTGCAAACAGGGTTGTTGAGTTGTTAAAAAATTTTGTCACTCCGTCTCTAAACTTTTGACTCCAAGGCTCTGACTCCGATTCCAATGCAAAGCTAAATAAATTCGTTTTTCTGTTCTTAGTTTCAATTGAACGGCAATTTTTTTGGTTTAAAGGCTACGTACCTAATCGAAGTACTTCACGTTGCAATTACTTTATTGGAAAAATTGTCAAATTTCATTGCGCGTTATACGTGACACACTGTACAAAGTTATGAACATCCATGCATCATTGTTTGGAGGGATTAGCTCTGTTTACAAGATTTTTATTGTAAAGACCACGGAGTTATTTGAATTAATTGACCCAGATATTTTTACCCTTGCTCTACGTTGCACTTTCTAAATTCCTGCCAACTCTATGAAACACAATACTTTTGGTGTCATGTTATATTTTGCATATTTTTACAAATAAATCCCTGAATCATTGTCCCACCACGTTTCTTTAAGTCTGTATTTTGACCAGGTGATGCACTATGCATCCTTCTATCCGCCTCTGCTATCAGTAATGCTCTATTTAAAGCAGAAAGTATTCATTATACAAAACTTTTTTTTAAGTTTTCAAAACAGTTTTTCTTTTTCAACTTTTACCAATTTGTCTTTTCAAAGAATTGAATATTAACATAGGTTATTAATTACGTTTTGAATAAACTTTTAAATACTGTTAACCCATGATTTCTCAACCGGGGATAAATTTATCACTTGGTTGTAAATTTGGTTTGACTTTGACTGATTTAGAATTCCCATGCGTCCCGTTTCAGTCGGGACAGTCCCGACTTTGAGGCTATTTTCCCGGTGTCCCGCCCAGTTGACCAATAGGCCATGTCCGTCTATAATGTTTTTTCTAAAAGACCACAAAATTTGCCATATTGCTCAAATTAGTCTATTTTTTATTAAAGAAACTAACCTTGACTTTTGGAATGTAGCAAAAAGTTACTGATGATGGCAAAGCTAAACAATAGTTTCAATTTGCAATTTAACATTTTTCTCAGTACTTAACAATCTGTTAATAAAATAATAGTTAAATAGATAAGAATTAGTTAACGTTATCTTAAAAAATTACATCGATATTGTTGTTACGTTGGCATGACAAATTTTTTCAAGAATTTCGAATTTGTTGTTAGAAAGATTCAATATTTTTACCTCTCATAGTAGGTTATCATTTTACAAAACAAAGTTACAGTAGGCCTACTCAACAAATTTTGATTTCATTTATTTTTTTATTTATTTTATTTTATCTCTATATTTATCCTCCTGACTCGCAGGAAAGCGACGGAGGTGCTAATACATAGGGTAGGCAATTACCCCGACCTGCTTCGGGAGATACCAAGATATTGCTGTCGGCTTGTAATTTAATAGAGATTTGACTGTAATTTAGAACTGCTTGCCAGGACTACCAAGCAGGAAAAAATGCCGTAAAGTGTCTTTCCCAAGGACACAATAGAATGGCGCAAGTGGGTTTTGAACTGAGACCGTGTTGGTCTAGTCAAAATATTCCTGCTTAATTTTTATATTAAGCCATTTCTATTCTTTCTTAACTTTTTTATTAACTTTTTTATTAAGAACATTCTTAAACTTTTTTATTAAGCCATTTTATTAACATTTCTTAACTTTTTTATTAAGCTATTTCTAGTCATAATATTCCTGCTTAACTTTTATATTCTAAAACATAAAATGACAAGATTAAATAAGGAAAAATTACACTAAATATGCTTTGTTGTCAGTCATGAGTATAAGCGCTTATATATTAAATAAAAACAGAATACAACCATTTTTGTGACAACGTTGCACATGCTGTAGAGCGTACTTTGACGCTTTACTTTTGATTCCGTATTATTATGGAGAAAAAAGTTGCCTTTCAATTGAAGAAAGTTGAGAAATTCTTTTGTTTTTTAATTCTATCTTTATTGATGTGCTTTTTTTTATGTTTGATAAATACGAGTATTTAATGTTGAGAAAAGTTTAATATTGCAATTATATAAAAAAAGTTCACCTGAATTTAGTTGAAGATAAAAAAATTAATAAAAGACTTGCAAAATTTTGCTCAAAATACAAATTTTATAATCCACAACATGACTTTTTTGACCAAAAAATATTCGATTGCATTATACAAAAGATTGTTTGCGGAAACATTCTAACAAAGTACCGGTATATCTTACCTATAGCTTAAAATGGAATTTTGGTGCAGGTTTAACTCTAAGCTCAAATAGGTCAGTCTTCATAATCAAAAAATTTCCTTTCAGTGAGAAATATGCTATTTTTTAAACTGTTTTAGAATTTTAATAAATTTGATTGTTTTTCTTTTTTTGCGAGAAGGGGCCTAATGATAGTACCCTAAAATTGATTTGAATCCAATTGAAAGATTTAAAAAAATTAATTTCTTAATTTTCAGATTGAGCCAACTTTTTTCAGTTACAAAAAACATTATTTTACATTATAAAATTAAGCTTTTATTGAACCGGTAGCCTAAAACAGCAGGTAATAAAGTTCAAAATGATGAAAAAATTAATAATGTTTCTTTGCTAAAGAATTATTTTTTTAATTTATTTCTACTCAACATCAATCCAAAGTCTTAATATCTGACGAGACTTTTTAATCTTCTTCAAACGAAAAACAGCGCTCCAGTAAAACATCGTATATTTTTAATTGTCTAATTTTTAGGGTTTTTTTTTAAACTCTTTTAGAAAATACTTTTAGCAAGTTTGTATGGTGACTCACAGACAAATTTCCACGTTTTACTTTAAGTAAGATTGTCGTACAACATAATGAAATTCTATTTTTTAATGTCTTAATTAGGAACAACTCGGTCCAGATTTAAGCGCTTGCTGCTGTAAATTTGATTGCTGTTTGACAGACAAAATCATTCCTATTAGGCGAAGGTCCGGATTATTAAAAGAATATTTTTTCTGTCCTTCAGTTATCCAAAATTGTTGAACATCGACAAAAATCACCTTAATTAAACTTCTGACGACCGAATAATTGAAAACTTATTGTGTATTGCAAATTTAGAAATATCATATGGTTTTCTTTTCGTTTTTAACAGACAAAAGCTCATCATCAAGTAAATTAGTCCAGGGTTTCCCAAACGGGGGTTCTTAATGACTGCCCAAAAGGTCCGCAACAATAGGACAAAATTTGTCAAACATGTATATTCTTCGAAAGCAGTCCACACCATGAAATCCGAGACTGATCCAAAGTGGAGACCTTTTTTTAGAGACATTGATTTGGGGACGAAAATTATGAAAACGGAGGCTGATTCGAAGTAAAAAGCTTTTTTTTAAGGAAACATGTTTTCGGGACAAAAATCATGAAATCAGAGACTGATTCGAAGTGAAGACCTTCTCTTTTTTTAGAGAACACTTTGTTTTGGGTTTGTTTGGGGCATCAGAAAAAAGATTTGCAAATAGGAGTCGGTGGCCCAAAAAGTTTGAGAAATTCTGAATTAGTCAACACTTTTTTATTTATACGTTGTTTTTTTGTCAATTTTTCAATGAAAAATCATGTCATGTTCCATGACGCCATTTTTATTTACCAGTTTTAACAAGAAGTGTGTTTGCTTTAGTGTATAGACCAAAAAAATCCGAGAACTTTTTAAAAAGCTGATTCGATAAAGTTGCATAAATTCGTATGTCACGAATTGCAGTTTAGCTACAAAGAAATTGGAAACCTCAACAATCATTACGTGATACTTGGCTAGCCACTTCCGATTCTAAAAATATAATCTATCTGAGTAAATAAAACCGAAAGTTTTTCGCAGAAACTTATAGTATTGCTTGACTCATCCCTGCCATCTTTTATTATTTTTTACAAAACTAAAATTCAAAAAAATATTTTTTATTAAATCAAGTATCGGTTTGTAAAAAAACACGCAAAAAGAACTGCTATCGTTTTGGTGGGTTTAAATCTCACTTTCGCCTTGCTGTTATGAAGGGCAGTTATGCGACATTCCTTAGATTGGCTGCTTTATTAAGCGTTCTTCTATATTACAATCATATCACAGTGTAAAAATTAAATTTTATCAACGACTGATCGCAAACTATTTGGCTACTGGTTGTCAGTCATATTCCATTCAACTTTTTGTCGAGTTCAAGGTACCTATTGCCAGGGGCGTCGGAAAAGTTTTTGGTGAGGAAGAGGCAAAATTCAAAGCAAAAGCATTTTTTGTTGAATAGAAAAATTGTTCTAAAATTCATAGCCGCACCAGCCAAAGACATTTGGGAAAAGCAATACAATCTTGTCCGAATTTTATTGACGATTTCGCGAATCATAATTTTGTACTATTTTAAAAAGTTGCCACTTTCATTCTGGGAGCCTGAAGACAAAAAAGATCTTCGTTTTAAATCTATATTAAATTCAGTGATGGATTTTTATGGAGCGAACAAAGCGGCCACATCTACCCTTCCCCTGAAAATGTTGCTAAAGGGGCACACCAATCCTCTCTTTATAGTAGGACCTCTAGAATTTGAACAATACTAATTGCCTACATTAGTTTCATTTTATTTCATCTTTATATCTACCCTCCTGACTCGCAGAAAAATACATAGGTCATGCAATTACCCCGACCTTCTTTTGGAGATGTCAAGATATTGTTGTCCGGTTGAAGTTTTTTTGTTTTTGATTAATTAGTTTTATGGGAATATGATTGAAATTTAGAACTATTTGCCAAGACCACCAAGCAGGGGTAGACGCTGTAAAGCGTCTTTCTCACGGATACAACAGAATGACACGAGTTGGTTTTGAACCGAAACCATGCCAATCACATCACGCCGCTCTAACTACTTAACCGCGGTGCCGACATTATAATCTATTTAGTTATTAAATATTGCACAGTTGTTGCATAATGTGAACTGTTTTTAGTAGTGTTAAATTGTTATGAAGTTGTCTAAAATCGATTGAAATTTGGCAGCAACAACTTCACAAAAGTCGGTTTTAAATTTAAATTTTTTAATCAATAAAAAAATTCTTGTGATTTGTAACCTGTAGGCTACACATTAACCATTTTGTTTAAGGAAACAAAATAATGACATATAAAACTAAAAAAAAAGCATGCACATGTCAAAAAAAAATACATTTTTGTTAGATCAGCAGTGCTTTAAGCACAACAGATACCTTAAGAACACTAAGTCCAGTCTACATATGTTCACCGGACATGAGCGGAGTTATTTTTTTTGGGGTCCCAGTCCAGTCTGACTTTATTGATTTAAACTCCAACTCCGATCCAAGTCCAAGAATTTTCTATGACCAATGATCCAACAATTTGACTCCGAGTGAATCAAATGGTATAGATGTCCTAAAAACTAATGTTGCAACAATAAACAAATTGGTTGCGATTTGTTAATGAATCAGCCATGATATAACAGCACAACCAATTGATTGAAGCTGATCACTGTTCATAATATTGGAATAGATTAACAAACAAAATTTAATCTTGTCACTATACATAATAAATATTCGTTTCTATACAAATAATTCAGAACCGGTATCTGTACCAATTACCAGAAAATTCGTTTAAAAATAAGTAAAAGTAATGCTCATTTGATTTCTATATTTACAGAGTAAAGCTCATACAGCCTACAATCATGAGACAAAGCAGATGGTTTCTGTCATTTTAATAAAAAGCCTACGGTACGTGTTTCTCACCGCAAGTTTTCACAAAAGTCAATTATTAATCAAAATGTTTGATCAACAATTATCTGCTGAAATAATATTGCAGTATTATAAAAGAAATAATTAAAAGATCTTACTTTTAAAAATAAAGAAAAACTATTCAAGTGTAATGTAAAACAGATGCAAATAGTATGGTTCATTCCAACAAACTTTTTTTGAATACTGATTTAAAAGGTCACCTAACCAAAAAGTGCCAAATATTCTTGCAAAAACTTTTGTATTTACTAAGCTAAACGCAAAAAAAATTTAAATGTCAAAGGTGTACATAAAAAGAAAAGAATCAAAAAGTCGGCAACGTGGTCGAGTGGTTAAAGCGCCGTCTTATGATCAACATGATCTTGATTCAAAACCCACTCGCGCCATTCTGTTGTGTCCTTGCGAAAGGCACTTTACGGCACTTTCCCATGCTTGGTGGTCTTTGCAAGCAGTCTAAATTACAGTCATATCTCTGTTACATCACAAACAGACAGCAATACCTTGGCATCTTCGGAAACAGGTCGGGGTAATTGCTTACCCTATGTATTAGCGCCTCCGTCGCTTTCCCAAGGGTCAGAAAGACAAATATAGAGATAAAATAAAATAAATTCAAATAATAAAATACCTTATATAAAAAGTGTATCCACATTTCAAGGCAACACTTTACTTAATGAGAGCTTTGTAGCAGTAAGTCTACAGCCATATAAATTATTTATTCAAACAAAGATATTGAGCACTTTATGAACAACATAAGATGATGTACTGTATACAGTATCACTTTCACCTTAGATGATGGATCAAACTTAATAACAAACAATATCAACAACTACACTTACAGTACATCAATACTGTATAATTAAATTTCAAAACACCATAAATTTAATAATCACATCATCCTATATAGTTTTTTAGCTAAGTGGTAAAATATAAATTAAAATACAACTTTTTAAATTGTTTTTCTAAAACCATTTCATCCCTATTTTTGTTCACCTCGTTGTCGTCGTTTGGAACGGCACCCACTCCGGGTCAGTCACAAACAGGGCTGGGGTTTAACAATCTCAAACAGGACAGTCCTGTTGTTATTTCGACCTGCTTCCGATCGCCAGCCGAGATATTGCTGTCGTGTTAAATTTTTTATTAGTTGTTGTGATATTGTGCAATCGATGACGTAGTGTTTTCTTAAACGCTTCTAATCTTAATCAGCGCCTTCTGCTCGATCAATTATTGGACACGCGTATCTCCAAGCATAATTGTAACCAGTTAAATCTGCGCATCTATTTCGGTTCATCAGTCAGTTCAAAGCTATCAAGCTACTACAGCAAACGAACTAAAAGCATTCTATTTCAATACGGTTGTTTTTTGGCTAAGTGATTTTTGTGAATTTTAATTATTGTTATTTAATAAACCTGTTTATTCGTGCAAAGATACAACAGGCAAAAGTGGCGACGAGGATTCAAGTAACTCATCTGCGTCAAGAATTTTAAAGAAAATTTGTTGAATCTGCATTAAAGCTTGAATTGTCAAAATGAGTGAAATTTCTGAACTGATTTTGTTGTTAAATAAGCAACACCAAGAGCAAATGGCAGTTTTACGCGACGAGCATCGCGAGCAGAACAAGCAACACCAAGAGCAAATGACAATGCTTCAAGAGCAGCTGAAAACTTTACAAAGCAGCTTGAACAACCCGCGAGAAAATGTTCCAACACCGATGGCAAGTTTTCAACCATTCGATTCCACATCTGAGTTATGGACTGATTATTTGGCAAGGTTCCGAACATTCGTCACTGCTAACTCTATTCCCGACAACAAGCAAGCACGAATTTTTCTTACCAATCAATCTAACTCCGTTTACAAAATGCTTAGCAACTTAGCGGCTCAGCAACAACCTCTCAAAAGCATACATGAGCTAACCATGAATGATATTAGACGTTTATGGCAGAGCAGTTTGACCCAAAACGATTTGTTGTCAGAGAACGTTTCAAGTTCTGGTCTGACATGAAACGCAAACCTGGCGAAACTATTCCTGAACTGGCAAGCAGAATACGACAAGATGCAGCTACATGTGATTTTCAATCAACGAAGCAGTTTTGAAGACACTCTTCAAGCTTAAGGACGATGAACTGAAGTTTAGCAACGCCATCAGAGTGGCTCAAGAAGTGGAAGAAGCAGCCAAGGTAGCAAAGGAAACCGTACACGGTCAACCTTCTACGTCGGTGCAGAAAGTTTATCACGCAAAGTCCAAAACTTCCAAAACGCAAGAAAAGAAAACCGCCTGCTTCAGGTATGGAAATTCAAAGAAAACCGCCTGCTTCAGGTATGGAAATTCTGGACATTTTAGCAAAGCTTGTCCCCACATTAAAGCTATTTGCAGCTTTTGCAAGAAAACAGGTCATCTGCAATCTGTATGCATGTCACAAGGTGCCCAATCTAAATTTACTAGGTCGTCTGGCGATGATGAAGTTGAAACTCACAGAGAAAACCTAAGTTGTGCTGAATCTACTGCAACGATAGAGCACGTCACTACAACTGGTCCAGAAAACTCTTTAGATGCGGCATGTATTCAATTATGTGGAGAGTTTCCTACTTTATTTGAAAAGATTTTTCACTGGACATACGGTTTAAACCTGAAGCTAAACCTATTTTCAAGAAGCCAAGACCTGTTCCGTTCTCAATCCTACAAGATTTAAACGAAGCATACGAAGCAGGAATTAAGAGAGGTATATGGGAGCTTACAGATTTTAACTCGTACGGCACCCCCGTGGTTCCTATTCGAAAGTCTCCTTTGCCAGGTCAAGCAAAAGCAAGCATCCGAGTTTGTGGAGATTATTCGGTGACTGTAAACTCGCAACTGGAAGACCATCGTCAACCAATCCCTCTCCCAGAAGATCTAATGCGCAAGCTAGGACGTGGTTACTGCTTTAGTAAGATTGATCTAGCTAAAGCATATAATCAAATCTGTCTTTCTCCTGACAGCCAGAAGAAGCTGGCTCTCAGCACTCACAAAGGAGTTTTACTTCAGAAAAGACTTCCTTTCGGAATTAAATCCGCACCAGGGTATTTCCAAGAAATCATGGAACAGTTAACGCAAAATTTGCGAGGAGTTGCCGTGTATTTCGATGATATTTTGGTAAGTGGTGACAACGCAAAAGATCATTTGATGAACCTGCGAGCTTTGTTCAAAAGACTAGAAGAAAAAGGTCTTCGCTGCAACCGTGAAAATTGTGTTTTCGCCCAAGTATCAATTGATTACCTGGTTCACACTTTATCAAGTCGAGGAATTGCAAAAGGGTCCAAAGTTGATGCCATACTAGAAATGCCTACACCCAAGAACATTTCTACGTTAAAATCTTTTTTAGTATCTGTGCAGTTTTATTCTAAATTCTTACCTCCATATTTTTCGGAAATCACCGAGCCATTGTACAAGCTTACACGCAAAGGACAACAGTGGAAGTGGGGTGAAGTAGAAGCGAGAGACTGTACTTGCGCACTATGACCCATCTCTTCATCTCTTCCGTTGATTTATCTTGTGACGCCTCAGAATGCGGAATTGGAGCGGTATTATTTCATCGCTTTGCAGACGGAAGCGAGCGTCCGATTCTCAATATTTCTAAAATCTTATTGGCGACACAAAGACGCTACAGCCAAATACAGAAAGAAGCACTATCCTTAGTGTACGCTTTGAAGAAATTTCATCAGTTTCTGTACGGTCGTAAGTTCATTGTGGTTACCGATCACAAACCTTTAGTGACCTTGTTTGCCCCTGATAAAGGTACTCCTGCAATGGCCGCGAATCGACTTGCACGATGGGCATTACTAGTCCATCAATATGACTTACACGGTGGAATACCGTAGAAGCAAGGACCATGGCGATGCCGATGCTCTTAGTCGCTTGCCATTTTCAAATGAACCGAGTTTTGATGGGGAGGAGATGGAAGATGATGTCGATAGCGTTTGTTTAGTTCGATCAATCAGTCGTCAAATCAATCCTGACAATCCATTGCTTGTGGTCAGAGAGACTGCCAAGGATCCAATTCTTGCCCAAGTAATGCGATTTGTGAAGGAAGGATGGCCGCATGCATTTTCGGAAGAGCTTAAAGACTTCAAAAAGTTGGAAAATTCGTTGTCAAACAGAGAATGGTTGCGTTTTTTACGGCTTACGGGTAATAATTCCTTCAACCCTACGTAATCATATTCTTAAATTATTACACCTTGGACATTTCGGCATGCAACGGATGAAACAACTTGCCAGGTCAACTGTCTATTGGCCTAGAATTGACTTTGACATTGAGGATTTATGTCGCAAATGCACTTCCTGTGGCCAATTTCAAAATAAGCCGGATAAACCTTCAATCCATCCGTGGATGATGCCAGAAAAACCATGGTCAAGACTCCACTTGGACCATGCGATCAACTTTCTGGGAAGAAACTGGTTAGTCCTTGTAGACGCTTATTCAAAATATCCTTGCATTCATCCAACAACCTCAACGTCTTCGAAAAGTACTACTGCTATACTTGAACAAGAATTTGCTCATTTCGGATATCCCCACACGTTGGTGACCGATAATGCCACAGCATTCATGTCTCAAGAGTTCCAAGCTTGGTGCAAACAACGAGGCATTGTACATCTCACCGGAGCACCTTATCATCCAGCAACAAACGGTGCTGCCGAGCGTTTGATACAATCGTTCAAACAGGCATTGAGAAAATCCTCGTTACCTCCAAAGGAAGCTTTGCAAGAATTTCTAATGCAATATAGAAGAATTCCTTTTGCATCGGGACTGTCACCAAGCGAATTGTTGAATGGAAGAAGAATTCGCACCAAAATTGACACTTTGGTTCCATCCATTCCGCATCTCCTGCAGGGAAGACAGTCAAGACATGCGAGCAAGCATTCAAATGCTGAAGACTCGGAAGTGGTTTCGAAAGTCGAACATCATTTCTCACTAGGAGACCCTTGTTACGCACTGTACTTCGGCCCTAGAAGAGATCGTGACCCACGATGGGTGCCTGCGATAGTTACGAAAGTCCATGGTACACGAAGCGTCAATGTACGAGTCATTCCTCGAGGACCAACTTGGAGAAGACATCTTGATCAACTTCGACCTCGATACGGTTCGGATCAAGATGATGATCCCTGTGAAATCCCAACGAACGTTTTGTCTACAGAAACACTTCCAGCCGGGACTGACCACGCATCTAGTTCTTCTTTGATGAACCAACGCAACAATCCGAGATTACCAACCGGAGACGAGTACGGGCGATACAATCCACGACGAACAGCGAGAACAAAGAGACCTCCAAAAAAATATTGTTGCTAATATTTATATATATTTTTGTCGTAGTTTATTTGGGGAGGTGTTGTGATATTGTGCAATCGATGACGTAGTGTTTTCTTAAACGCTTCTAATCTTAATCAGCGCCTTCTGCTCGATCAATTATTGGACACGCGTATCTCCAAGCATAATTGTAACCAGTTAAATCTGCGCATCTATTTCGGTTCATCAGTCAGTTCAAAGCTATCAAGCTACTACAGCAAACGAACTAAAAGCATTCTATTTCAATACGGTTGTTTTTTGGCTAAGTGATTTTTGTGAATTTTAATTATTGTTATTTAATAAACCTGTTTATTCGTGCAAAGATACAACATTAGTTTTTTTAGTTTTTTAGAAATACGAGATGACTGAAATTTAAAACTGCTTGCTCGTCGTCGTCGTCGTTTGAAGGGTATCCACTCCAGGTCAGACACAAACAAGACTGGGGCCGAGGGTTTATCCTTTTACTACCCCAGACTGCTGTACTGCCTGGATCAGATGCTGGCAGTGATGTTATTAAGCCAGCATCGTGTTTCGTCATCCAAAACCGTCAGACCTTGCGCTCCTTGTGGTACCCGATGCATAGGGCACGCTGTTAGTATACATGGTCTGCGGTTTTCTTAGAGGCGCCGCACTCGCGATTCGGTGAAGGAGCGAGACCCCATTTGTGCATGGACGAATGGAATCGCCCAACACCAGTCCGCATGCGGTTGAGCTTAACCCAAGCTGTTTGGGGTAAGCCCATCCCAACAGGCCTGGCACCATTCTCGGGCACAAAAGCACGGAGCCTGGAAGCATTTTCACAGTACTCCGTTTTCCATTTGTGATTTGTCCATTCAGAGGCGCGGATGCCAAGTCTGGCAAGATTGTCCAAAAGATTCCGTGCACCTGGCACAAACGGGCGTCTGGATCTTAGTTTCACTTGGCGATTATCTGAGGACCCACTTAACAGACCATGCAAGATATGATCGGGGTCCAGATATCCACGGTAAGCCAAGGAGAGTGTCGCTCCCATTCGGCGAAGCTCAGCTGGCTGGATGCCTGAGAGTACAGGTAAGTGGTCCGTTGGAGTGGGACGCAGGCATCCAGTAACTATGCGCAAAGCGTCATTCAAGACACTGTTGATGAGGCGAGTGTGCGACACCAGACTGGCGCACAGTACTCAGCTGCTGAGTAGACTAGAGACAAGGTGGCTATGCGTAGTGTTTTAGCACCAGCACCCCATCCCGAGCCCAGAGTCGCCTCAGCAGTGTGACGCGCGAAGATAGTTTTTTGCGCAATGTCACTAAATGGTGACGAAATGTGAGCAATCTGTCCAGTTTTACCCCAAGGTAAGTAGGGGTTGGACAGAACGGTAAAAGTCTACCATTGTTGTAGACTTTTAGCTCACGTTTGGCCTCTCGGTTATTTAAGTGAAAGGCTGCCGTCACCGTCTTAGTGTGACTGAGCTTCAACCTCCAAGTCTGGAGATACGGTGAAAGTGTGGACATGTCTTGGCTTAAAGTCCCCTCCAAGTCCTTCCAATTTCCAGAAGAATGCAACAATGCTAGATCATCAGCATAAGCAAACTTTCTGGAAATCATGGAAGGAAGATCGTACGTATAGATGTTAAATAGGAAAGGAGCCAAGACCGATCCCTGAGGAACGCCGTTTTTAAGACGGCGTAGCCTACTTTGCTTGCTGTCACCGATGGTAAGGGTGAAACTTCGATTTCGGACAAGCTCCATGATCATTTTGACCATGTGCTTATCCGGAAGTAGTCTCAGCAGCTTGCATGTAAGGCCACGGTGCCAGACAGTGTCATAAGCAGCTGTCAGATCGATAAATACGGCACCGGCCTTCTTTTTAGCCTCGAAAGAATCCTCGATGTTCTGGGTTAGCAGAACAACTTGATCTACGGTTGACTTCCCGCGTTGGAACCCAGCCTGCTCTTTAGGGAGCAGTGGATCGACTAATGGTTCAACGAGGGCGTAGATAAGCCTCTCGAGGATCTTGTAGGGGACACAGAGCAAGATATCGGTCGATAACTCTTTGGGTCCCCCACGGGCTTTCCTGGTTTTGAGATCGCGACCACAAGCGCTCTTCTCCAAATCTTAGGAATTTTGAGTCGGCGCAAACAGGAAGAAATGAAGTCACGTAACCAGGACTTCAAAGCAGCTCCAGCATGGAGCATAAGCTCGGGGCAGATGGAATCAGGTCCCGGAGCTTTACCTGGTTTTAAATGCTGAAGGGCAGCAGCAAATTCTCTCTGTGAAAATTTGTCAGAGATATTTACTGGGTCTGGTGTTGTGGCCCTCCAAAGTTCAGACACTTCTTGAGAGACAAGTCGAGATGACTTGCGATCAACAGCCTCGTATTTCCCATTTCTAACCAACTGAGATGCAATAGCATCGGCTGAAACGGGACAGTGACGAGGAGAGTGTCGTGACCTACCAGTAAGGTTGTTCAAAATACTCCATGCTTTTTGACTAGAGTGTGAGAAGTCAATGCTCCGAACTGCCTCGGACCATCGATCCCTCCGTTTCCTGTCAAGCTTGGCAAGCAGAGCTGTAGCAGCTAAACTTGAGTCGTCTCCCTGAGGAGACTGCAGAAAGGTTTTATAAAGGGATTCACACTCTGCATCCCAACACGGAATATAGTTATTTCGATACCCGCGTGGGATAGTCTTTTTGGCTGCTTTCTTAATGGTGTTACAGAAGTCCTGGTTAGCCGCATCCACATCAAGTGAATCAGGCGACAACAAAGTCTTTGCGAATTTATTCGTCAAAGCAATGTATTGACTCTATTTGGCCTTGCGGAAGTTCCATCGCTTAACAGGCATGCTTGGCACTGCCTTGGTAGTGTAATAAGCGAAGGTCGATGTTGTGACCTGGGGAACTTGTCAAGGACACGTCTATCCGGTAAGCGACTGTTTGAACCTACGCTAGCGAAAGCTAGATCTGGATTGGTGCCAGTGTTCCAGCGGCCGGAATAAAAACTGGCGGCGTCCTTGGCATTATATAAGAAAGCAAGACAATTAATACTTTCCCAGCCAGACAAGCACTCACCGTCCGGACTGTTGTCGTTGTAACCCCAGTCAGCATGACGACAGTTAAAATCGCCAGCGTACAGACAGGGGTAAAGAAGTACTGGGAGATCCAGGGTTCGCAATCGCGTTGGCTGTGGTTTGTAGACATTGACTATTTTATAGCCATCAACGTCCACACACAACCACTCGATCTCCGATGTCGGTGGAGATTGGTCCAAAAGCGTGTATCTCAGTCGCTCGTGGACAAACGTGGCAAGACCATGCTTCCTGCTTAAAGAAGACCCAGCTAGTTAGTAGTTTGGTAGTACCAACTTCTCTGCATCAGTGCAGTGGGTCTCCTGCAGTAGGATGACGAGTGCCTCAGACTGCATAGCTAGGTGATGAAGAACGTTAATCTTGCTTGCAGTGAGGCCTTCGATGTTCAGCTGAAGAATAATGGGTCTTAGGAACCTGTTGACAATGTGCCCTAAAAAAGGCAGTTTTATCCTGTCATTGCCCCGTCCTGAAAAGGACGTTTGCCTAATAGCAGACCCACACTGAACATCGGAATGGGTGGATACCCTTCCGTTTTGGTAGGTTCGGTTTCGGTTTGTCATTTTTAAAATCAATGAACAGACTTACTTACGGTCCAGGCTGCGTGAAAGCACCTACCATCTGGGCCTAAAAGCACCTACCATCTAAAATATAGAATCTAAATACCATCTAAAATCTAAAACCTACCACGAAAAAGCCGCTGCGTTCTGCGAGCGAGCGGTTGGTCGAAAAACGTAAAAAATGCAAGCTCGGCTTGTGTTGTTCGAGCTTTACCTGTTTTCTAACGATGGACAATGTGTCCGGCAAAAGGCGTGCCCACACAGAACCGATTTGTCTGTGCATTGCCGCCGAACTGTGACGAGCGAAAGCAGCTCTGTGACGGAACGGTGTTGACGAAAGACGGTGAAATTGCGAAAGGCTGACAAAACGTAGCGACACGGTGCGTGATCCGATCACTTCCGACGGCGGGCCGAGCAAGGTCTTGAAAAAAGGATTGCCGGTGTGCCCAAAGAAACGACCGTCCGAAGGCGAGAAAAAGGCCGCGCTTTCTGGGTGACGTCAGCGGAAAGCGTTGCAAAGAAACGACTGACAGTCCCGCAAAACGTTAAACGAAAGAGAATTACCTGGTTAATCCTGCCAGTAGCTATATGCTCGTCTCAAAGATTAAGCCATGCAAGTGCAAGTACGGACCGGTAACTGCTTGCTAAGACAGGCAAGCAAAGGAAAGTGCGTAAAGTGTTTTTCGCAAGTACACATCAGAATGGCAGAAGTAGGTTTGGCAAAAAGCTATTAGATTCTTTGTTATTAATTATCATCTGACAAGCTGAAGACCAGACAAATTGTTGTTGGTCTGGTTTTTAGTAGTGCTTTTTAATTCAATACACATATTATCTGCATGTCATGTTGTCAGTTTATTTTGCTCTATTTTATAATGAAAATTATCCTATGTTATACTTTTACTAAAATTACAACGACATCATACAAAAATAAATACATATCAAGACGCCTATGAAAATTTAAAAATTAAAGTTTTTGGTTCTCACATCCCAATGACACTGCTCAATAAGATCTGGTGGAATGAAACTATTAAACAGATAGGCCTACTATAAAAATGTTAAATATGAGAACCATAACAACTTGATTTGGTTGTAGGCTCATGATGTAAATATGCAATAAAAGGTAAAATTAAATCTAAAACCAGTGGTGGATATTTAAGTTCAGGGGCCCGAGGCAAGGATTTTCAAAAATTGATATTCTCTAAAAAAGAAAAAGAGCTTTGATTTCGTCTTTCACTTTTTTGTCCAAAAATCATGGTGATCTCTAAAAAAAAGGTTTTCACTTTAGTTTCATCTCTGATTTCCCTATTTTACTCCCGAAATCAAGGTGTTCTCTAAAAAAAAAAAAAAAAAAGAAAAAAGTCTTCATCTCGAATCGATCTTGTATTTCCCACTTTCCGTCCCGACTTCATAATAACCTCTAAAAAACATCTGCAGCGAATTAAAACTGTATGTGCTATTTTCGAGAGAGGCCCCAAAAAAAGGGGGGGCCCGAGGCAACTGCCTTATTCGCCTCACCTAATATCCACCACTGCCTAAAACCTTATATACCAAAAACAAAAAAACATGTAACTTGCTTTGCTAAAGTAAATGTGACCTCCCAAGGTGTGCTTTAACTTTAAAACGGTTCAACCCATTAAGCTTACCGTATACGTCCCGATTTAGGCGAGACAGTCACGATTTTTAGGGTTTTATTCCAACGTCCCGAGTTAATTTGTTGTGAAAATTGGGTTCATAATTACTCGTTTTATAATGTCCAATAATAATAGTTGTTATACTGGCTGCTATGCAATCAGAACAAGTTTGTTTTTCTTGTTAAAAAGATCATTGATCAAATCAATTTAACGACATACATTACGTAAGGTCCAATTTTTAGTCATTAAACGATATACGTACAAAGTAAAAAATTATTGTTTTAATCAGTGTATTTTGAGACTATTAAAATTTTTGGCTTGAATTTCAGCAGTAAAATGGTGGCAAAGTTTTAATGATGTAATTTTATAAATTCTGTTCATGACACCATTTAAAGTCCAAATCCAATATCAGGCTACTATCAAATTTGAGCCGAATCCAAGTCCACTATGGAATGAGTCTTTGTAATCTAGACTCATCAAAGCTTGACTCCAAGTCCACAAAATCTCGAATTTACGGTATAAAATTATCGTCTTTTATATATTCTTTTATATATATATATATATATATATATATATATAATTAACTTACAGACCACAAAATTTTTTTAATTTAACATTAATTTTATTTGCCCCAACAGACTGTTTCGCCTGCCTGGGCTCGTCAGGGGGCGGTTAAAAATCTGAAAAACAAAATAAATAAATAAATAAAAAAAATTAAAAAATACAGTTTAAACGAAGCGCTTGAATTCCGGCGAAAAAGCGTAAAACAACAACAAGAAAAAACAAGAGAAAAACTACGGTTGTAAGGTTAATCGATAAATGAATTTTATTGCCAAAGAAAAAGTGTTTTTTACGTAGCTTGCTCTATTGTTTGAAAATAATGGGTAAATATAAAAAGTTTGCATTAAAAATGCGTTAAAATTAAATTAAATAGTCTACACATTGGAAATACGATAAACAGATGCTAAAGAAATGCGTTTAAAATGACAATTATTAGGATATGAATTAAAAATTAAAACAGTAAATTTTTTTTATACAGGGTATAATTTAAGAATATTTTCAGTTCGATAAGTATGTAGTGTAGAGATGGATTGATTTGTTGATCAAGTAAGTGGACAAAGGTGTGATGTAAAAATAAGGTAAACCGAGTTTGTAAATATATTTATTAACTGCCAGCGTAATTAAAACTTCGTAATTTAAATTTACTTCGATGTCGACATTTTGAGACCAACTCCGAGCGTTTATTTAGTAATTTATTTGGGTCAGCCTGGAATATTTGTAATTTTTCTGATAAGCACAAGTTGCATGTTTTTGAACCACATTGGTATGGAGTTGCGTGTTGTACAATTTTCCATCTTATTTCTGGCGATAGTCCTGATTGTTTTAATTTCCAAACGGCTTTAGATAGTTCGGTGGAGTTAATTTTTTTACTGTCTTTAAAAGATTGGTTATGGTTATTGTATCGGAGTTTAAATGATGTTTCGCAGCTGCCGTAATAAAACTTGTCAGTTTCATCAGTTTTCAGGGAGGCTTTATAAACTACTGAGTTTCTGCAACATTTTCCGTTAAGTGGGCAGTTTTTATTTGATCTGCAATTGCATTGTTTGGCGTCTACTTTGTTGTCCGAGTTGTTTAGGCGTGAAGTGTTTTGCTTATTTATCATAGATTTCATATTTGGCATGCAACTATAGCTCAGTTTTATGTTGTTTTTGTTAAAAATTTTGTGGTATTTATTGCTTCGTGGGAAGTGTTTATTGAGAAGGGTAAAAAATTCTTTGCCAATATTAGTGGTGACTTCATCATTGAAAGGAGGGTTGAACCAAATAATCTTTCTTGTTCTGTTTCTTGATCGGTTTTTTGAGGTTGAGTTGAATTGATCTGTTTGTTTTGGTTCTTCTTTTACATAAGTTAATTTTTCTCTGTATCCGCTTTTTTCAAGGGCTAGTTGATATTCTGGGATTGTTTTATCAAATTCTTGTAAGCTGTATGAATTTCTAGATAAGCGTGATGATATCATTTTGGGTAATTGTTTTTTTATATTAAGGGGGTGATTCGATTTTGCATTTATATAAAGGGGTATGTCTCCGGGTTTGCGGTATGGCCAGTATTTACCTGTAGTTAAATTTAGGGTGACATCTAAAAAATCAGTTTGTAAAAGATTGGATTCTGTTGTTATCTTGAGACCGTTGTTTTCAAAAATTGATGATATGATTTTCTTGATTCTTTCGATGACTGGTCTTGATTTACTGTTTATTACTGCCAGGCCATCGTCTCTGTATAGTCCCAGGTGTTGATTTTTTATGGTTTTATTAAGTTCGTGTAAAAGATACAGTCCAACTAATTCACATATTTCTGCCCCATCGTATGAGCCCATTGTTACGTCAAAAAAGTTGCCGTTTTTCTTTGTCCACGTACTTTGATCGCCAAATAATACAGATTTTCTGCAGTGCATAATGATGTTGATAGTGTCATCATCAATATTGACGTATTCTTTTGCAAAGTTAATAGATTTTTTCAGTAAATTTTCGGTTATGGATGGGTAGAATTCAATGATGTCAAACTTTATAAATTTGCAATTGTATTTGTTTGGTATGTTTTTGAACCAAGATATTACCTCGGATGTATTTCTCCATTGATGGAGGTTAGTTTTAGAGCGAATTACCTTATTTATTTTGTCTAAACATTTTTTGCTGATCATACCGATTTCCGATTTTGCAGGGTTGATGAGGCGGCATTTTGGGTTGTTAACAAAATTAGGTTTGTGGTCTTTGAGAGTGATGAATGCTTTTCGAGTTGGAAAACGTTCAATGCGGTACGACAATTTCAATACGACAATTCGGTTATATATATATATCAAGAACTTCTAAATCAAGGACATGCATTGTCTATGTCCAGACTTTGCTAGCGAAGGCGATCATCTTTACTGTATAAGTGCTAATGTATTACTGAAATCAATTAATGATTGGTCCGTAATTGCTTCAGACAAAAGCATTAAAACGTTTAAACGCATATTGAGGGATAAATACCCAAATATGTGATACCATGCCCACAGAACTACCCTTGAGTGAAATACCTGAAACCTGCCATATACAGCGCTAAATAGACATAAATATTTAATATGACATAAAAACTTTCACACATAAAAATTACAGTTATAAGAAATAAAAAAAACTTTTCAATTGCTAATAAACTTAATCGGACAAGCGCGCTTTCTTGATTGATGTCTGGAGGAGGACGGCGTTCTTTTGCTGATCCTTTTCCAAGTTATGCAGACCTTTCAAAAGTACATTTGCCACGTGTCGTCTGAGCTTGTCACTAGTGTTCAGGTTATTGTAGTCCTCCATCACTTGCAGAATCATCATGAGTCTCCTGCAGCAGCAGGCCCTGTGTCTGGCTTTGGTGATAAAGGCAAGTCCACATCGCACAAGGTCAAAAGTGGTTTGGTGGGGGATTTTCAGGGAGCCTCGTGAAACTTCGGAGATAAAGGCACTGACTTCTGTTGAGATTAGTTCATCCTCCTCATTGAAGATCAGGTGTTCCTCACACTTTTTCTCCAGCCACCCTGCCACATAGGCTGCACTGCTTTCCTCATGGATAGAGAGTGAAGGCTCAGTGCAGTCCTCAATGAAAGTGGCGTCCTCAGCATCGATGGCACTAGTAACACACGTGTGAGCCATGGTTTCCCCATTTACGTCCAAGGTCTCCAGATAAGAAGCGGCATGTCTAGCCAGGCGTTTTTTGCAGCCAGTCAAGACATCCCCAGAAGTCATAAAAGCATTTGCACCAGTCGATTGCCTGTACACAGAAAATTCACCCTCTATCCTGTCACTCTGCAGCTCACGAAGAAGTACATACTGGAAGCCAGCATGGGTCAGGAGGTGTGCACAAATGGAAGTCAGGCCTTGCATGGTCTGCACAAGTGCTTTCTTAGTGTCATGGGTTACACACTGCTTTCTGCCTTTTCCGTGCCCAGAAGGGGCTTTCTGGAAAATCTGTAGATAATCGGACAAGTTGGTAGTGGTGTGGTCCTGAACATGCCGGTGGGGATCATTTAGCCTCACTTCTTGATGTTTTGATGACACATTCACAACATTCCACCAATTAAGCACAAATTGAATAAAGTCGGCTGTGTCGCCACACTTCTGGAGCCTGAGGGCAGCTTCAACTTTGTCGTTGAAAACTTTCAACACGTGCTGGACATTCTACAGTTGAAGTTTTGAAGGTCGAACAGCAGCATCTGTCAGGGGAGATGTTTTCAAAAGGTTTGCCTTCTCAGCATCGTATAGCTTTCTGACGTCGTTGAAGGAACCAGTGACTTGGTTGTCGAAAGTCATCTTTTGGCAAGCCTCTGAAACAAAAGGAACAAACAGTAAAATCATCTCATGCTGGCATTTTTTGTTGTGGTGCTGCAGTATTCATTTCATTTTTTTTTTCTGTCACTGATTAAACAAAATTTTTTCACGTAAGAACTACATGAAGATATAATTATTTTGTAAGTGCTTTTTCTTAGGCTATTTTAAGTAAAATCACGAGTAATAATTGTTCGCTGTTGGTACTTAAATTTTTTTGCAAATCATATTTTTATAATAGATACGAAGTCTTTGCATAGATAATAATATTTAAATTTCTTATTAAGAGCAATCAAAATTGACAAATCTACTTATTGCGCAAAAAAACTCTCACAAACAGAAATGTCGAAATACAGCAAAACGCAGTCCAATGCATGAATACCAACACAATTAAAAATTAAATAAAAAAATCACGGAATTGTTATTCTTTTTATTCGTCAATTAAGTTCCAGTTATAATCAAAGATTTTCATTTAAAATAAAATAATTTTTTTTCAAGCTTTTTTTCAAAATTTGTATTAAAATGTTACATACAGCAAATCAAAAATAGTGTAGACTCACCTGATATCCAGTTGTTTCTTATACACTTCAATAGATGCACTGTGTCAAACAGTAGGTACCAACTCCGTGTGTTATCTAAAGGATGAGTAGCAGTGGCAGGGTAATCCGACTCTGATGGACGATCGAACATCTTGCAGTAAAGCTGGTTGATCTTGTGGTTGTCTGTGATGGACCCAAGAACAGTGCCTCCAGCCTGTTCTACAACCATGGCAGCCTGCTTCACCACCTCAAATTGAAAAGAAGCTGTTAATTTATGGACAGGTGTAACAGATACCATGATGCTGGGGCCTCGATGAAGACACTTGGACATGACGCAAAGCATTGAAGTGGCTTTTGCGTTGTGGTCATTCTTTTGTGTTCATTTTGTGGCCAATGCTTCTCACAAATAAAAAAAGATTTAGCATTTGCAACATTAAAGTCTTTGCGAGGAGGAATCACAGCCAGCCACCTCTGCCCCTCAGGATCAAGCCTGGGCAGTTTGAATATTCCAAGTTTTGATAAAAGGTCGTAGTTTCCTCTACAATTCACAATTCCACATTTATTCGGCATAATTACGTAAATTAATGCTCTTCGAAAAAAGAGAAAAATAATTATCAATATTACTCACAAACCTTGACCGGTCTGACCGGCCGGTAAAAAACCGGTCGAAACCTTTTGTTTTTTGACATTACAAAGTATATCATTTAAAACAATTTTATGGATTGTTTTGTTTCTAAAGTTATTTAACAACGCGACTTCTGAAATGGAGAGTCGTCCGTGATGAAAATTTACCATGTCGGCCGTAATGAAAATTTAGTACCGCAGCGTAGTTAAATCTAACCTATTCTTTGACCTCCTAACCCTCACCCCTATAAGGGTGAGGGTTAGGAGGTAAAGGTATAGTGGGTGTAAAGGTATACTGTACAGTAAGTTAGGGTGAGGGTTAGGAAGTCAGGAGATAGCTTTAACTACAAAAAAATTTTCATCACGGCCGACTCTCCATTTGAACCCGATTTCTTAGTGTGAGTAAGTTTGAAAAAATTGTAAAAAGTGGTCAATATGCATGGAAAATTCACTTGTCATTTATTCAGAATGATGGGAAAAAGTTGAGCCCTCGACAGTTGAATATCTTTTTCTAGTAGTAGTAGGCCCTAGAGCCCTAGGCCTACGACTCAACTTTATCTTCTTTATGTAAGCTCGTATTTACTGTGCGTTCTACACTTAAAATAAAACAATGATTGATTGAGGAGGTCACCTAAATTTTCTGAAATTTTGATAGCTTTGAAGTAACACTACCTGACTACATTTTACGACCACTTGCAGCGACGCTGTTGATTTGACAAGTAACAACCCTTAAAAAACAGTCAATTACCAATCAGAACAATGCGTTTATCTGCCGGCCAACCGGAGAATGGTGTCGCCGGGTCACTAAAATAGCCTATTATCTTAAACAGGCCTAAATAGGCCTACCTATTACCTAACACTCGCCTATCCCTATGGCAACCAGTTTTGACACTCCACCTAACTTTCCTCAATTTGCTATAAATTTTAATGCTGTTCTTATTTAATTTTAAAAATCATTAAACGGTATTTCTTATTATTCTTTTTAATTATAATGAAACTTGAGTACACCTTTACTAGGATTAAACTGCCTCGGTAACATACATTTAAATTTTCGTAAATGAACCTACCATAGTTAGCATTGTGGATCACAAAGTCTACCCTATGATGTAACAATAAGCTTTTATCGGCTGTGCAAATTAATAGAAAAAACAGTCGCCTTCGCTAGGATTATCTGAAACTAGCGCCTGCATGTCCTTGATTTAGAAGTTCTTGATATATATATATATATATATAACCGAATTGTCTCAAAATGCTGGTATAGTGCTCGATAAGCAGGTTAGAGCAATTTATTTAAAATTAAAAACACTACAACAAAAAGATTGAAACCACTACAGCCTGTTTCATCTTGTAGAATCGTCAGGTGGTTACTAGAAAATCAAAAATGCAGTTAGTTTTAGTAAAAATAAAACGTAGTTAAATTAGTCTAGCAAACAATACAACTCCTGTGACGTCATAGAAGAAAAAAATATAAGAAATGCAAGTATGGAGGCTTGCATTCACTTAGAAATAAGGGAAGGCGAGTTTGGTGTGTTGAAATAGGTGTAAAAGAGAAAATTTTATAAAGCAATAAAAAGGGGGAACACTGCAGATTTATAAAGTAGAAAGGGAAGGTACAAGCGGATTAAGGCAAAAGAAAAGGGTGATTCAAGTGTACAAAATTAGATAGGTCATTTATTTAATTTATAGTGAATTTGTTTTAGTGGCGGTATACATCGTTTCTTACTTTGTAATTAAAAATCTTATTCTAATAAAAATAATGAATAATGTGGCGCTCGGCAAGCAGGTCAGATCGGTTTGGATTGAAACATTACAAAAAATTACAAAAATTACAAAAAATCAGTCAAAACCTCAACAGTTTGTTTTACCGCAAGGGTCGTCAGGTGGTGTAAAGAAAATACAGTAAAATAAAACACAATCACAAGGGGATAAGGTGAATTAATAAAGTACGTTATCTACTATCTCCAAGGTATGCCAAAATTTGACAACAGTTTATAAGGCGTGAAATGCGAGAAAATACTAAAATTGTCCCGTAACGAAGTAATGAGTAGTCAAAATGCGAAATGATGATAATAGTGAAATGTTTTGACGGTTGGGTGCAAAAATTGGGTAAGAGCGGGAGTTTAATATGAAATTAAGATTAAAATAAGAATTACAAAAAATACAGAAAATACAAAATTGCTGAAAGTTTCAAACTGCAGAAAACTAGGAAAAATTTCTTAATTTAAATTTATTTGTATGTCGGCATTTTCCATTTAGCTCAGTTTTTTTGTTTAGAGAAGTGTTTGGGTCCGCTCGGAGAATGGCGAGTTTCTCTGATAAGCAGAGGTTGCATTCTTTAGCTCCTGGGTGGTAAGGAGTGGTGCGGGTCGCGATATTCCATTCAATACAGGGGTTTTGTCCTGTATCTTTAAGTTGCCAGAAAGCTTTCGATAGTTCGGTTGCATTGCACTTCCGTCGAAACTTGAAGCTTTGATTATGGTTGTAGAAACGAGTTTTGAATTCCGTTTTACTACAACCATAGTAGTGCTTTTCCACGTTGCCAGATTTTAAGGTGGCTTTGTAAATAATAGAGCTTTCTCGACAATTGCCTTTCAAAGGGCAGCTGGTTTTGTTTTTGCAGTTGCAAGGTGGTGTGATGCAAGCAGATTCAGCCCTGTTCGATAACAGCTTTTTGTTGTGCCTGGATATTATCGCTGCCATATTGGGCATGCAGCTGTAGCTCACTTTTATGTTATTTTTGTTGCATACCCTGTGCAAACGGTGATGAGGAGGAAAGTGTTTAGCGAGCAGGCGCAGAAATTCTCTGCCAATGTTGGTTTTTACATTCTCGCTAAATGGTGGGTTAAACCACACGATGTTTCGTTTTCTGGCTTTCCTCGGTTTACGATTGTGGTCTTTTTCATACTCCAATTCATCAGGATGTCCAATAATACCCTGTCGCATTTTGACTACTCATTACTTCGTTACGGGACAATTTTAGTATTTTCTCGCATTTCACGCCTTATAAACTGTTGTCAAATTTTGGCATACCTTGGAGATAGTAGATAACGTACTTTATTAATTCACCTTATCCCCTTGTGATTGTGTTTTATTTTACTGTATTTTCTTTACACCACCTGACGACCCTTGCGGTAAAACAAACTGTTGAGGTTTTGACTGATTTTTTGTAATTTTTGTAATTTTTTGTAATGTTTCAATCCAAACCGATCTGACCTGCTTGCCGAGCGCCACATTATTCATTATTTTTATTCGAATAAGATTTTTAATTACAAAGTAAGAAACGATGTATACCGCCACTAAAACAAATTCACTATAAATTAAATAAATGACCTACCTAATTTTGTACACTTGAATCACCCTTCTCTTTTGCCTTAATCCGCTTGTACCTTCCCTTTCTACTTTATAAATCTGCAGTGTTCCCCCTTTTTATTGCTTTATAAAATTTTCTCTTTTACACCTATTTCAACACACCAAACTCGCCTTCCCTTATTTCTAAGTGAATGCAAGCCTCCATACTTGCATTTCTTATATTTTTTTCTTCTATGACGTCACAGGAGTTGTATTGTTTGCTAGACTAATTTAACTACGTTTTATTTTTACTAAAACTAACTGCATTTTTGATTTTCTAGTAACCACCTGACGATTCTACAAGACGAAACAGGCTGTAGTGGTTTCAATCTTTTTGTTGTAGTGTTTTTAATTTTAAATATATATACAGTAGAATTCCAATTATATAGACTCGGGCAAGTCTATATAACGTGTATTGTCTATAAAAAATGTACCGGCTGCTCTCAAAGAAATATTTGAAAATATATATTTCTTACATATAAACTATTAGTCTTAAAGTAAATAGTATTTATTCATCAGTTTCATCTGTAGTCAAAGCAATATTTTGCATGGCATGTTCAAAATACAGTAAATTTATTTTCAAAAAGTCTATATAATAGGTATTCTACATAATTTGTCGTCTATATAACAGGTATTCTACAAAATTTGTAGTCTATATAATTGGAATTCTACTGTATATATATTATATATTCCATTCTTCCATGCATTAATTAGGTCTCGCTCCTTCACCGAATTGCGAGTGCGGCGCCTCTGAACAAACCGCAGACCACGTTCTAACAACATGCTATCAGGCGTAACACGAAGCACCAGACCAGACACTTTTGGATGTCAAAACTCAATGCTGGCTTAACAACATTACTGCCAATATCTGATCCGGGCAGCACAGCAGTCTGAACTAGTAAAAGGATAAACTTATAGTCCCGGTCCTGTTTTTGTCTGGCCTGGAGTAGGTGCCATTTCAAATGACGAGGTCCTGTGATTACCCTAATTTAGTTTTTTTCAATATTCAGATTATTGGTATAATTTGTGACAAAATACGCTGAGATTGCAAAATTAACTATTTTTTTTATAGAGGAGAGAGTATACAAAATACTAGTGCTTGGCTTCCATCTAATTAATTTAACACTAGGCACTTTACTTCCTATTGGACTGTGAAAAGCATTGATATCTGTCTTGTACTAAATGTAGGCATTATTAAAAAAAAAACAGTTAAGAATTAAAGGCTCACGGAACAATTTGTTCAGAGTCCAAAGAACAAGCCATTTTGAAAAAATGTTTTTTTACCAGCAAAACCGTAAACTTTTAACGCTTTATCGTCCGTTTTTAGGTTTTACATGAAAAAAGTTCATGTAGTGTGTTTTGGCAGTTGAAATTGCATTAGAAATGCAACTGAAACAAAACTTAAAATAAGTTTTAAACCCCCATTTTTTTAAACGTTACAAATTTGTAACGGTGGTCAATAAAGCACATAAGTTCAATTCAGTTTAGTTTATTAGTTTTGTACTTCAAAACGAAAAATACGTTAATATATGTGACAAAAAATTTTTTGAAAGCACAGGAAGGCAGCGAAATGACCATATGGTCTTCTAGTCAACTGCCTCCCTCTAAATAGTGGGACAAAAAAAGTTTTTTTTATCAGAAAAACACAACAGTACATTTAGAAAAACAATGAAGAATTAATAGCAATATTAGTTGTCATTAAATAACTTTCCACGTGCGAGCTGACTTCATCAAATTGTTGTGGCATCTTATCTAATATTGACCAGTTAAAAAAAGTATAAATTTCTTCTTAAATTCATTATAAGAAAGCAACTTTAATTCGAAGAGTACTTTTTGCCATATTTTAGGTCCAATGTAAGAAAATGTCTTTTTATTTAATTCTGTTCTCTTTCTAGGTTGAAAATGATTTTGTTTCCATGCCAATCTTTTTTTATAATAATACTTTTGGGCTATATTTATTATAGTTTGGGACTCATTCTTTGCTAAACTTTTATTAAAGCAAAACATTGTTTTTGTAATTTCAAGTTAAGAATATCTTTTAGTTTTAAGAAATTCAATTTTTGAAAAAAAGGATTTCAGTGGATCCAGGGCAGTAGTCGAAGCCAGTCCCCACGTTGAGACACAATATTGAAGATAAGAGTAAGTTCAAGTATAATATACTGTTTTTAGTGTTGTAGTTTGAACATAGTTCCTCAGTTTGAGTAGTGCCCAGGAACCACTGGAGAGCTTAGAGCAAACATGTTGTATATGAGACTTCCAAGAAAGCTTATCATTAAAGATTACACCCAAATATTTTATTTCATTTATTTGTTCTATATTTGTTTTCTTATTCTAATATCAAAGTACCTGGCTGATGTTTGTTTGGTTAAAACTATAAATTTTGTTTTATTAGTATTTAATGACAATTTGTTTAATTTCAACCATTAATCAATTTTGACCAGTTCAGAGTTAACATTTTTATTCAACAGTCTTGGACAAAAGTTTGTCAGTGTGAGAACTGTGTCATCTGCAAACGATTTCGTATTAAAATTGGATACTAGAGGCATGTCATTGATATATATTAAAAATAGTAATGGTCCAAGAGTAGAGCCTTGTTGTACACCACAGGTTACATGATTAAATTTTGACTTACTATTGTTCACAACTGTAAACTGTAATGTTGTTTAAATAGCTTTCAAGGAGCTGTAGTGGCAATCCACGGATGCCATATTTTTCCAATTTTGCAAGCAAAATTTGGTGATTTATAGTATGAAATGCTTTTTTTAGGTCAAGAAACACAGCACAAGTATATTTTTTTTGGTCAATATTTTTAGCAAAATTATTAAATAATTGCCTTACTGCATCTAATGTAGAAGAGTTTTAGTAAAATGGTGAATTAATGTGTTGAATTTTATTGAAAAGTTTGGTACTTTCTTGAGCAGTTGTTTTCAACCAAGGGATCGTTTTGCTTTTTTCTAGGGGTCGCAAAAAGTTTTTTATAAATAATATATAAGGTAAAATATTTAGGCAATATTAAATTCATAATTACTATTTCAGAATTTGCATAAATTCATTTATCGGTAATTAATTTATGGGCATAATAAGAGCGCCACCAGAAAATACCTGAGTTTTGGGACAAAACTTAAGAAATAGGAAGAAAATAAATAAAAACCTTTTTTTGTTTTTTTTAGAGAACACCATTGGTTTGGGACGAAAGTGAAGAAATTGGAGGAAGAAAATACGTGAAGACTTTTTTTTGAGAACATCTTAGTTTGGGCACGAAACTAAAGATATCGGAGGATAAAAATAGATGAAGACCTTTTTTTTTTTTTTTAGAGAACACCTGAGTTTTGGGAGGAAACTTAAGAAATTGGAGGAAAATTTTGCGTTCATTGTTACTCTCATTTTTATGCAATTTCTTTTCAGTGTACCATGTTTGCGGCCCTTTCTCAAATTGCAAAAAAAATTTTGGCCCTGTGACGCGTTTCGGTTGGAAATGGCTGTTTTAAACTGACACCATGTCGATCACTATCCGAGCGCTCTTAACTTTTCGACCACGCTTTTTATTCAACAGAGGGATTATTTTTAATCAATTTTTGTCAAGAAAGGATTACAAATGCATTAGATAGCCCAACTATGGCTAACAAATTTTTTCAAAGAGGTCGTAGTTAAAGTGGGTTGCTGTATAAAAAAGGTTGAAAGCCACTGTTTTAGAAAGTCATACTTCAATGTCAACTACTAGAAAAAAAAATTATTAGACTTCTTTTTTCAACTGTGATCAAATACAATGCTAAATTTCTTTTCTGCGACGTAAAAAAATAAGAAAAAGTCAAAAGGTAACTTGGTTGAAAAATCACATTGGTTGAAGTTTTTCTGGGTTTCCAATTGAAACGATAAAATATAAGTTGTATCAAATCTGTTGATAAGGTCAATCAAGAAAAAAATTTTTTTCTAAGACAAAAAAATACAAAAATTTAAAACGTGACAAATTTGTTGAGTTGGGCGATAGAGAGTTAACTCTTGTCCTTTCACTATGGGCCTTTTGTCCATTAGCTGCGCTATTTTAGGAGTTTTTCAAGAATTAAGCAATATTTAATTATAATTTCCCCATTGATTATAAAAAAAATTGTTTCAATTTTATATGATTGAAAAGATGAGTTTTTCCTAAGTACAATGATATAAAACGTTTAAAAATTTGTTCAAAAACAAGTTTGCAATAAACAAAATAAAAGACCCCACATTTTTTCTTTCAAAAAATCTTTTTTTTCTCCAATAATTACGACTAGCGACAAGATAATTCAAATTTTCAAGTCGCTACTTGTCGCTAGAGTTCTACTCTGTCTGGCAGAAAAATTTCGTCTGAATATTTTGCAAAGCGCGAGCGCTGTGCTCGATTTATCTCCCAGGGGAATATGGCGAAAGGTATATTATTTTGTGCTTGCGTCCATTGTTTGAATCTTTGCGCGGCATTGACTATGATCTAGAAAAAAAGTTTCTGCTTTTTTCGTGACAATTTATAAAGAAGGAATGGCAAGCTCATAGCTTATATTAGCTTGTTCAGCAAAGTAAGGTAGTTTCTTGTCACTCAATAAATTCTTATGTAACAAATTTTGATCGATTGATGTATTTTTGCTGAAGCATAAAACTACACCGGTAATATGTTTTAGCAAAATATTTTCAATTGGCTGATATAGAATTTGCAACTTTAGCAAATAAAAATTTATAAATGAATTTTTTTAATGCAAATACTGAAATTTTCTTTGTGATAAGCCATAAACCATTTTTACGAACAGAAGGTCACCGTGGATATGGCACACCAATCCTTTACAATTTTTCATTTTTAGTTTCCATATTTGTCCTCCTAACACGCGAAAAAGCTTCGCAAACGCTATAAATAGAGCAGCTGTCAAGCAAGTATTACGACCTGCTTCCGCAGACTCCAAGATATTGCAGTCCGATTCCGAGCTATTGAAGCAAATAATATATAATTTAGAAAAAAGAGGGACCCGCAATTTAGACGAAACATTTCGTGTTCAAAAATTTGTTTTTAAAATAACATAGAACCAAAAATCAGTTTTTGAAAAATATTTTATTTCTAAAATTTACTTGATTGATAGTGTACGTATGTATTCTTTACTTCATAAAGCTTTATTAATCTTACAAAAAAAACTTTTTTTATAATTATGACCTGATTAGTAAATTATAATTTATTAAATTGAACAACTTATCTCTATACGGTTCGTAACAGAGCTTTCAGATGTTTTTTTTGCTGATTAGAAATTCTGACTTCGCATCAAAGCGCAGCGGTATATAAAGGGACGTACGCATTTGCTTGGGTATTGTGACGTAACAGAGAGTTTTTCAGGAAGTTTAGCCAAAAAAATTATGCCTTGTTTCTTTTTTTGCTCATTTTGTGTCACGTGACATGAGCTCATTTTGTCCCTCCCGTCGTGAAAGAGTTAAAATCTTATACACTTTAAAACTTAAATTACCTCTTATTTATCGTCGTCGTCTTATCTACATATTTATAGGCCTAGTTCTGGAAAATCGTTTAAGTCTATGATTAAAATTTACTTTCGGGTCTAAAAATTTTTGCGGTAAAGTGCTTCAAAAATTACCAGTTATAAATTCTGAAATTATTTAATAGATTTAAGCGTTTTTTTATTTGTGGAAGCACACACGAATATTATACTGTAATCGGTGAAGAGGTGTCAATACTGACGAGTAAGTTCTATAACGATTTTCTTCTATCATCGAAGAATTAGAAGGAATAGAATTGGGGGACCCGTGTCAACTTTTTAAATCAATTGAGAGAAATATAAAATTGTGCACTAAAGTTGACTATTTTTTATTTGGGCACAAGCTTTCGTGGGCTACTGCTCACTTCGTCAGGTGCAATGGAATAAAAATGCAATCAAAAGAAGATTTTACACAACGGCATTAAACGCAACAAACAGAGATATGTGGCATAATGAGATACAAAAAATATCGGATAAAAAAGACTAAGTTTGAGAAAATATGGTAGTGCGGTAAGTTACAGAAATTTAAACAAAAAACAAATGCGAGAAAATGGCATGCAAGTATAGAACGATGCGAAATGGATAAAAAAGTAAAAAACATAAATGACCCTCACGTTTACAAAAATAAATATTACACGTAGTTAGATATGAACGAGTAGTCTCTATTTAAACCTTGATTAATGCAATCGAGTTTGAAAATAATTTTTTGCTCTTCCACTTCCTGTTGTTGCTTTGTTTTACCTTTAACTTCCTTGATTACTGCTAATTTGAGATTGTCCAAAGTGTGGTCAGGTTTGGTGAAATGTTCGGCTACTGGTTTGTTTCTGTTGTGCTTGATGTCGCTCCTGTGTCCGTTCATCCGTTGTCTGATAGAGTTGCTTGTTTCTCCAACATTGCTTTAGGGCAGAGATTGCATGAAATTGCATATATGATATTAGATGAATTGCAGCTAAAGTTTCCGTATATTTTTATTGGGACTCCGTCGTCGTCGTCATCGTTTGAAGAGCATCCACTCCAGGTCAGACACAAGCAGGACTGAGGCCGAGGGTTTATCCTTTTACTACCCCAGACAGCTGCACTGCCTGAATCAGATGCTGGCAGTGGTGTTATTAAGCCAGCATCGAGTTCGTTAGGACCAGTTATTGTAGGGTAGTATTTATGTTGGGGCAGAGATGGCATTTAGGAGATTTGCAGGGAAAGGTGCCCGTGATGAAATGTTCATTTGGTAAGGAGGCAGATGTGAGTAAAAGTTTGAGATTAGGAGGTTGGCTCTATAACATAAGTGGTGGTGCAGAGAAGATTTGGTTAAGATGTGGGTCTTTGTTTAGTAAAGGTTGCAAATTTTTGACGAATTTGTTGATAGGTCTAAGATAAGGGTGGTAAGTGAGGACTAGGGGTGTGCGATCAGATTCTGATTTGGTTTGATATTTGAGAAGGGCTTCTCGGGGAATGGACGTGGCCTTAATTATTTGGTTTTTGACAGTTTTGGGTTTGTATCCAAGTGTGGTAAATGCATTTTTTAATGTTGTCAATTGTAAATTTAATTCTTTTTTATCAGAACAGATACGCTTGTAGCGTAGAGCTTGGCTGAAAATTATGGAGGCGAAGAAGGTGTGTGGGGGATGGAAACTGGTGGGGTGTAAATAGGTTTGGGAATGGGTGGGTTTTTATATAATGAAGTTTGGAGTGTGTTATTTTTTAGTCTAATAGTGGTATCCAGAAAATTAACTTCTTCGGTCGAGTGGTTCATTGTAACGTGAATGTCCTGGTCCTCTGAGTTAAAATCTTTGTAAAATTGCAATAGTTTTTCCTCTCCGTGTGTCCATAACAGAAAGATGTCATCGATGTATCTGAGGTATATTAATGGTTTATTATGGGTATTTTGTAAAAAGTTTTCTTCCAGGTTGGCCATGAAGATATTAGCATACTGAGGAGCCATTTTTGTTCCCATTGCAGTACCTTTGAGTTGCAAAAATTGTTGGTTTCCAAAGTTCAAATATTTATGTTTTAAAATGAATTCAGTTGATTGGATGATGACGTCAGTTAGTTGGTTGTCAGGAATTCGGTTCTTTAGGGCTTTTAGTCCGTTGCTGTCGGTTATATTAGTGTAAAGCGAGGAAACGTCCAGGGTGGCCAAAATGCTATTTTGCGGTACTGTTTTGATTTTCTTTAGCTTGTTTAAAAAGTCGGTAGTATCTTGAATAAAACTATTGGCAGCCTGTGCATAAGCTTTGAGTAGGGTCTCTACGAAGTGTAATAAGTGTTCAGTAACAGTGTTATTGTTAGAAATAATGAGTCGGCCAGGATTGTTAGGTTTGTGGATTTTGGGTAGAAGGTAAAATTTTTCAGGTTGGGGATTGGGGGGAATGTAGGATAAGAATTGGGATTTATAGGGATCTGGAAAAGATTTAATAAGTTTAGTTAGCTCTAATTTGAAATTCTTGGTCGGGTCTAAAGAAAGTGATTGGTAGTTTTGTTGGTGGTTGAGTTGATCTTTTCCTTCCTTTATATAATCTGATCTGTTTAAAATTACGGTAGCCGCCTTTGTCAGCTGGTTTAATTATATTTTTTTTTTAAGCTTTGTATAGCTGCTCTTTCTTTACAGCTAATGTTGTCATATAATTTCTGATCTAATTTCCTGATTTCGGCGTGCGATTGTTTTCTGAAGCATTAGATGTAAAGATCCAGGGTTTGGTGACGGCCACTTGGTGGGGTCCAATTATTGTTATTCAATTTTGATTGTGGTTGATTTTTGTTAAACGTACGTGCAGAGTTGGTCGGAGTGTTGTTGCAGAAAAATTCTTTAAGTCTCAAACGGCGGAAATACGAGTCAATGTCACTAAAGAATTGTATTTCGTCTATTTTTTTTGATGGGCAAAAAGATAAACCTTTTTCGAGAATTGCTAGTTCATATGGACTAGGTTTATAATCGGATAAGTTAACAATTTATTCGAAAGAGAAGTATTTTTATTAGAAGAGGGATTTAGTCTTAGCAGTTTATCCAGTTTATTTTTTAAGAGTTCAGAAATCTTCTTGTTGTAAACGTCTTTAACAACAGTGTCAATGTAATTAGAATTCGGGTTACTTTCACAAAAATTACTTTTCAAAGATTCTAATTGTGACTCTAAATGTTTTTGTTTGCTGTATAGTACTTTATTCTGATATGTTGTGCTTCTCCTTCGAATAAAATTGTTAACTTATCCGATTATAAACCTAGTCTACTAACTACGAGTACTATTTATTTTTGTAAACGTGAGGGTCATTTATGTTTTTTACTTTTTTATCCATTTCGCATCGTTCTATACTTGCATGCCATTTTCTCGCATTTGTTTTTTGTTTAAATTTCTGTAACTTACCGCACTACCATATTTTCTCAAACTTAGTCTTTTTTATCCGATATTTTTTGTATCTCATTATGCCACATATCTCTGTTTGTTGCGTTTAATGCCGTTGTGTAAAATCTTCTTTTGATTGCATTTTTATTCCATTGCACCTGACGAAGTGAGCAGTAGCCCACGAAAGCTTGTGCCCAAATAAAAAATAGTCAACTTTAGTGCACAATTTTATATTTCTCTCATTTAATTTGCTTCTAGTTATTATATCAAGCAAACATAAACATGTATTTCTACTTATCTTGTTCTTCATAGAAAGTTTTATGTATTATCTGAACCACTTATTTTTTTCTTCATTTTTCAGTGCTGGCTGACAGTTACGTAATTTTTTCACAGCAAACGAATTTAATAAAAATATTTTACAATTGATTCAAAATGTACAAGTACATGTTCAATAAACCAAAACAAACTCTTATTATATAACAATCACAAAAAACATATCAGCCTGCCACAAGTTTGCGGTGTCCAATTACGAAACATTGACCATGTAGGCGACCCGATAATACAACGCATAACAATCAATCAAGAGAACAACTTATTGGGCAAGGCATATTACAAAAAAGCAAAATTAGGTTTCAATTACCCGTTTACATGTAGACAGCTTGGGCTTTTTCAAAGATTTTGTCGCAATTGCGTCAGTACGCCTCCGGAACACGAACGCTTACACGACGGCGAACCCACACATGGTCTTGGAAAAATTTAGAAATAAAAACTACCATATTACCGCGCGTTTAAGCTATATAAATAACCCACACTATAAGTACGATAATTTTTTACAATTTTTTTAGGTATAAGTCCCAAGAGCGGTCAAAATGACCCAAAGGACTATACCGACTCTTTTTCCTCTACCTACCGAATTTTATGTTATTTTAAATTGTATACAGTATATTTTTTTCCCACGATACGGTCGATTCACTAAAGAACTTATAATAATTATTTAGTAAGCAGCAAAAATGTTAATGCAATTGGATATTGAATAGACTTTTGAAAAGTGCATAGGTCAAAATGACTCCTGGTAGTTTTACTGTAAATATAACACCTGATCTATAAAACAAGAAAAAAAATCTTTTTACAATTTAATTTAACTGAGGCTTATAACGAAGTCAAAAATATTTAAAAGATCTCGTTGAATTACATTGGCCGCAACATACCATTGGTCAAAATGACAGCAATGGTACTTCTGGTGTTAATTACTATGTGCGATACGCTTAACCGGAATGCTCAACTCAATTGAAAACCAAGGTCCAAAATCAGTAGAGAAAGTAAAATGTTTGAAAGTCAACTGATATAAAAGGATTATCGTAATGATAAATCGAATACCAATTACAACGTTTGCCAGCATCTGTACCGTGAGCTCAACTACCGTGAAAAAATGTCATCATATAAATCAGAATTAAGAAAGCATCTTTCTCATAAAAGTAGCTTCAATTAAAACAATGTAATCGTATTAACTAGAACTCGATCTAGAGCAAACCAGATCAAGTAAAAAAAACCAAACAAGTTCACGGCGCAATAATATTCAACAACAAAACAAGCGCTCTTATGTAGCATCCAGTTAAACATAAATGCACGATAAATCAGGTTCTGACTAATTAATGACATAATCATCAATAAGGTTTGTTTTAAAATATAATACAATATGAAGAAAACATAATGCTCTGAAAGACGGGGAAATTACATTTGATTGAACGACAGATTTTCTAGTTTGTGCGCAGGAATAAGATTTACTATATAGAACGCGCAGGGCATAGTCACCGAAAAAATTGTAAAGATAGAAATTATAACTCGAATTTACGTGATTTACTTTTTTGAAAATTAAAAAAAATGGAGCTATAGCGAAGAAAGGTTTTCTTTGATTAAAAAAAGCAAAGAAACTTTGTTTAAAATTGCCAATTACAATGAGCACAATTTAAACCGCAATAAAACTGCAGCTTATCACTCTTGTTAGGCAGCTTAGTGATTAGAATTGAAAGTTGACCAACTAAAGCAATGCTTTACAACCGGTGTATTGTATACGCCAAAGTGTACCGGAATTACTAAAAGTTGTACCAGCATGATTGGCTGTACTAGAAGGTTTTTAAACATTTTTTCTAAGTTAATCTGACTTTTAGAATGCCTTTCATTTTTTTAATCAATCAATTTTTGTGCTACATTAAAAAATCCAAGATGAAACTAAAAAACATTTGGGTTTAATGTCATCTTTCAAAAATGCCTTGTACTAGTAAGAGATTCAAATATAATTTTTTTAGATAATGCGATCAACTTAAACAAACTTTTTTATGGAAATCAATTACTGGGTAATCAACTACCCTTCTTTTCTCCAACAAACAAGTTTTAATGCTAATCAATGTTAAACAAAAATTTTTTAGACAGTTTTTGATTTCGAAATTTAAAGTTAAAAAATCAAAAACATTTAAAATCGGTAATTCCGGCAGCTATTTTTTTCATAACAACTTAAAAGTTTATTCATAAGAAAGTAGTTTCAGTTTTAAGAGAAATATTTTTCTCCTTATTTCCATAATTGCTGTCGATCGTTGGTTGGCTGCTTCGAGTAGAATCCAAAATTCTAGATGATCTTGGATGACAGAAGACTTTTCGAAGAGGTAAGTACCAAAAATCAAACATCTCTTGATTCTTGATGCAAGACAGATAAAGCAAGATTGCCCCCTGCAAGACATAGAAAATTCTATACTGACTTTAAAATCAGTTTTCACTTTAACTTTTACCACAAATACATTATTCAAATAACTCATCAATCAAGATAAGTAGCTTATTAATCAAGTTGTGCTTTGGATGTGCGTTTTAAAACAAAATCGTAAAGATATTGCCAAACATGGTCGAGTGGTAAGAGCACCGGCATTGTGATCGACGTAGTCTCGGTTCAAAACCTACTCGTGCCATTCTGTTGTGTCCTTGAGAAAGACACTTTACGGCACTTTTACCTGATTGATGGTTATGACAGGCAGTTCTAAATTTTATTCATATTTCTATTAAATTTCAAGTGGACAGCAATATCTTGGCATCTCCAGAAGCAAATCGGAATAATTGCTTACTTTATGTATTAGCGCCTCCATCGCTTTCCTGCGAGTCAGGAGGATAAAATAAATGAATATATAAAAACATTTCAAGATTCACTATATCAAATATAAAATAAACTTTTTACACTTTTTTTTTACAGAAAAAGTTTATAATGTAGTTTACAATACTCATTTTTGGCTATTACCGTTTTCATATAAATAACATGACCATTTACACAAGAACAGGATTGTAACAAAGCATGCAGCAATAGCATTCTAAACAACAGCATAAGGTTTGGCTAGCCTGGAATCGAAATCAGATCTTCGGCATGACAAAAGTTAAAATTCAACATTTTATACAATTTCATGAAGAAATCAAGATTTCAATTTAATTTGCACCAATACTTTAAAGCCGTTTATTCTCATCACCAGCACATCAACAATCAATTCTTTCGTATTCAGGCAGCACAATGGCTCAACCTAAACCTGCTTTTGGATGTCAAGACATTGGTGTCCTGTTGTAATTATTTTATTCGGTTTTTGTTATTCAGTGGTTTGACTTAACTTTAAAGTACAAGTTAAGGTTGTTAAGCAAGAAGTAAAGTGCTGCAAAGTGTCTTTCTAAGAATAGAATCAAAATGGGTTCAGAGTGAAACCACAACCATGTCGACATTGCATTGAGAAAACTGCTATATCATATTGGCTGCATTCTTACCTGAAAAGATGTGAAGAAAGCAAAAGCCCAACCAAATATTTTCTGAAAAGCAGCATTGGGGTCGATCAGAAGCAAATAGCCAATGATCCAAGCAAGTCCAAGAGATAAACCCAAAGAGGTAATCATAGCTGTTTGCTTCAAGCCACTTGTCTCGGCAGCGGTTGATCGAATCTAAAACAAACGACCCGGTCAAAAAAGAAACATTGTTCAAAATTTTTTTATGCTTTGTTTTAAGGCACGATTTGGAAGACTCTGGTTCAAAAATTGAAAAAAGACTGAGATTTTACAGTCAATATGCTTTAATCCGGCAAAGATCAAAGCTAACAGGTTGACACATTTGTGTTTTTTTATTATTTTGTCAAACAGTTGTAAATAGTTGTCATATATAAAAACCAAACCATTTAGTTTATCGCTTAACGTGGCAAACTGCGTCATGAGCCAGTAATGCTCATCTCCGCAATACGTTATTATCCGTGCAGGAGATTTAAATACGTTTTTTCGGCTGGCAAAATGCGACAAAGTGTTAAAATAGCTAACCACCGTTGCGATATAACTTGTCAGTGTAGACCAGGCGCAACGTCGAGTAGACGGGTACCGCAAAAACCTGACACACTTGAGCATCTTAATCGAGTAATATACAGTAAAAGGGTATCTGATAAAAATTATAAATCTTGAACCGCATAAATAAAAAGTTGTTATGCTAAAGTCGGTTATACTTCTTTCTTCTTGAGAAAAACTTTTTTCGCAACGACGATGACCACGATAACATTGTAGATGAGAACCAAAGCAATGACGAGAAGGAATGAAAAATACAGCGATGGTCTATTTACCCAACACATGTTTTCACGAAAATACATGGAAGGCTTGCGAACAGGTTGAGCTGCAAATTACATATTGTTATAATAAATACAAAAATTACTGCTCATTGTCATCATTATCATCACCATACATTTATTATCTGGATTTACTGTAACACAAAAACATCGAAGGAGAAATTTGGAACAATCATCGAAAAGCCAATAATTGCGGTCTGAGGCCAAGATAGCAGTTTTTTTTTTTCGTAGGCTGGGATGTAAGTCTGATCTTGTATTGCATGAAAGATCAAACATAAACTAATAGAGCAGAAGGCTATCTACCTATTCTAATGTTTAACCAAGGCCTGCAAATTGGAAAACGTCCTTTTTAAGGCACATTGTTAACAAGTTCCAAAAACCCACCATTCTTCAGCTGAGCATCAAATGCAAAATAAACTCTCTTCATAATCTTACTCTACAATTTGAGGCACTTGTTACCTAAGTACAAGAAATCCACTGCACTAATTCAGAGAAGCTAGCTTTAACTAGCTGGACCTTCCTTAAGCAAAAAGCATGATCTTGGCACGTTTGTCCATGAGCGATTTAAGTACATCTAGTTGAACCAATCTCCACCTTCATGGGAGATTGAGTGGTTGTGTGTGGACATTGATGGTTATAAAATAGTTTACAATCTACAAACCTCCACCACCGTGACTGCAATTCCTAGAACTCCAAATGTTTCCTCATCCCTGTCTCTACTGTTGGCCTTCCTCCAAGGCTATCTCGGTAAAATGCTGGCACTTTCAACTGAAGCCATGTTGATTGAGTTTATGATGACAACAACAAGATGTTGAGTGGTCGACTGGGAAGGTATTTAAAATCTTGCCCTTCTATACAGTGCCAAGGATGCTGCTGTCTGCTGGAACATTGGTACTAATCAAGATTGTCGGCAGTGTGGTCAAGTGGTTAAAGCACCAGGCTCATGACCAACATGGTCTCGGTTCAAAACCCACTCGTGCCATTCTGTTGTGTCCTTGGGAAAGACACTTTATGGCACATTCTCCTGCTTGGTGGTCCTGGTAAGCAGTTCTAAATTACAGTCATATCTCTATTAAATTACAAGCGGACAGCAATATCTTGGCATCTCCAAAAGCAGGTCGGGGTAATTGCCTACCCTATGTATTAGCACCTCCATTGCTTTCCTGCAAGTCAGGAGGATAAATATAGAGATAAAAAATAAAAAAATCTAGCTTTTGCAAGTGTAGGTCCTCATAGTTTTCTTAAGTCACAACATCAACTTTCACTTATTACCTAACCAAGATTTGCTTTGCCAGTTCCAAGCATTCCTGTTAAGCAATGGAGCTTCTGTAAGACTAAGTAGTATCACATGTTAAGAGAGACAAAAAACTTTCTTAACATGTGATACTGTTTTGCTAGATAACTTGCCAGCTCAGGATGGGTGCTGGTGCCAAATCATTGTGTACAGTTTGACTATCTCTGGTTTACTCGACAGCTGAGTACTGCATGACAATCTGGTGTTGCAGCACTTATACTCACCTAATAAGCAGTGTCCTAAATGACCAATGTGCATTGTCACTGGATGCCTGCATCCCAAACCAATGGACCACCTACAAAGGTTTATGACCTGGGATGCTGAAATTCCAGACAATTTTTATATTTTAAATTTCCAAGATCCTGGACAAACTTCCCAGGAAATCCTAATTTACTGCATTTGTGTTGAAAGTAATGATTTAAAGGAGTTCTCAATATGTTACCTAGATATTGGCAAAGGCTTGGAATTGCACATGAAGACTTTTTTTGGGGGGATAAAACTGAAGAAATTGGGTACTAATTGTAAAGACCATTTTTTTAGTTTTCAGTAAATTTTTTGGACAAAATTGTGCGACATTTTGCTATCTCCATGGTACATTTTGCAATCCAAAGATTTCCTGAAAAGTTAAATTTTTTCCTAGAAAATCATGGGATAATAAAAAGTCCAGAAAATCATAAATCCTACACTTACCCATACTATCAAGCATGCAGCCATCTGAGTGGTGCCAACTAGGAGCAACACACTCCTTAGCTAACCAGCTCCCTGCCAGCATCTAATAAAAGTACAGCAGCAAAAAGTAGTAAAAAGATGAAACCTCAGCTCCAGTACTGTTTGTGTCTGACCAGGAGTGGATGTTCTTCCAAACAATGATGACAATGCTGTCTAGTTAATGTATTTTCTAATTATTTTTTGTTTGTATTTAAAACAATTTAATGGAACTTGAAGCTGTTTGGTAAGACTAACAACCAGAAGGAAGTGCCATAAACTCTTTTTTAAAAGGAACACCCAGCATGAAGAAAATAGAAGTCCAACATAAACTATGTCGGTACCAGGGATCAAAATAGTACTCTGTACTACTCAACTATTTTGCCTATGCTTTAAAATTTCTGTAAAAAAAACCACTATTCTAAACTACTGTAGTACTAATATTAACAAAGAATAAAATACTTATTTTTCTACTTCAAAATCAAAAACTACATTAAATTCTTTTGAGACAATTATAAAATGGTTGGGGCTGCCATACTATTAAAGTTCCAAACTTACAATTTTCACAAAAATGGCTTGGAATAGTTTTGTCCAAATACGTCACAGACAGGATTACGTTTAGACTGATTACTGCAACAGGAACTCCATAGGCAAAAACACTTGCTTTTAAAATGTATTTGTCTGATGCTTGTTTAAAAACCTGAAAATAACTTCAATCATTATGAGAACATTTAACAAAAAAGACAGGATATAGAAAATCAGAAAAACTTTAGAGGCACAAACAGGCTGGAATACAGGAAAACACAAATTGAAAAGTAACTAAGATACTTTACAACTAATATATGTATATGTGATGAATAGGAAAAAAAAAACTAGAGTAAATATTTTGTAGGCAAAAACCCAACTCAGTTTTGTTATTTTCATTAACTTTTGAATAGAAAGTAAGTCCAAGCAAGCAGAAATTTTCATGTAAAAGATAACTTTACAACTACTGTAATAATAATTATTATAAGTTTGAAGTTTGCAATAAAAAATGAGTTCAATAAATTTCATTAAAGAAATTACATAATTTTAATTAGCTTAACTAAGCTATTAAAAAAAATCAACTTTACAAGATCATTTTAATGTTTAATGCAAATCACAAAAAGAATACAATCCCAAAAACTGAACTGAATTGCTTTCTTTATGAATCACACTGTTCAACAAAATTTTTGTAGCAAATTAAGTTAAAATTGATTTGGGGTAATTTTGAGGTGCAAAATCTAAATCTGCAGCTAGTTTTTGCATCACATCTAGTTTTTGAGTTATGAACATAGCAGGTGAAAATCGAGATACCTATTTGTGAAACTGTAAATTTTTATATCAGTTATTATAAAGCTTAAAACCTTGAAATGCTAACCCAGCACTTTGTTAGTTGGATGCAAAAAAGTATTAATACTTCTTAACAACCAATCACATGTATGTCTGTACTTCTTTTGATGTAATTCTTTATCTGCATTCATGCCATAGAAGTGCTATATTCTAAAAAAATTAGATTTGATGGAGTGAATTGCATTTCTGTATGGTGGTGATAGACTGCACAAACTATTTTTGATTAGCAGAAATTTGAGCATGAATAGCTTTCTACATTGATAAGCAAATTAATCTCTTTATTTTTTAATGTATTAGTCCACCCCAATGAATGTCAGGTTTTTGTTAGATCAGACACATGTCAATACCTGTAGTCGATGTCAAAAATTTTTATCATTAAGATACAAAAATTTTTATCATGAAGATACAAAAATATTATACACAAATGTTATTGCACTTCTTGTACCTGTCATGGTATTTTGTAGTTTAGTTTAAAGTTTCAGTAATCTGCATGCTGAAACTGATGAAAAAGTCTTTAAATATGTTTTTGTTTTAGAAAATACATTCTATTCATTTGTTACTTTAGAAAAATGGTGGATAGGAAGTGTAAACAAACCACAGTAGTTTTTGCTATGTTTGTGGAAAATATAATATTGCCTGCATATTGATGAAATATGAGTATTGGATATAAAATAAAAACATAAAATGAAAACTCCATAGATTTCAAAGTTGCTGATCAGGACAAAACATAGACATTTTATATTTGCTGCAATTTTTGCAACACTCAGCTGCTCCAAAAGATTTTTGGTAAGCAAAAAAAAGATGCCTGCTGTAATTTCTATGATTGTTATTTTTGTTTAACTGATATATAAAAAAGTTTAAAAAAATCTAAAATTGTTTGCACAAGTTGTCAGCCTTCCTTGAAGACATATCTGCATGGTACTTGCATTCCAATTCCTAAAGCTCCCACTTGCATAGATTTTGAATGTCAAGAGTCTTCATGTGAACCAGAGGGTTTTAGCGGGGCTATGTCAAGTGATTTAGACCTTGTTGCAGCTAGTTGAAACACTACAGTTTTCATAAATCAAATTATGTTGAACAATTTTTTGAGAGATTAGGCATTGTTAAAATACAAAGCAGAAATTTTGTGGTCATGATGAAAACAATAAAACTTACTTGCAATGTAAAGCTCAGTTTATTCTTTGATTCCAACAATGACTTGTGCTGCTGTAAAGATGTTGATGGCTTAATAATAGAGTTTAAGTATAAAGACAACTCTCATTATTTGAGATTATTAATATTTATTGATTTGGATAAAGCAAGTCTAAAGACAGTGTTTTTGCATACTTATAATACCTATCTGTTCTTACCTGTAGCACATCCAGTAAAACTAAAGAAACTTTTGAGCAGGGCTGGGGAGCTAGCCTAATTTGGGTTAGGCTCAGGAGCCAGTTATTTTAAAACTGTGGTTCTAACTTTAGCTCTGGATTCAATGTTTAACTTTAGATTGGTTTAACTTCTGCTCCAGGTCAGAATCCCACTTGACAAGACAAACCAGGCTGTGTCTGTTGCACTTAGACATTTATATTTCAAATAACTATAACACTACAATTTTAGGTATTAGGTTAAGGAATATGTTCGTAGCGTTTTTATCAAAGATTTTTATTTAAACAAAAATGAAAGTTATGGCTATAAATTAATAAATTATGTATTATCCGTTGCTGTTTATGACCTCCTCCCACCTCTCGACCAATTTGTTGATACAGTTCCACCAAAAATTCCTGGGTCTGGTATCGAAGAATTTGTTGAGCCAGTTAAGATCCTCTTCATTGTTGAAGATAACGCCCCTCATATGGTTTTACAAAGAGCGGAAAAGATAGTAATCTGTGGATGCAAGGCCTGGAAAATATGGCAGATGCTGAAAGACCTCCCATTCGAGCTCTTGGAATGTGGCTTTGATGACTTGTGCAACATGAAGCCTGGTGTTGTCGTGAAGAAATATGGTTTGGCCTTGTCGATGGGGTCTTTTCAGTCGAATAGATAATCACAGGATGTAGCTGGGCTATGTAGAGCTTTTTGTTGACTGTGGCATTCCTTTCGAGCATTTTGCAGTGCACCATGCCCTCCCAGTCCCACCAAATGCAGATCATGGTCTTCTTTGGATGGAGGTCAGGCTTAACTCTTGACTTTGGCGTATATCTCCAGGAGCCACCCATTTCTTTCTTTGCTTCATATTTATATATAGGCACCATTTCTCATCTCCCGTGACGATTCGATACGCTGTTTGTGACTGCGTGTTGCTTAATGGCAGGTGAGATGTTGAGAAGCAATTTGAAGGTGATTTTCTTTGTTGTTTTCGCTGAGCTCATGAGGCACCCAGACTCCCAATTTTTCAGCAAATTCCATTGAATGAAGATGATTGAGAATCATTTTTTGATTGCAGTTTATTTTTTCGGCCAATTCACAACTTGTTTGGCAACTTTCCTCCTTCAAAAGTGCTTTGAGATGGTCTTTGTCAATTTCAGAAGGTCTTCCGGTGCAGGGCGTGTTGTTGATGTCAAAATTGCCATTTTTGAACTTTGCAAGCCATTTTCTTTCTGTAGATTTGCCTATGACACCTTCCCCATATACCATGCAAATGTTCTGAGCTACTTCAGCAGCTTTTTGACCTGGATGAAAAGCAAAGAATAGCAGGTGTCGAAAATGTTGCTTTTTATCACCTGGATATTCCATATGTAAGCTCACAAATAATAAAATCTCAAAATACTCAAAAAGACGATCAGCACAGTTTTTTACAGCAGAAAGAGCTCTATTGAATGAATATATACATTTTGCCAAGTAGTAAAAAATGAATGTAAAATAAAAAAAAATATAGAAACGCTAAGAACATATTCCTCAACCCAATATATTTTTATAGCAATTGTTACACATCATTCATTATGAATTAACATATCATTCAATATGGCCAGCCTTTGCGGCAATAACGTGCTCCAATCATGGTCAAAAGCACTTGCACACTTTTTGGACATAGTCCTTCCTCATAGACACCCATGCACGGTTCACAGAGACTTTCAATTCTTTGGTATTTCTGTGACAAACTTTGCAAGCTTTTTTCTCAACATGCATCCATACACTGTAATCGAGAGGGTTTAAATCAGGTGACTGTGGAGACCAGAAATCTTTCAACCAGAATGTCATGTTGTCCTTCAGCCAGTCCTGCACAACTTTTGCAGTGTGTGCAGGAGCCCATCCTGCTGAAACACATAATCTGTATTTTTAGTGGTTTTTTGTCTATGGAAGAACTTTTTTGTCTAAAATCTCTTTGTAATCATGAGAAGTCAATTGGTATCATTTTTCAAATCACACTGATGGCATCTTCTCTCCATTTGCGACTACAACACCAAACATCACCACAGACACAGGATGCTTTGTTGTTGACACCTTGGAGATTTCTGAAATGTCTTTACCAAATGTTATTTTCTGGATCAGATCATTTTTGAAAGCTTTTTTGATGGTTTTACGCTTGATTACCTGAGGCCTACCTGATTGAGGATAATCCTGAAGTGATTCAGAGTTTTCAAGATATTTTGCAACTTGATGCACAGTCATTTTACTGATGTTTAATATCTTAGCAATGTCAGATTTTCAATGGCCCGCACATAAGAGTGTTGATACTACAATTCTTTTGGCTTCCATTACTATCTATTTATAATTGAGACACTCTTTGGTAATTGAAATAGTATCTGTAATAGTTTGACATTAATTACATATAAAAAGATGTGAGTAATATTCTAACAGTAACCGGTCATTCCATGACAAATCACCACAAGCGTTTAACAACTACATCTCTGATTTTGATAAAAATTGGTGTATGTGATTAATCTTATAGCCAAAACCCACTGGTGAAAATTTTAGGTTTCTAGGACTAATACTTTTTGAATTATAGGGGGTAAAATTTGGGGGAGACAAAAACCTCTTTTAAAAAACGCCTATATCTTTCTCAAGATATGTTTAACATATATAACATGTTATATATGGTTGAAATCAGAAAAGAACAAGGAATTCAAATATAATATCAAAAATCCTATAAATATTAATATAAAAAAGTTATTTTTTTGTTTCAAAATATTTTTTTCCACCACACCCCAAGGATCTGGAAACCCCCACAAAAATTTTTTCGAAAACAATTTTGATTTATAACCTTAAAAATATGCAATAAAACAATGGGTATAGACCATTTATTATGCTTAACACTCAATACAAATGATTCACTAAAGCAATTTTTAGAAAATTTTTTTATCCAATTCAATGGATTTTTTTAAAAATTTATCTATTAAGTTATTATCTCAGTCCTATTCACATAAATATGGCAATTCATTCAGCATTCACTTTATATTGCATTAATGGAGACCTAGTTGGTATGATGGTAGGTGTGATGGATGATGGTAGATGGTATGTTGGTAAAATTAAATAATGGTAGGCCTAACTAAATATAGAATTGATGTCCCCCTCATTTTGCTAAAAATACAATGTTGTTAATTGGCATTGGTTTCATTTTAAAGCAAGGAGTTGCAAAAGTAAATTTAATGTTTAGTAGATATTTAATTCATAAAAAGTGTGATTTTTAAACATTTTATATTTAGCAACCATCTGTGGTGAACTACTGTCTAATTTTAGCAACAACAAATTTACTGTGTTTTTAGATCAAAGTAAGGCTTGTGACACTATTAATCGTGATGTATTAATAGAAAAAATTTAATATATACTATGGATTTAGAGGCAAGATCTTAAATATCATAAAATCATACTTAAGTAATCGAATTCAATGTATAAAAACAAAATATGTTTTCTCTGATTTTACTACACTTAAATGTGGAGTACCACAGAGTTTAATTGTTATTCCTCCTTTAATTAATTGATCTTTCAAATGTATCTAATATGACGACTACTCTATTTGATACCTTTGCAAAATAATGACAACAAAGAATTGTCTGTAATAGATGTATGGTTGAAGTCAAATAAACTATTATTAAATTACTCTAAAAAACTATTTTGTGCTATTTAGTAACAAAAGAAAAAAAATTTACTAATCCCTTTAATATTGCCATCAATGGTCATTTTATTAAAAGAAAAGGGAATTCGAAGTACCTTGGGGTGACTTGAGATGATCACTTAACAACTTTCTAAAAAGTTTGTGGCATAATATATAAACTCATATAAAATAGTTTACATATTTACTGTTGTTTTAAAAAATCTCTTGCTAATCTGACTTGCTGAATAAAGTTATTACTGGTGATAAAACATGGGTTTTTGAGTATGACCCAGAGACCAAACCTAAAAGTCCCCATTGGAAGAGTCCTCAATCACTACAGATCAAAAAACAAGACAGTCAAAGTCTAAAATCAAGTTCATGTTGATAGCATTTTTGTGAAGTCAGAGATATGGTCCATTATAAGCAAAGCAAACATTGCAGGGTCTTTTTATAAACAAGCTGATAGACAGTCTGACCCTGCAGCAAAGATTTATAATGGACCATATTTTTGACTTCAAAAATGATATCAACATGAACTTGATTTTAGACTTTAACTGCCTTGTTTTTTGATCTGTACTGATTGAGGACTCTTCCAATGGGGACTCTTTGGGTCATACTCAAAAACGCATGTTTTATCATCAGTAATAATTTTATTCAGCAAGTCAGATTAGCAAGAGATTTTCCCAAATAAACTAAAAATTTGAGGCTGGTTTGTTGTTCAGTTGTCATTACTACTAAGTTACCAAGCAAAAATAAAATCGTAAAACAACAGTAAATATGTAAACATTTTTCTTTCACACCTGAAATGCTAAATAAATGTTACAGTAAGTTGAAATTGCAGTTAGATACTCTCAAAAAGTTACTAAGTCATCTGCCACTTAACTTAGTCTTGTAGCTCAACTAAAGCATAAACAGGAAGCAGAGAACTAGAACTTTTATGACATACCTCATATTTTGCATTATTCTAATCCAAAGTCTAATACTCTATATTGAATTGGAGAAGAGATAATAAAACAATGCTAGGTTCTATTTAAGTCCTTCAAAATAAGTTCATTTGTTCTTGTTTATTTTTACCAAAAGCAACAAATATAAATTCTTTTTTATAAATTTAATGCCTTAAAATAAACAATAGTATTAAATTTACTTATGCAAAGTTCATGTTTAAGTATATGCATAATATGCTACCAGAAATTTTTTCTGATTAATTTCAATGAACATATCAAATTCACAATTATAATACTTGTCACATAAAAAACTGATTTGTTTTTAGGTATCTTCCAATTTTAGAAAAAAAGATGTTAAATTTCAGTGATGTAAAGATATGGTCTAAAATTCTAAAAACATTAACAAAAACTCATTTTATAATTGTAAACTTAATTATAAATTATTTATAAACAACTATATTAGATGATTTTTAATAATTTACAGAATTCTGTTTGTAAACTGTAATATGCAATGTATTTAAATTGTTTTCAATTGTGTCAATATGTTGTAATGTGCAACAATTTGTAAATTGTAATATTTTTAAATGATTTTCATCAGTACATTTTTTAAGATTAACCCTGATAAATATTATTTTTTTTATTTGGTTTGTCTTTGTTTATATTGCAATTTCATTTTTTATATGTATGTATAGCATCTGATTCATATAGTTAACGGTGCTAGCTGACATATAATGACCTAAAAGGTCTTTTGCTAGCATCTTCTTCTGGTGACAATTGCATTGCACTATATATGTGATTTTTCATTCTTTTGGACGAGTGATGGAATTGGAATTGGAGGAGTGGTGAAAAAGATTACTGCTAAAGCTAGCCTTCAAAGACCCTTTGAAAATCAAATATTAACACCTTGGGACATGTATATAATTTGCAAAAAAAAATTTGGAGAAAAAGCTTGTTTTTTTATACCTCTATAGTGAAAAAATAAAGAAAAAATTTTGACAACCAGATTTTAAAATGTTTTATCAATTCCTGGAACCCAAAAATTTCATAAAATAATTACATTCAGCAATGGTAAAATTAAAATCTATGAAATGTCCAATGCTGATAAAGGAGAGGAAAGAATTATACTAAAAAATTCAAAAAAAATATGGTTCAAGATTTGCTTAATGCAAAACCTGGAGACTATGTTGTTTGTAAATATGATGACAAAGTTTGAGAGGCAATAATCAATTCCTATGATGAAGAGTTTGATAATTTTAAAATTAAACTTTTGTATCGGTGGGTGATCTTTTTGTCCAACAACTTTTGGTCCAATTTCAAAAAAAAACATATATATAGAAAATATTGGCAACTCCATCACTAAAAAAGGAACTCAAAGGATCCAATATTGCTTTAAAACAGAAGAAATAAAAATTATGAAATAAGTAATATTTAACTTGTTACAGTAATTTATGTACACCTTCACATTCAGCTAATGTCTTAAATGAAGTCTAGTAGTTTAAATATGATCTCTTTTGCAATTTTTATTTGTAAATGTATTTTAAAACGAGTATTTATAAATATTGTTTCAAGCAGTAGGTACTGATATTTGAATTATTTTGTAAAATTTAATTTTATTATCTTTTATTTGTAATGGAAAATGTTAATGGAGAATGTTGAAATTTAGTTATATAGAAAAATTCTTCACATTTTAATTAAATTTTTGGAAATATTTGCCTTAAAAATTGCTTTAGTGAATCATTTGTATTGAGTGTTAAGCATAATAAATGGTCTATACCCATTGTTTTTATTGCATATTTTTTAAGGCTTATAAATCAAAATTGTTTTTAAAAAATTTTTGTGGGGTTTCCAAATCCTTGGAGTGTGGCCAAAAAAAAATTTTAAACAATGAAAATAACTTTTTTATATTAATATTTATGGGATTTTTGATATTATATTTGAATTCCTTGTTCTTTTCTGATTTCAACCATATATACCATATTATTTTTTAAACATATCTTGAGAAGATATATGCATTTTTTGTCTCCCCCAAAATTATACAAAATCAAAATTTACAAAATCAGAGATGTAATGGCTAAAAAATTTTTTTTGTGGTGATGTATGATCATGGAATGACCTTAACTATGTATTTAAAAAAAAATTAGCTGCAACAGGACTTTTGCAAACAGTATATAAATATTGGCCAATAAAGGATAGCTAGATGATAAATCAATCATCAAAAATTTACTAACTTGCTCTTTACTACAATGCTAAAATCAGTTATATATTATCCAAGGGTCCAGTGAGTAGAGTTCTATATTATCTTAGGCTACAACCCAAGAATCAATTATATATTTCAAACAAAAGAAAACTTAATTATATCCAATGGATTCATTTACTTAACAAAACTTTTAACAACAATCATCACTGCAGATGTCCATGCTCACTTGCCATTATGGTACTTGCCAACCAAAGACCACAAATAAAAAATGATTGAACAACTCCAATCATATCACATCAAACAAAAACTCAATCAAACACAATAGCCTACTTTAACAGATGTCACAGCTTCAGCAGACATCCGTGATTGCACTAGCTAGAAGACCATCCACTCCTTCACATTAGATCATTTACTGTTAATCGCCACTCTCAGCATACATCACAAAACCAACACAACTTTATATCACTTCACAAAAACAATAACAAATTAATAAAAGGCATTTGGGCATTACTTAAACAACATGTAAAAGATCTCATTTCCCACAGACCTCACCCCACAAATTTCATGAGGTAAACAAACATCTTGTCAAGGCAATACTCCATGCCAGCAGACCCTCCATCCCTAAAGGAAATCAGAACCACCCAAATTGCACTCACTTGCCCATGCATACAGGGTGGAAAAAAAGTTCCCATAAAGATTGAATTGACAATATTTTAATTATGGTAAAGAAATATTAAATAAATAAATATATTATAATATTATTACTAGGACTATCACAAAATAAAATATGTGTCTATATTTCAGTAAGTCCTCCTTTAGTTTTTACTACTCTCTTTAGTCTTACTCTGAAACTCTCAATTGAAACATGGAGCTTTTCTTGAGGTATTTTGGCCCAGGCTTTCTTCAGAAACACCTTCAAACCTCTTCAATGGTGTTGTGTATTTTAGCACAAGCTTCAGCCTCTAATATTGACCAAATATTGAAGTCCAGAGGATTCAAATCAGGTGAAGTAGAGGGCCACATTTCCTTGCTCCAAAAACTCGGAAAATTGGCTCTGCAGCACGCTTGAGTTTTTCCGAATGTGTGGGAAGGAGCACCATCTTGTTGGAACGTGAAGTTTTTGCTTCCAAAGTGTTTTTTTATTGCTTGAGATGCAGGGATCAAAATATTCTCAATATATGCATTTGTATTCAGTTTCGTGCCTTGTTTGATAAAAATGAGGGGTGACTTCCATGTTTTGGAGACTGCTGCCCAAACCATAATCAAGGCTGGTTTTTGTCAGCAATAAACTGTTTTCAAATGTTCAGTGATATTATCACATTTCTTGGCCAGCAAGCACTCTGTTATTTTGAGGATTGAATTTGGCCTCCACTGTAAACAATTTTTCATCTGAAAACATGATGTCTCCTTTTTGCATGCCATCCTTCATGAATTTCAGGAGAACTTGAGCTCTGTTCGCTCTCTTTTTCTTTTGAAGATCAGTGAGCTGATGGAGCTTCTTCAGTTTGAAGGGTGAAAGCTTGAGGTTCGTTTTTACGATGGTTCTCATAGTTTTTGGACTACTATTTCATCTCTTGAGGCATTTTTCTGATCGATCATTTTTGGATTTCTTCTGACCCTCTCATGAGCTGTCTTGATGATCTTGGGCATACAAGCTGTGTGAGGGCATCCACTTCTAGCATGGTCTTTGTCATCACCTAGCTCCTTAACACTAGCTTTACCACCGAGTTGAAATTGACTCATTGGTAATCCAAAAAGTAATTTTTTTTAAATTATAGGTCAACTTTTGAACAAGTTACAACGTTAGTAGAAGTAAAACTGCAATAGATTTAAGAAAAACTCAAAAACTTTTATGAATCTACACATTATAATTGAATCAGAATGCTAAATTAACAAACATGCTGAGTTGAAATCAACTCAATGGTAAAGCTAGTGTTAAATCTTGCTACAGTGTCGTACACAGTTGATTTTGGTACTTTAAGCTGCTTGATGATCATCGAATCAGATACTTCTGTGCAATGAAGCTCAATAATGGCATGATGTTTACTCATTTTTCACAAATTTTATGGAAATTAAAATTAAAAAACCAAACTGTAAATGAAGAATGATAATACAGCTTTCAATTGATCATCAATTTATGCTTTAGCGCAATTAAAATTTGTTTAAATTTAAAGCTTAAAAATAATTCCAGGGACTTTTTCCCCACCCTGTATTTGCAACCTTGTACAACACCATAATCACATTTGCAAACAAAACAGATCAGACACCCAAATCATTATCTTAACAATCATAAACAAACAAATACATGAAACCAAAACAAACATCTGAAAACAACATCGTAAAAAAATTGATTGCTAACACAATCCAGCTCCCTGTGGGCACTATAGCAAAGCTATCCAACAAAAAACCACCTACACTACAGAAAGCATTAGCTTTCGAACAAAAAAAGCCATCTGATACAACAAAGCAAATGCTTTTAATAAACAATTCATGAATGTCACTTACAGCACAGACAAAATCAGTAGACAGACCATAAAATAAAAAAACATGCTACTTAAACAATTGATGCACATTCAGATTCACAAAATTAATAGAGCTCCAAATGTAAAAAACATATTGCTAGGACTTGGAGCCTGCAAAAATTTTGATAGAACTTGGCTGCAGCTTCTTTAAAATTGCCTGTTTCCATGGCTGCAGATTCCAGCTCCCCAGCCTTGTTTATGAGACAATAAAGCTGTTGTTAAATGCTCTTAAGTACTATAAATATTCTCACAAAATTTGTAGAAATTTAAAAATTATATCCCTTATTTTTGGAAAAGTTTGAATTTTATAAAAGTAATGATAAACTGAATACTTGTATTTTCATTGGTCTAGAAATTAAAAAACTTATTGTGATAAAATTTTTCTAAAACATCTTAATGCAAAATAATTGAAAACTTGAAACAAATTCAATTTGGTTGCAGAAAGCTTTCTTAAAAACCATAAAGCTAAAAATCAAATTAAACTGTGAAAAATATGATAGATGCATTAAGATGTCTTGGTAGTGGAATGAGTCTAGAGTTGCAGTTCTTGCATTCTTTCCAGACAATTTACCATATTTTTCAGATCAAAAGGCATATAGTATTATAAGGTACAGTATCAATAAGTGATTTCTAATGTTTTTCTTTTCATCCATAAGATGCACCAGGGTGCACTAAATGAAACAAAAACTCACTTTGTATTTTACTAGTATTTTATCTTAAAAAAATGATCAAACAAACAAACAAACAAATAAACGAACAAAATAAAAGAAAAAATTTATTGCATAACACATGGTCTGTTTACAAAACAATTGCTGTGGTTTTGAATGCACAAATGGCAATCTTGGAAATCAGACACAGCTAGGTCTTATAGTTAAGCTGTACCTAAATAACAATTAATAGTATATAAATAAATAGTACTGCTTGCAACATAAAATTGGTTCAGAGTTTTGTTATAAAACACAATCTGATCTATATACCTAAAATGCACCAAAGAATAAGGCACACATTCAATTTTTGAGAAAATTTAAGGATTTAAAGGGTGCCTTATGGTCTGAAAAATACAGTAGGTGCTGCGAGTGATAAACACCATGAAAGATTTCACCAGGACATTGTAGTTGTAAAAAATGCTACAAAGGAAAAAGTAATGCATGTATAATGAAGTAATATTGTTGGTTCCTACAGAAACTGCTGCAAGTCACTGGTTTCAATTCTTTGTACTTAATGCAGTAAATTAGTAGAGTTTGACTTCATAAAATGGAATGCCACATCGTTGCAAATTAATGACAAATATTTTTTTTTTCCAGCTCAACAAAAAACACTCTACTTACTAGCAAGCAGTAGAATATATAAGTTTTATTTCTACATTCTACTTATATTTCTACATTCTATTCAAACATTTTAATAAATTAAGATCTATCTATACTTGCAGCTGTTTACTGATGAAGAACTCATAAACATTGAAAAATATTCAAAAGTAGATGTCTTTTTGTTCAATAATAGATTATAGCCATGCATTTAACTTTTCTTTGTGTAATCAGGTAGTGGGAAATTAAAATATAAATGGAATTATGACAAACAAGGAAAGTAACAAAAAATTTTTACAGTAACTTTAATTTGTCTCAACTATGTAAAAACAAAGAACTTGTAAATTGGTGAAAAAACAAAAGAGCAATAAATTAAATTAAAGGTATCAAATATATCAACTAATATAAAGCACTTAAAGAAGATAGTAAATGATTAGTGAAGTTAGCAAGTCTGGTTTTGGTTACATTCACTGTTTACAAGTGATAATTTTTGGCTGGTAGTGGCTAAAATTTTTTTATTTCTACGCTCATAGCAGGACATCAAAGACAGCTCTTTTGTGTAACATCACATTGTCTTTGTTAACCCTTTCATTAAAAAAGAGTTAACATTAATTATCATTAATTAATTATTGTTGGAAAATATTTAAAAGTTAAAGAAAAAATTACAAGTTTCTATCTTTTAAAACAACCAAAAACATACTCTAATGCTATGAAAATACCTAAGTAGCTATAAATACCATAGTGTCAATAATAGCTATTAAGCAGTTCTTTACTTAATGCAGAAAAATTTAAGTTGGCCAAAATTGTAAATATTTGAGTATTTGAGCAGTAAATATTATTATTAAAACCAGTAAATATAGGGTTTTCATTTCAAGTTTGCGAGAAATAAATTGTTACAAAATTTAATCCTCGCAAACTTGAAATGAAAACCCTATAATTGAGCAATCTTCTATTATAATACATATTCATTTGGTCTTTATCAACAAGGCAGTTATTAATGTTATAAGTTCTTACCTTTACAAGAGAATTGTAAATACGATTACTATAAACTCCCATCCAAAGAAAACTGGTGAGAAAAGTGTAATGAAGAACTATTGTAATTATGCCACAACTAATAACATTGCTAACTTGCTCAATTCCAGTAAAAAACACAAGATATGCCACGAACATATTGCAAAACAGATGAAGTTGAATTTTTGATGATATTCTTGATCTTATTTTTCTGAAATATAAGTTTAAAATGACATTAATGCTACCAAAAAGTTTACAAGGGGTGATAAAATTTTGTCATGCACTTACTCATGACACCAGAAAATTATAAAGTACGAACAAGGTTTGCAGTCATTAGGCTTAGTTCAACTATAAATGCCATGTATCATTACCACATGAACCTTTTAACCTCATAACATGTAATACAATGTCAAGAATGCTGATTGTAAAGTTGATACAAGTCTGGACTTGTTTGTAATACAAAACTTGCCCACAAATAAAAAATTATTATTTTTCTTTAAAAACACCACTAAAATAAAATGTGATTTAAGTAAATTTAACTGATATTATTACAAAATAGTGACAAACATAACAACTTTTTTGTTTATATTACAAATAGTAACAAACATATCAATTTATGTTGGCAGCATGGTCAAGTGGTTAGAGAACTGTGCTTATGATCAACATGATCTTGGTTCAAAACCCACTTGTGCCATTCTGTTGTGTTCTTGGGAAAGACACTTTATGGTACTTTTGCTTGATTGGTGGTCTTGTCAAGCAGTTCCAAATTAAAGTGATATCTTTATTAAATTACAAGCAGACTGCAATATCTTAGTATCTTGGGAAGCAGGTCAGGGTAATTGCTTGCTGTAAGTATTAGTGCCTTCGTTGCTTTCATGCGAGTCATGAGGATAAATGTAGAGATGATAAAACAATAACTTTTTTTAAAAAAAAATACAGCTTTGCTATCTTGTACAAAATCTAAATCACATATGATTTGGCGTCAAATGTAACTTCATAGATGAACCAAAGGTCAAAACAATTTATGCAAGCAATTTAGTTCTAAGACATTTGATTTTGTTTCTATCAATTAAAAACACTTTAACTTTTTACCAATTTTACCAAAAGATATCAATCAAAACAGTGACAAAAACTTGAAAACAAAACAAAAAATAATCCTGCTTCTTGCAGCTGTTTATTTTCTTAAAAAAGATTTAAAAAAAGTATACCCATTAAATCTACTGTTATTTAATAAGTTGTTGAATACCTTACATACCAGTGTAAACTAGTCTTATTACTTATTTCTAGTACAATATTGATTTACATAAAATGACATATTGCAGACCTCTTGATTCAGACTAAAAAAATAAATATAAAATTATGTCACTTTTAACTAAATAATGGTTGAAATTCAGTGAAAAGAACAGTCACAGCAGATTGTAATTGGGTTCTATTTTTAGGCCTGAACCTACATGAACTTAAAAAGACAGCCCAAACCCAAAATTAATTTGAAGCTCGAATCAAGCAGAAATTAGACTTAAAAGATAAATGTGATAAAATCAGAAAGCAAATCAGTCTAAATCAATGCTAAACCTAAACCACAACCCAGCCCAAAAATCTGGCCAAATTTACACTTCTGAGTCACAGACCGAACAATGATTATGCTAAAAATTTATGTTATGTTTTGTAAGCTTCCCAATACTTTCCAAATTGATGCCCATAGTATTAATTACAACCAGTTTATTTCTCAGCTGTGAAAAAAAGTTCACGCAAAACAAACAGCTCCAAAATCGATTTCAAATCAAGACTGACTGGTATAACTAAATTCATTAAAATATGTAGTCTTGGTAGTAATCACTAAAAAAGATTTTGACCCAACTGAAAATATAAAATTATAGTATGTCAGAAATTTTTAGCAAATTATTGGCAGAATAATAAAAAGATATGTTTGCAAATAAGTGTTCTTGTTTGTAATATAATGTAATAGCTGAGTATGTTCTTGTTTGTAAATAAGTAAAGTCTGAAGTTGTTTACATTGTAAAAAAAGTGATTGCAGTTTGATAAGGCATACATGTGTTCTTGCTTTTAAAAATTCTATGTTAAAAATCTATGATTTGTGCCTTCTACCAGCTGCATTGCTGCACTGGTAAAAGTAGCCTTGCACACCATACACACCAATGACCAGATGCTGGAAATGTATATCGAGTCATAGGACAGATGGCACTAAATAGTATCTATGGCATTGTGCATCATGCATGTTGAACCCATACTCACTGCCTGACCATAGTTTCAAGTTTTAAACTCTCAGCAAAAACAGTCTGCTTACTCAAGTTAACCATGGTTGAGCAGTGAATTTAGGATTGGTATGCATGATGCACAATGCCACAGATAGTACTCTTTAGTACCATCTATCCTATAACTCAATATATTTCTGGAATCTGGTCACTGGTATGTGTAATGCACAATGCTACTTCTACCAGTGCAGCAATGCATCTGGTAGAAAGCACCAATCTTACATTTTTCACTTCATATATGAATAGCTCTGTAACAAAACTCAAGTAAGGAGACTGCCACTGATATGAGTTTAAAATTAGAAACCATGGTTGCGTAGTGAGCTCAGGTTCAGCATGCATTATGCACAATGCCACAAATGGTACTCTTTAGTGCCATCTGTCCTATACCTCGATAAATTTTAATGTTCTATTTAAATTTTGTAAAATTTCACCTCTATCATATCAACTGAAATGCTACAATTCTTTTTATTAAAAATAAAATTTAGAAAAAAGTTTCCAAACAAAAACAAAAATCAACTACTAGGTAAACTGGAAACCTATAATAAGCACTTTCTATTAAAATTTTTATAAATTAAAATTATAAAAATAAACTAACTTGTTTGCTAAATAAAGCATGATGGCAAGTAAAAGTGAAGCAAGTGTAATGAAACAACCAATTTGTGACACCAAGTTTAAAGAGACATCAGATGGAACATCATAAATAGACTGTAAAAATTAAAAATCTTTTTAAGACGAGTGCTTGAAATATTGAACAGAAATATTTATTTACATAGCAAGTGAGTATGTTATGAGAATCTTTAAACAGAAAGTAACTTGTATTTTAGCTGGCAGTGACAACTGGTCGAACATACACATGGCTTTAATGTCAACAACCCAGCAGCATAGTCCAGTGGTAATAAAAACATGCAAATTTTTTAATTTAGATATGCAGGCTACTACAAATGTTTTTGAAAAGTATTACGAATCATATAAAACAATAACTTCTGGTATTTATTTTGAGAATAAGTAAATATTATTTTGAGAATAATTAAAAATAAACTAATAATCAACCAAAAATACTAATCAAACAATAATATCATAAAATGCACTATATCAGTTGAAGATCATTTTTAAAAAATTGCAGTTTGGATTTTATTTTAATGCAATAATTGATTGAAAACTCAATGCAAAAGTGCTATACATTATTAGGGATAAACTAACACTGTAATGAACAACTCATTTAGACTATTTACATTAGCAAAACTTTGCATTTACAGCTGAATTATTACATATGAATTGCATTGCAGATTTGCTTAAAGTATTTAAAATATATATCTAATTAAATGTAAAGTTCATATTGAGCACATGCAAAAAATGACTAATAAAATTACTGCAATGTTACAAGCAAAGAGGCAACATTACACATCATCTACAATTGTTATGATAGCACTAACATCAAATATTAGTGAAATGCTTTGATGGAAATTTAACCATAGAAAAACTTTAATAATCATAATATATGCATGATGTATAATAGTTATATTTTTTACCATATTTAAAAAATAACATTGATTATCTTTTACAAAGTAGAGAAAAAGTTTCAAATATTAGAAAAAGGGTTCTTGGTTTTAAACTACTATTTGATTGGTTTTTACAAATTAGAGAAAGAGTAAGGCAACATAATTTAAAATAATTTAAAACATAAATTGAAAATGTAATAACAAATAGTTTTTGAAAATAAAAAATTACTTTGGAATCTTGAAAAGATGAAGGTGAGGATGTGTGTGTCAGTGAGTGAAGTCATACAGAGTAGAATACATCCATGTGAAATATATGGCAAAAGAATGACTGTAAACTCAGTCTTATGTACAAAATGCAACCAATGGATTCATGGAAGGTGTTCTAAGTGGAAGAAAATAACTCAAGTGCAGCAAGATTTTATGTTTGTAATAAGCGTGAAAAAGTGATGAATGGTGCAAGAGAAGTGCAACAGGAGGTAATATGTGATGAAGTGGAAACTGTGAAGGGATTTTGCTATCTTGGGAATAGATTGAATGCCACTGGAGGATAAGAAGCCACAGTGACTAAAAAGAAAAAGAGTGGATGGAAAAAATTCAAAGAATGAGGTGAGGTACTGTTTGGAAAAAGATTATCTTTGCAGATGAAAGGAAATGTATACAAAAGCTATGTGAGATCAGTTATGCTATATGGAAGCAAAACATGGTTTTAAGAGAAAATAAAGTAGTTGTTTTGAAAAGAGCTGAAAGATTTATTGTGAGGGTGATGCATGGTATAAAGTTGGTGGAAAATAGGAATACAGTGGAGCTGATGAAAAGTTGGGATTGAAGGAAGCAGCAGATAAGCTGGCAAGGGAAAATGGTGTGAAGTGGTATGGCCATGTTTTGAGATAACCTGAGGAAGATGTTTTGATAAAGGCAATGGTACATGAAGTGGAGGCAAAACGTAAACAGGGCCAACCAAGGATGAAATGGAGGAAAAAAGTTGAAGATAAACTTGAGAAGGATTGATTTAAGAAAAGAAGATGTGGCAGATCAGTGAAGGTGGAGAGAAGGAGTAAGAAGAATTGCAAGAGTAGTGGGATGCATCTGGCCACCTCCATTAACTGAAATACTTAAACTGGAATAAAATTGGAATGATGATAATGTTGATGAATAAAATTTAATAAACCTTCATAATTGAGCTTTCAAATGCAGCTAAACAAGTAAGTTGTTTGCTTGATTTTTGATTAGGTGATTTTTATTGGTAGTCAACAAAACAATTGAAGGCAGTTAGAAAAACAAATTTAAAATTATTATGACTATGAATATATGTTTGAAAAATAGGTGCATTATGCAAATAAGATTTAGAAATAGCCACAAAAAAAAACTTCAATAAAAGCTATTTGTTGAATTCAAAAATTTGACATAAATTATCTTTTATTGGTCAAACAGCCATAAATTGACTTTACAATTGCTAGGGCAAATGAATATAAAATGACTTCACAATACTTAGTAGGTGATGACAGTGGTTAAAAATTTGTGACAATATTAATCCAGTTAAAAGTTGTTGTTTTGTTAGCATATTAAAAATCAGTTAAAAGCAAAACATTTGGGTTTCATAATTGATAATAAACTTAATTTGCTGCAAACATACTTTAAAAATCTGTAAAAAGCAAGCAAATATGGTCAGTAAAAATATTAAGTAAATTAAGATATTTTTTCTGTGAAAATTTACTATTGCCAAATAATATACAACTTTTAGTGTGGGAAAATACTTATTACATATTTTTCTAAATTGACTAGATTACATAAAGCAATAAAAATTCTAAGAGAATTGTAATTGGATAAGAAGTCTATGCCAATTAACCAAGAACTGCATGCCTTAATCAAAAATTATAAAATTTAAAGTTACTAAATTTGTTTACAAATGTCCTGTAGTAATAGATAATTACCAAAATATATGACAGTATTTTTACATGAGCAAATTAACTCAGAACTATAATAAAAATTAATTGGTGTGTCTTCTTGATGGTTTCCATTTAATCTTCCATTATTCAAAACAAAAAAACATAATTTTCCATTAAATATATTGGTTAAGGTTAGAATCCCAAAATACAAAATTCTATCCCATAATCAGTTTGAAAGTTTTTATGTTGTAAAATTTGGAATTGAATATAGGTTATTACTATTAACTGACACAACAATGTCTTGACACCCATATTTGAATATTTTTTTTAGTTTTAAGTTTTCATTGGTTAATTATTATTTTTTTTGGCCTTTTGCAGCTTATTATCAAACATTTTTTTATTTTTTTGTTTATCATCATTTTAAATAATGCAATAAGGTAGCTGCTTAATTGACTAGAAAACTTTGTGGTCAATTTGCAGTTACTTTGTTGCTACATTTAATTTTAATTAAATTTGTAAATGCTAGTGACAAATAAAAATATAAGAATGAACGCGTTAAATTTTTTATAAGTCGTCAATGCAATTAATCTCATGTTCCCCCAAATTGAGCCTTCATTCAACCTCTCTTATTTGTTTACCCTCATAAAAAGTTTATTTACTTTGTTAAAATAAACTGATCCCAACTATTACACAGCTTAACTCAAATTTGGTAAAGTCTAACATTACAAACCATAACGAAAAAGTTATGATGTGCAATTCACAACCCTACCAAGTAAATGGAGCAAGTTTTAAAAGTTGTCTGCACTAGTAATCAAACAATTTATCAAATGCAGCTCATCAGAACAACAGTTTATTAAAACATTATGATGATGGCATATAGCATCAAGGTGACTGATAAATTTACTGAAAAGCCAAGGTTGAGATTAAAATGAGGGTTGGATTATATTATTGTAAATTTACCATAAAGTTAGAATTAAGATTAGGGTAAATAGGTATTAGAATAAGAGTAAGCAAAAATTCAACTTCACCATAGTAAAATTTAGCACATATTTAGTTTTTAGCACTATAATTTTTTAAAAACAAAAAATTTCATTTGCTTAAATTTCATCACAATAAATCTATAGTGGAATTTTCTGAGTAAAATTTACCTTAAACTCACACAACAGCTTCTTGCTGCTCCCTTGATTTGAGAAAAACTATTCCAAATTAACAAAAATAGTTTAATCATAAAAATGCTATTGTACAATAAACTATTGTTTTGATGAATAGTTGCTTCAATTAACTGTTTGATAAACTAGCATTTAATAATCTCACAATTTGAAAAACTGTGACTTGATTACTTGCTGTGGTGCCATTTAATACAGATTTTATACATGATATTAATATCTATGATATGTACAATATATTTTTTAATTTTTAAGATAGCTTATAAAATATCCAAAGCAGCAGGGCAGCAAGTATGAACAAGAAAGAAAACATGCACCAGATGTCTTCAATTTTGGTTAGAAGTGTTGCACATCTGGTTATTTTACAGTCATTTTTCACTCTCAGCAACTTTCACAGAAATACTGTATAAAAAGGCAGATGTAGACCAAGAATAGAAATATTGATAAAAGTTAGAAACTACCATAGGCTTAAAAGGTTCCATAACCATGGTTGAAATCTCTTCTGTAGCATATAACCAAATAAGAATAAAAATATTGATAGCTTAATACAAGTGAAAATTTTTAATCTAAAAAGACATAAGTTAATTTTGTTTGGTTAAAAATTTATTTGAAGGATGACATTTTTTAAATTGTTTCTTTAGTTATTTTTCAAGAGTTCACTTTTTTATCAAACACAATATAATAATTTTTTTCAAAGTGCTAATTAAGGTGCATATGCAATGAATTTGTTTTCTTCATATTTACATCACCTAGATGACATCTTTTTTAAGCTTACTTTTCCATCATTTTAATAAAAATCACTCTAGCAATTAGTTAAAGTCTATTAAATATACATGTATAGCATCAAGCTGATTGTATACTATATTAAATAAAAATAATTACCACTAAAAGTGCAAAACTTGTGAGGTGATTCGACATGCAAACTGGATTATTTTTTGATGACAAGTCTATACATAAACCATCAGTCTTCCACTGATTGGTATTAAAATCAAAATATCCACATGTCTTCTCAGTAAAATTAACCTACAAATAAATAGTACATTACTATTTAATCTAAAAAGAAAAGCAATAAAACCAATAGATTATGGGTACTGAAACAACAGCCTTCTGCTCTCTGAATGTAAAATTGGCTTACTTTCACATTTTGCAAAAACTGTTAAATACAATTTACAAGTTTTAAAAAAAAAAAAAAAAATTGACCTTATTTTCAAATTGAATCAATTTTAAATGTAGAAAATTTTTCAAATTTCACAGAACTACCAAATAAAAAATTTTCTCTGATGCAAGTCTTGCTATTTTAGATTAGCATACTTTTAGACTAATATGTTTTTAAATCTATCATTTTTAAATCAATATATTTTTTGATTCTGAAAATTTTAAAAGATGGTTAAACAAAAAATAAAATTTTTATTTTTTGGCTTTTTATATAATTTTTTACTAATTGATATGCGAATGAGTCTTGTTGCATTTTAGGTGACACATCACTAAAATTATAGCTAGTTTTTTTTTATGTCTTTCATTAGCAACTTGTTGACTCACAACATCAATTGCATTTCTGGAATTTCAATACAACTTTTAAATTTTTCTAAAGGTTTATTGTAAATTAGGGATTATGAGCATGCATTTTACAAAAGACTTAAGCAATTCTAAAAAACATTTAGAAAAATTTTACCAATTATGTGAATCTAAAACAGAGCAGAAAGGTGGTAATAAAACATAAATATTCAGACAAATTGCAGTAAATTGAATTCTTAATATATATAGTGTTGTGGTTTCACAACATCAATTTTTTCTTTTGTGGGCAACAACTTTTTGGTTACATTGTTGACTCTATTTTTTTAGTAGGCAAACAAGTGTCACTGTAAACTTTTTATTCATTACCAACATCAAACCTCAAATTTTTTTCTGAATTTACAAAATTTTTCTGGATTACAAAACTAATTTAATTTAGGAAGATAGATAATTTTTAAAATCAATTTGTTAGTAATAGCAAGTGAAATCCAATATTTCATTAGTTTGCAAATTAAAAAAAAACCGAACATTTTTGACTATTATCAATCTTTATCAAAGCTTAAAATCATTAGCATAATTTACCAATTAACCATAAGCGACAAATACATTCAATTAAAATATAAACAACAGTTTTTTCAAGTTTATGCTGACACTATTATTACAAATTTAATTTAAAAGCAATAATGATTACACAAAAACAACATCAGAATTTACAGAGGAAAAAAGAGAAAAAAATATTAATCACATGATTAAATTAGAATAGTTATAGCAAGAAAGATGAACTGTTTTCATAAACAGGAATGATATAACATTTTTGATTTTCAAACACACCTGCGCTTTTGTTGTCAAATGTTATTTATCACTTTTCATGTCCATGCATTGCAGGTCTGACTTACATCAGTAAGTCAACATGTCATGTGGTAACAAGAGCAAAAGAATACTTAAATTGAGGTTCTTTGATCAAAAGTAAAATAAAAAAAACATATAATTGAATGCAATTTTTTTAATAAAAAAGATATGAATAGTTTAATGCATCATTCTGTTGTTATAAAAAAATGTTTATCAGATTAACCCGTTAAGTGCGGAATTAAATTTTTGTTATCCGAGTTACAGTGCATAATTAATTTCGCATCTCGCTGTTTTTCTCGTCTCGATCGATTATAATTGCTGCTTGTGCAAGAATATAGCAAGTGTGAGAAGCGAAATAATCCGTGCTGTAAAAAGCTGCAACAATCAAGACGTATATATCCGTCATGCGCATTGAGAGAGCGTTTGGCCTTGACGTATATATACATCATGTGCACTTAACGGGTTAAGATTATAAAATTCATGAAGCTTTCCTAATTAAAAAACATTAACCAAAATTAAATAAACAACTGTATGAAAATGGTTTTTCTTCCTTGCTACAACTATTCCAATTTAGTCATGTGATTCATATTATCTTTTCCCGTTTTTTCTCTTTTTTCTCTGTGAATTCTGATGTAGTTTTGTGTAAACGTCATTGCTTTTAAAAATTGAATTAGTAACAGTGTCAACATAACTTGAGAAAACTGTTGTTCATATTTTAATTAAATGAATGATTTGTTGTTTATGGTTAATTGTTAAATTATGTTTTATTTTGGATTTTTTAAAAATTTTAGAAGCTTTGATAAGGATTGATGATAGTCGAAAACGGTTTTTTAATAAACTTTGCAAACTAATGAAATGTTGGATTTTGCTTGCTATTATTCAAAAAATAATTATTAGCCAAAAACTAATCTGCAGTCACATAAGAAATATAAGAAAAAACAACAGTGTGGAGCAGAGAGTAGTTCAATTTGTAACCATTTATGTAGCATCCATCAAAAGTGCCTTCAAAACCAGTAATTGTGACTACTGTTAATTCTTACTTTGTACTCATAGATGTTTCCAATCCAAGCTTGCATCAGCCAAAAATAATCCTCTACAAACAATAGCAATTTGCATTTGACTAAATAGCCAACAACTGCATGGATTTAATTAAAAATTTGTAACTTTAAAAAAAAGTTTAAAATTGTCAAAGTCGCAACAAAAATTAAGCTAAATTTTATGCAACTTATTATTATAATTAATTTCTCTATATTTATCCTTTTGACTTGCTAGAAAGGGTTGGAGGCACTATACAGTACATAAAGCAATTGAAGGCCCTATTTCTAAAAGTACCTAAGTCACATTTTCGAAAAAATGAGATAAACTGAAAAAATTGTTTGTTTACTTGCCAGAAATATTCTGACAAAAAATCTTTTTAGGAAATCACTTTTTGAATAGCACAGAGGTTCGAAATCTTAGCGTATTTCTATTGTAGAAGTAGGGTTTTTGAAAACTTTAAACCTCATTTTCTCAAAATGACATTATGTGACTTAGGTATGTTTAGAACTAGGCTTTTCAATTGTCAAGTGATTATTCTGACCTGCTTCTGGAGATGGAGAGATATTACTGTCTGCTTGAAATTCTTATTTGGATTTTAGTTTTTATTCAGAGATTTGATGAAATTTAGAGCTGCTTGCCAAGAATGCTAAGCAGAATAAAGCACCACAAAATGTTTTTCACAAAGACACAATAGTGTGGTGCAAGTAGATTTGAATTGCGACCATGTTGATCACATTCATCATTAATCATGGTGCTTTTAATCACTTGACCATGAAATGTTGTTGATATAATGAAGTTTTATATACGTAAATTTCTAGTTAAAAAGTTAAACCTTAAAATGTTAATATAATAATAAATAATGTATTTATTATTGTCGTCGTTGTCGTTCAAAGGGTATCCACTACAGGTCAGACACAAACATGACTGGGACCGAGAGTTTATCCTTTAACTACCCCAGACTGCTGTACTGCCTGGATCAGATGCTGGCAGTGATGTCATTAAGCCAGCATCGAGTTTCATCATCCAAAACTGTCAGACCTCGTGCTCCATGTGGTGCCCAATATATAGGGCATGCTGTTAGTACATGGTCTGCAGTTTGCTCAGAGGCACCACACTCGCAATTCAGGGAAGGAGCGAGACCCCATTTGTGCATGGACAAATGGAATTGCCCAACACCAGTCCGCAGGCAGTTGAGCATAACCCAAGCTGCTTGGGGTAAGCCCATCTCGACAGGCCTGGCACCAGTTTCAGGCACAAAAGCATGGAGCCTGGAAACATTTTCACAGTACTCCACTTTTCATTTGTGATTTGTTCATTCAGAGGCACGGATGCCAAGTCTGGCAAGGTTGTCCAAAAGATTCTGCGCACCTGGCACAAATGAGCGTCTGGATCTTAGTTTCACTTGGCAAGTATCTGAGGACCCACTTAAAAGGCCATACAAAATATGATTGGGGTCCAGAGATCCACAGTAACCTAAGGAGAGTGTTGCTCCCATTTGGCAAAGCTCAGCTGGCTGGATGCCTGAAAGTACAGGTAGGTGGTCCATTGGAGTGGGGATGCAGGCATCCAGTAACTATGTGCAAGGCGTTGTTCAAGACACTGTCAATGAATCGAGTGTGAGCACTGCGACACCAGACTGGCGCACAGTACTCAGCTGCTGAGTAGACTAGAGACAAGGTGGCTATGCATAGTGTTTTAGCACCAGCACCCCATCCCGAGTCCACGAGTTGCCTCAGCAGTGTGATTTGCAAGGATATTTTTTTGCTCTATGCCACTAAATGGTGACGAAACGTGAGCGATTTGTGCAGTTTTACCCCAAGGTATGTAGGGGTTGGACAGAACGGTAAAAGTCTACTGTTGTTGTAGACCTTTAGCTCACGTTAGGCCTCTTGATTGTTTAAGTGAAAGGCTGCCGTCACCATCTTAGTGTGACTGAGCTTCAACCTCCAAGTCTGGAGATACGCTGACAGTGTAGACATGTCTTGGCTTAAGGTCCCCTCCAAGTCCTTACAGTTTCCTTAAGAGTGCAACAATGCTAGATCATCAGCATAAGCAAACTTTCTGGAAATCATGGAAGGAAGATTGTACGTATAGATGTTAAATAGGAGGGGAGCCAAGACTGATCCCTGAGGAACGCCGTTTTTAAGACGGTGTAGCCTGCTTTGCTTGCTGTCACTAATGGTAAGGGTGAAACTTCGATTTCAGACAAGCTCCATGATCATTTTGACCATTGCTTATCTGGAAGTAGTTTCAGCAGCTTGCAGGTAAGGCCACAGTGCCAAACAGTGTCATAAGCAGCTGTCAAATCGATAAATACAGCACCGGCCTTCTTTTTAGCCTCGAAAGAATCCTCGATGTTCTGGGTTTGTAGAACAACTTGATCTACGGTTGACTTCCCGCGTCGGAACCCAGCCTGCTCTTTAGGGAGCAGTGGATCAATTAACGGTTCAACGCGGGTGTAGATAAGCCTCTCGAGGATCTTGTAGGGGACACAGAGCAGAGATATCTGTTGATAACTCTTTGGGTCCCCCACGGGCTTTCCTGGTTTTGGGATCGTGATCACAAGCGCTCTTCTCCAGATCTTGGGAATTTTGAGTCGGCGCAAACAGGAAGAAAGGAAGTCATGTAGCCAGGACTTCAAAGCAGATCCAGCATGGAGTATAAGCTCAGGGCAGATGGAATCAGGTGCCGGAGTTTTACTTGGTTTTAAATGTTGGCAGCAGTAAATTCTCTCTGTGAAAAATTGTCGGTATTTATTGTTAATATCAAACTCTTTGATTCTAACATTCTGAAAGCACTCACTTCTACTCAATGGGTTAAACAAAAAGAGTTAATCATTTCTACATTCAAAGGTATCACTTGCCCCATTTTGGAATATGAAAACACCATATGGAGCCTTAATGTATCAAACACCAAAATTAAAAAACTGCACACCATTCAAAACACAGCTTTGCAAATAGCTATTGGCTCCACACGAGATACAAACATTTAACACCTACATGACAAAACCAAGGTCTTTCCAATAAATACCTATTTCAAACTTTACGCTACTCAACTTAAACAACTAACTCAAACACAAACACACCCTTTACATGATCCTAATGCATACTCATATTGGCTTAGAAACATGAAAGCCACAATCTTTCAAAACAATGAGAACACTAACATCATTATCTGAAAACTAGACATGACATGACACTTGAAGAATATAGAAAAAACCTTAAACACATTCACACTACCATCACTTCACAATACATCAGTTTTAGAAAAAGCAGACAAAGTTAACGCAACACCCTATGACATTTATTCATCAAAACAAACATTACCATGTCATTTCATATGCATACAAAATTGACATAGCTCAGAGTTAACAAATCAACCTCTTGCCAAGTTACCTACATACAGTAAATTCTGATACTTTCAAGCCAAAATGCCCATTGTGCTTGACACACACACATGATAATAATCATCTCTTTAACTGTAATCAAGCACCAACCCAAGACAACACTACTAGTCAGTGGAAAAAGCCTTTAGAAGCAGCAGAGATAATCCAAGAATGGAAATCTAGGCTAGCTTCTTGGTAAGGAGTTAAGATGGCCACTTCAAGATATCCTTGTAGGAGGGACAACAACAACAATAAATAATGTCTAATAAAAACTTTCAACAATTGTCATATATATATTTTTAGCAGCAGTAGTAAGAATTGATTGAGGGTTAAATAAAAATTTAAAATCAAATTCGTTCTAGTTTAAACTAAAAAAATACTAAAACCTTCAAATTTGATAAATTTTATTTTTTATTTCTCCATTACCATTCATGTAGAAAATTTTTTGTCTTTATCATTTCTATAATTTTTCACTAATAATAACTTCTAATTTATATACAGGGTGGGGCATAAGTTTGGAAGCAATTTTTTAAACTAAATTATTTTGTTACTATAAAATAGTTCATAAGTAAGAAATATGTTTTATTATAGCTAAGACATCACTCTATCACAATATCAAATAATTTTTTGCTAAATTTTAAACGATTCGAAAATGTCAGACAAGAGAGAAGCTATAGTTGCATTACATTGTGCCAGAAAGTCAGATTCCGCTATTGCAAAGACACTTTCAATTGCGAGATTTACTGTCTGGAAGACATTGACACGTTTCAATGAAAGATGGGATTTATCTGATTGTCCAAGAAGTGGTAGACCATGCACCCAAATGAAGTGGTAAACCATGCACTGGTCTAAATCAATGATTAAGTGGATTCGAGAAAGGATTAGGAGAAACCTGAGGAGATTCATGTGACAAATGGCACAGTCTATTGACATGAGTCCCAGAACCATGAGACGACTTGTTCACAAAGACCTGAAAATGTCCTCTTTCACCCTGCAGAAGAGACAAACTCTGTCAGCAGCTGTAAAGCAAAAAAGATTGGAGAGAAGCAAAGTTCTTCTAAAGGAATTCAGGTCTGACATGGTGGGTGCAATTGTTTGGTCAGATGAGAAGATCTTCACAGTTAAATTTGCTCATAATCGAAGAAATGACAGTATCTGAATCCCATGGACTTTTCAGTGTGGTCCATCCTTGAAGCCAAGGCCTGTGAAAAAATTCACTACAGTGTGGACGATTTAAAACAGTCTCTACTGTGAGCATGGCAAGAAATTCCACAAGAACAGCTGCATGCCGCTGCAGAGGATGTTTGTGAAGATTGCCAGTGGTAATTAAAAGCAATGGGAGCCATTTCGAATAAATTATTTTGTTTGCTTTATATAGACTTTCATGTAATCATACATATCTGTAAATTGTTAGATATATTTTTTGTTACGTTATGATACTGATTTTAATTTGTTTCCATATTTACACCCCACCCTGTACAATACCAGTCAAAAGTATTAGAACAATACTTTTTTTTAATTTTAAATATATCCCAAATTTTAATTAAAAAAATGAACTTAATTATAACAACAAAAAATTTATTCAATTAAATTTTTACTATAAATCAGGGGTTGTCAAACTTGGGGACTCATGGCCTCCTTTTCAGAGATTTTCAAACACCCATGGCCCCTTGCTTAGAATGTTGGGCAGTTCAAAAATAAAATAAAAACTGTCTCTTATTTTTTCCTTTTTATCCCAAAAGTTAAATGAAGACCAAAAAAAAAAGGATTCTGCTGGTGCCTTCCAGTAAATGCCCAATGGCCCTTTTGAGAACCCATGCTCTAAATTATTGATATTAATATTTTGTATAGCAAAATAGACTTACATAGCAAAATATTTTTGTACTAAACATTAAATTTATCCTAATACTTTTGACTGGTACTGGTACATAGTGAGATGACATAGTTTAATTTTGTAAAAAAGCTCAAACCTCATTCTTCCAAAGACTTTCACTGTAAATTAGATTTCTTCTCCATTGATGATCCTTTTACTTATTTCACTTTTGAGACCACTTCTTACTAAACTTTTAACAAACTATATTCTCTTTGGAAATACTTGACCAAAAGAAATACTGTCCAGACTTAGAAACTTTTAACATTCATAAAAAAATTTTTTTAATTGACTAGCCTTACTAAATTCTTTCCTTTTAAACAATATTTAAAATCTTTAGTTTTTTTTGTACCCTAAGAAGCTTAATAGTTATTATGTGCATATAAAAAATAACTACAGGGTGGGGCGTAAATATGGAAACAAATTAAAATCGATATTATAATGTAATGAAAAATATATCTAACAATTTACAGATATGTATGATTACATGAAAGTCTATATAAAGCAAACAAAATAATTTATTCGAAATGGCTCCCATTGCTTTTGATTACCACTGGCAATCTATGGCAAACATCCTCTGCAGCGGCATGCAGCTGTTCTTGTGGAATTTCTTGCCATGCTCACAGTAGAGACTGTTTTAAATCGTCCACACTGTAGTGAATTTTTTCACAGGCCTTGGCTTCAAGGATGGACCACACTGAAAAGTCCATGGGATTCAGATACTGTCATTTCTTTGATTATGAGCAAATTTAACTGTGAAGATCTTCTCATCTGACCAAACAATTGCACCCACCATGTCAGACCTGAATTCCTTTAGAAGAACTTTGCTTCTCTCCAATCTTTTTTGCTTTACAGCTGCTGACAGAGTTTGTCTCTTCTGCAGGGTGAAAGAGGACATTTTCAGGTCTTTGTGAACAAGTCGTCTCATGGTTTTGGGACTCATGTCAATAGACTGTGCCATTTGTCACATGGATCTCCTCAGGTTTCTCCTAATCCTTTCTCGAATCCACTTAATCATTGATTTAGACCAGTGCATGGTTTACCACTTCATTTGGGTGCATGGTCTACCACTTCTTGGACAATCAGATAAATCCCATCTTTCATTGAAACGTGTCAATGTCTTCCAGACAGTGAATCTCGCAATTGAAAGTGTCTTTGCAATAGCGGAATCTGACTTTCTGGCACAATGTAATGCAACTATAGCTTCTCTCTTGTCTGACATTTTCGAATCGTTTAAAATTTAGCAAAAAATTATTTGATATTATGATAGAGTGATGTCTTAGCTATAATAAAACATATTTCTTACTTATGAACTATTTTATAGTAACAAAATAATTTAGTTTAAAAAATTGCTTCCAAACTTATGCCCCACCCTGCATATTATTTATACTTTTTCTGAATCAGTTAGTGCCATGTCAATGAAATTTTAAAGAAGTTGTATATATTCTACCAAATTTTTTACTTTCCTGATCATTTATTGAAATTGCCTCATGCCACAAATCAACAAAATCAGACACCTACTTTCAATATAAAGTTTTTATTTAGTTAATCTAAACCTCAATCAAGGGTTTTTTAATTGTGAGTAAATGTATTTAAATCAAAATTTATAAAGAAAATATTTAAATAATCTTAAACAAGCAGACAAGGGCTTACAGGCCAAAACCGTGACACTGTCTGCTTTTAAAACTAATATATTTTAGCTTTTTTTTGTAAAGATACAACTAAAAAAGTATTGCTAAAGACCTACTTTGGCAACAACTCTATTGTCATTTGCAGGTCGAAGAATTTTTCGTCCATATTTATTTGAATGGGTTATAAAGTAAAGTGTCATAGGCGGATCCAACTTAACAGATGATAAATTTCCAATTTGTATTGTTACAATCTGCAATATTATTTCAAGCCTATTAAAATCTTCCAAAATTGACTAAAATAAAATTATTTGTAAAAATTTAGTTTAAACACAAGAAAATAAACTATCCAAAGTAAGAAACATAAAATTTATTTTAATCAAAAATAGTTACTTACTTTATAACTTCAGAAACTTTTAAACTTATAAAACATATGGTTTAATACCAAGGCCTTCTATAACTACAGGCCTGGAAGCACGAAGAGATTTTACAAATGACGTCACAAACGCAGGCGATCAGCAAAGCTGGTTTGTCAATAATGTAGACTGTCGACAAAACACTAGCGAATTTTGCTGAGTAGAGAAAGCTTGTTGGAAGATAGTTGTCTAGTTCGTTAATTTTAACATAGATATTCTCAAGGGAGGTTACTTAGTTCTAAGTTGAATTTTGTCATATCAGCAATAAAACATTTTGATTCTAAAACTTTAGCAATCTTCAAAACAAATATTAAATGTCTGAATAAGTTGAATTTTAAAAAGAGTAGGTGATGACATTGCATAAGTAAGTAAATGGTTTTTTGATAAGCTAACAAATCTGATAATCTAACTTTTCAGTCGTTTTATTCAATTATTTAGTTCCAAAGTAATACATTATAAATCTATTTTATACTAGTTTGGTGGAAAACTTTTGTCTGCATTCTATAATTATAAAACAAGTAGCATTAATATTTTGGTTTAGATCAAAGAGAACTTGTAATTTTGGTTAGCTTGCTGATACACCTATAAGCAATAAGACGGTGAGGTTAAAGATAAAGTACAGAAAGACAAATGTTATATACTATATTAAGTGCAACAAAATATTTTCGTCATTGACTAATTGATTAGATCTTATAATAACGTAAAAAACATTGCACTTTAACAATATTTGATGATTAGTTTTTATGTAAAATAGTTATGGTTAATAAATGTTGCGTGCCTGGATGCAGGACCAATTACGAAATCAAAAAAGGTGAACGCAGTGTTACTTGCTTTACGTTTCCTATTGAAGAACAATTAAAAGAAAAATGGTTAAGAAAAATTTCTCGTCATAATCTGAAAGTGTCAAAACACACAGTTGTTTGCATAAAACATTTTCGTAAAAGTGACGTAATTAAAAATGATGTTTTACCGGGAAACACATGGAAAACCAGATACGTTAATTTTAAGAAAAAAATTTGCTCTTCAAAAGGATGCAGTACCATGCATCTTCCCAAATCTACCGTCCTATCTTTCTTCCTCTACTGGCTCTGTCCGTCGCTGTAGTCCTTCAAAGCGTCGTAAAAAAATAGAAGAGGCTCATCACAATTTGCAACAAGAATGGATTGATCAAGACAAAATATTTTCATATGTTCAATTAGTGGGTAATTTAAATGAACATTTGCAATCCTTTAAACATTCAGCTCTCTATAAGTCAAATGAAAAGGAGTTGCTGCTATACCAAATCAAAATTCCAAGCAACGGTAATTCTCCTTTTTTGAGTTTTAGTCTTCGTGTTACTGAATCATTGGAAGTTGACGTATGGTTGAATGGCATATGTTTGATTTCCAGTGATCTTGGTTGGTTGCAGATGCAGGATAACAAAATATCACACTGGAGCCAGTTGGAAAATCTACTTGCACGTTTGCACAATGCAGAGAAGGAGGCTGAATGTTTCGAAATGAGCGATAAATCGTTAATCGAACATGCTAATGTTTTTATCTCGAAAGTTACTACAAATGCCAACAAAGAACTCCGTTCTTTTCTATCAGAACAGTTGCTTCTTTCCATTGAAAATCCTAATCGTCAAAGGTTTTCTTCAAATGCTACTGTAGCAGCTTACGCACTTAACATACAGTCACCCAGGGCATATGAATATGTACAAAATAACTTGCTTGTTTTACCGAGCAGTCGACATTTGAGACAGATCTCCAGCAATATATCTGCTGATGTAAGTGCAGAATCTAATGAATATCTTAAAACAAAAACCAAATACTTAAAGCCCCAAGAATTGTATGTTAACGTTCAACTCGATGAAATTCACATAAGACCATGTGTGACGTTCAAAAATGGAAGACTAACAGGAACAAACGAGGAGGGAGAAACTGCTACTTCCATACACTGCTTTCTAATATCATCACTGCTATCAAATAACAAAGATGTTGTAGCCTTGGTTCCCGCTAAAAAGATAACTGCTGAAAAACTTTGCAGCCTCCTGAAATCAGTATTGAAAATAGTGACTTTATCTGGATATTCAGTTATTAGCATCATAACTGATGGAAATAGAATTAATAAAAAAATGTTTCATTTCATTGCTGACTGTCCTAGCACCACCGACTTACCTGTTCATACAACAAACCCATACAACCAAGAACGACCAATTTTTTTGCTTTTTGATTCAGTACATATTCCCAAATGTATTCGAAACAATTGGATTAATTTGAAAAATTACAAAAAAACATTCTCATTTCCAGATTTTGAGGACAATGAAAAAATTCTCCGAGCATCATTTGCTGACCTAGAAACTATTTACTTGTTAGAAACTTCTCTTACTCTGAAGAAAGCTCCTGCTTTATCGTGGAAAGCTCTCCATCCTCACGCATTGGAGAGACAAAATGTAAAGTTAGCTTTGAAAGTCTTTTCGAACACCACAGCTGCTGCACTAAATTGTTATGGCCCCCATAACGAAAACTTAGAAAACTGGAATGGTACAGCAAGTTTTATAAACTTAGTTTGGAAATGGTGGTGTGTCGTAAATGTTAAGCATCCATTCAAGGGCCGAAACACTTGCAACATATATGCTCATCCTATTGATACAGTTAACCACGAAAATTTGCAGTTTCTTTCCTCTTTGGCGACTTGGTTGGATTGCTGGTCAAATAAAAACAAAACTTTAAACGAAGGTTTTCTATCTAAAGACACTTATCTGACGTTTAGGCATACCCTGAAAGTGATTGTCGAAGTTGCTAAGTATTTGATTGAAACCCTTAAATTTGATTTTGTTCTTTTGGGATGTTTTCAGACTGACAATTTAGAGAGCAGGTTTGGCCAATACCGTCAAATGTACGGAGGAAACAGATTGATTTCCGTACAAGAACTTACAGAAAGTGAGAAAAAGCTTAAAATCAAAAGTTTGTTAAAATTGCACTCTGATGCCATTACTGTGCCAGTAAAAGAATATCTTTCAGAATTTGCCGAGTGTGATGACACTAACAAAATATCTGAAAAGGATAAGCTTTTGATTGAAGAGCTTCCATATGAGAACGTTTGCTTTGATGAAACTCAGTTGCCAGTTTTATTGTACGTTGCTGGATATGCAGCTAAAAGAATTACTGCAAAGATTCACTGCCTTGGCTGCAAGCGTATGCTTATCGATGAAAATGGTGAGTTGCTACAGGTAGACATTGATAAAAGTATTATTTCGTATTTTGAAGAATTAAACAGAGGAGGATTGATATATTCTTCTTCAACTGTGTTGCAGGCTTTTCAAGCCGCTCATGCAATTTTTACTATCTGCATTTCACAAGACTATGAGAAAACTTTTTTAAAAATACAGTATCCGAAAAGATTTCTTTTGCGTGCTATTTTTCGTTATTGGGAACAATATGATGTTTTGCAGTCGTTAACCAATTGCAATTTGTGCCTGCAGGATAGTTCAACTATCTTGTTGCAATGCATCAGTGTATTAGTAAATATAATGCTGAACAATTATTCAAAAGCAAAAAGTGACAATATTAAATATACCTCTGTAATAACCAAAAAAGTTGCGAAGTTTTGATGCCTAGAAATTACTAAAAAAATATCAATTCGAATGCATTGTTGTAATTTTATTTTGTTGGAAAGTGTCTGTTTTTATTGTTACAAAAAAAGTTGAAAAGATATGAGAATTTATGGTTGATGAGCACAGTATTGGTAACAATTTCTGTAACCGTAATAACACCAGTTTCTATGCTTTTCTCCAATTATTTGCAGTAGTATTTTAGTATTTATTTCATCCAATATTGGGTCATAATATTGTATTCAAAAGGTACCATATTGTTGAATTTGCTAACTTAGTTTTGTTACAATTTATTGAAAAACACAAAGTATTCCATATCTTTTCGTTGTAACTAATAAGTGAATTAACAACATTTTTGGTAGATTCCTTAAAATAGTCTTATAACGAACAACATAAACGAAGTATTTGTATCGTCTTATCTATGTACCAGTGTAGACTTTAAACATATACGACACGACATGATCGCCTGGATTGTCTGCCATTTTGTTTTTTCTTCCAGGCCTGTAGTTATAGAATGCCTTGTTAATACCAATACCATTTATCTAAATTTTGGTAAAAAGCTTGTCAATTTTTAGAAATTCATCATTTAATTTTTGAATTTTTAATTAGATTCAAAACATTAAACTCTGGAAAAAAATCCAATGTCACAAGCAAGAAAGAGAAAACTCTTCTTACAAAAATAGTTTTGGTGTTTTGAAAAGAAAGGGAAATAAGAACTTTGCAAATTCACTGCATGATACCAACAGACAACTGTCGTGGATAAGATACATTAATGAAATTTTTTATTTAGTTAAAATAAATCAATTACCAATTTTAATAAATAATCTTAGCAAAAGTTATTTTCAACATTTGTGTAAAGTTAAATTGGCCTTTTTTCCAATCCAATGGTTATCAAAGTTTTTCCGTATTCTTCCCTTTTAAGACTCAAGTACCTTCATTCTTTCTCCCCCCCAAAAAAAAATACCACAATGATCAAAGTAAAAAAAGTTCTTCACTTTTCCCCCTGCTTCCCAGGCTGGTACAGCTATGATTGCAAAAGACCAACCAATTTTTTTGGCTCAACTTGTATTGCACAAAGATTCTCGAATTCTTCCTCACCCTGAGTGGTTTTTCCTCTTTTGAGATTTCAAATTTTTCTTAAAGGAGCTAAGTGGACCCCATTTAAGAAGTGCTGATCCAACTTGTGCTAATTAGAGATCATGTTTCATTTGATAAGACTGAATTCTGGTTTTTAAGAAAAGTCTGGTTTTTTAAGAAAAGTCTGGTTTTTTAAGAAAAGTCAATTATTCACATAACTCAGGTGGATGATCAGATTGCTGTTACTTGGGGGAAAATAAACCCAAGCCCAATTACTGAATCACACACACACATATTTTTTTTCTTAATAAGTTTTTTTCTTTCATCAACAACATAAAAAATTGGACTTCCATTAACTGTTTTTGCAAAGACCTTGCATTGGTTTATCTAAAAGTGGATTCACAAATAGGATCAACATATGCATTAGCAACTTCTGTTGTGTGCATGCATGTACCTGGTTATGCAACATTTTTGCAGGACCAATTTGGCAGGAGACAATTTGTCAGCGAGCCAATTCATCAGCTAGCCAATTTGTTGGCGAACCAATTTGGCAGCAAGCCAATTTGGTGGAAAATAAATAAAAATGATTTACCTTCACTAGCATTAAAGCGACAGCAAAAAAGTTTGGTTATATCACAAAGACAATTGAAAAGGCAATTGTAAATGTTCAGCTGATAAGAGTGAAAATTATAATTTAAAGTTGTTAAATGCATTAAATTTAGGGATGTTCCTAGCCAATTATTTATCTATTAAATTTACAATAGTTTAATTTTGAATATTTAAATTAAAAAAAATACTTCAATAGTTAAATTTTGAATCACGGTTATTTAACATATATCTTTTACAAAAAAGTACAATACTGTAGCTCACTGCAAAGACAGACAGGTTTGAAGTTTTACAGGATTACAAAGTTATGATGTCATAATAAACATTTTACTATATCTAAACAAATCTATTCTGATCGGCACGCATAAACAGTTTTATTTTAACTTTTTTTTTTTCTATTTCTAACAGTTTGTTTCATCTATAGGGCTCATCAGAAAGCATTCAAAAATTTGAAAAACAAATACAAAAAATAACAAAAAAAGTTGGCAAAAGAACTTAAAACAAAAAGAAAATAAGGACAATTATGGCACTGATTAAAAAGTTAAACTGGTTACAATTTGTTTAAATTAAATTTTAATGAGTAAAGTTTTTTTCCTTTGCCTATGCTAATGTTTCCAAATTTAAATTTATTATGGCTAATGTCATGATTAATAATTCTAGCATTGTGGGTAAAGATAAATGGTGAAATTCAGCGGGATAAACGTGTATGTAATCTTTTTATTATATAACTGAACAAAATTATTGTAGTGCGAATTTGAAGTTGCCATGCTTATTTGTTACCTCCGTGCTGACTATAAACACCATCTATTGTGATGTCACAAAATTCATGTGTTTGCGAGAACTTAGAACAATTCTGTTGCATTAATCGCAGCTGCGCAATAAATGACTTCTGAAAAACACTGATTACCAGTATGAGAGTTGTTTAACAATACAACGGAAACAAATCTACACAAAAGATACAGAAATTCAATCAGGTTTGTACAATAAAATAATAAAACATATAAAAGTCTTTAATTTTTTTAAAAGCATTTTTAGGGCGCTCTGTTTGTTCCAATAAATTTGTTTGTTATTTAAAAACTTTAGCGTAAGCAAAGGAAAACAACTTTACACATTGAAATTTAATCAAAAGCGATTTGTAATCGCCTTATATATTCTTCTATAAGCTTTGCTATTCGGCTTGATCTAATCTTCTGTTTTGAGTCTTGACAATTTTAATCACTGCTGTAATTGCCCTAATTTTCTTTTTGTTTTAAGTTCTTTTGCCAACTTTTTATTGCTTTGTTAAGCTTTACTTTTTGTATTTGTTTTTCGAATTTTTGAGTGCTTTCTGACGAGCCCTATAGATGAAACAAACTGTTAGAAATAGAAAAAAATAGTTGAAATAAAACTGTTTACGTGTGCCGATCAGAATAGATTTGTTTAGATATAGTAAACTGTTTATTATGACGTTATAACTTTGTATTCCCGTAAAACTTCAAACCTGTCTGTCATAGTAGTGAGCTACAGTATTGTACTTTTTTGTAAACGCTATATTTTAAACAACCGTGATTCAAAATTTAACTATTGAAGTATCTTTTTTAATTTAAATATTTAAAATTAAACTATTGTAAATTTAAATAGATAAATAATTGGCTAGGAACATCCCTAAATTTAACGCATTTAACAACTTCAAATTATAATTTTCACTCTTATCAGCTGAACATTTACAATTGCCTTTTCAATTGTCTTTGTGACATAACCACACTTTTTTGCTGTCACTTCAATGCTAGTGAAGGTAAATCATTTTTATTTATTTTCCTAACAAATTGGCTTGCCGCCAAATTGGTTCGCTGACAAATTGGCTTGCCAACAAATTTGTCCTGACAAACTGTCTCCTGCTAAATTGTCTTGCTTTGTGATATCTATAGTATATAATTATAAAAATACAAAATCACTAAATTTGTATTAAAGTGCAAATCGTATGCAAAATCACTAAAATTGACAAGTGTTAATGCAAATAAATTTGCATCCACCAAATAAATTTGCATTAACACTTGTCAAAGCAAAACTATTCAAACCGATGGTCTTTTGAAAAAATAGTCTATGTTATCAGTAGTTTTTTGCTAGTATCATAATGAACTTACCCATGCCACATACATAAAAAAACTAGCACAGCTCAGAATCAAACCATAACTATTGCAAAGTTAGCAACACAGAAAAAACCTTCAGGCATTTAGATGCATTTCATGTTCACAAAACACATAAGACAAAAACAAACTTGGAACACAAAACACAAACACCCAGCTGTTATTTTGTAAAAAAAAACTTTGCAAGCAGCAAAGATCAATTTAAAAGTAAAGTCAAAGTTTGCTTTATTAAAAGTTTAAGAGATGGTTTTTGCTATGATCTGTTTTTTTAGAGCAAATAGCAGCAACATTAAAATGAGATCACACACAGAGGCTACTAGCAAACAAGAACATCTAAACATCACATTGAAAAGATGTAACCATTAAAATTAACACAAACAGTCAATACTTGGAGAGGAACAAAAGTTTTCACAAAAGTTTAAAAGAACATGAATAAAGGCCACTGTAAAAATCAAGCTATGGTCTGAATCAGAGGCATGGAGCCAGGTGTGGAAAAAATTTTAAGTCTGGAGCTGGAGCCAAATATTTCAAAAAAGCTGTAGCTTGAGCCCTATATTCTAAAAAGGTTGGAGCTGGAGCAGGAGCTGGAGCAGGAGCTGGAACAAGATTGGGTGAATTATTGCCAATTAGGACTTTCTTTTCAGTGTATATGGTTTCCTTTGGTTACTTTCAAAATATTTGCAATAAGCATATCTTTTTGGTCTTTCAAGGCCAATATATGCCCACAACAATTTCACAGTCAGCACTCCAGGTCAGCACAAACAAGTAAAAGTCTTGTTTGTGCTGACCTGGAGTGGATAATCTTTCAAATGATGATGACAATGTTATATTCTCATTAAATAAACTTGAAAATACTTTTTTTTTTCCCATCTGTCTAAACTCACAAATGAGTATAAAATGACACAGTTTACAGTAACAACAACATCTGCAATAAGGAAAAAGTAATATTTGCATTCCACACAAGAACCATAATATATAAATATATATTCTTACTGGTGTTTCTTTGGTAAGAGGTAAGAAGCTAGTATTAAAAGCAATAAATTTTATTGTTGTACTACAAGTATCTTCAGACATTCCACAGTTAACTTCATTAGGTGAATTACGTTTTATACGTTGATTCTAAAAAGATTAGGAAAAAATAGCACAATTAGAAAAACTTTTTAAAGAATATTTTGCAAATATTTACATTATTTTGTTTATGGGATTCCTTTCTCAATTGATCAGCAATTCCTTGAAGAGAGAGGTTAGCACTAATAGAGGGAGAAATCATATGATTGTCAAGTTTTGGCAAAATTAAATTTCTCCTTTGATCAGCAAAGTTAACTGTTGAAACCTATACAGTTTTAAATAATTTTAGATAACCTAATTTTAAATATCATCATATCAGCAAATGAAGTTTACAATAACATTTTAAATTGGCTAAGATACAAAACTATTTATTAAAAAATAAACTTGAAGTCAAAAACTTCACACTTTGAAGTTAAATTTTAACAAAGTATAATTTGTGATAACTGCAGCAACTGTTGGATTTCCCATTAGATTAAATATTTTCTATTGGTAAAAAGCAGCCATAGTGGATTTAGCATTTTTCATTTTTATTTAAACAAACATTTAAAAAAATTATTTTCAAAGATGAACCTTTTCTTTGGATGCTTTCTACTTGGCTTTTAACTATTTAACTGTGGCTGCTTTTTAAAATTGTTGTCTGGTTGAAGAAAACAATCTTTTTGCTGAAACTTTATTTCTTATTTCTTCTTAGTAGATGCAGTAAGGAAAGTTCAGCAAAATTAGCTAAGGTGGTTCACAATATCTAAAGAATGAAAAACCCCGATCTAAAAAACTTAAAAAGACTTATAAAGCTTGTAAAAGCATATAAAATAAATCAAAATTTATTAATATACATAACATTGTAATGACATTTCAAAAACTTTATAATGTCATGTTTGTGAAAAAGCTTTGCACATAAATATCATTTTGATTAAAGTGAAGATTGAATTAATTTAGCTAATGTATTCGACATTTTCTCTACACACAAAAATTGATATTTATTAACTAGGTGTCAATGCACTATAATGTGAAAATTAAAGTTCAAACAATATTTTTGACATTTAGTTAACCCTTAACTGCTGTAGTGCTCTTTTTCGGTCACCTTCATAATAATGAAAATATCAGAAATTGGTCTGCTTTTTTTCTGTGAATAGAAATTGGTCTGCTTTTTTTCTGTGAATGCTGAGCTGTTCTTTTTCGTCCATGCATGGACTACATGTCTGATAGTGCATTTCTCTCAAATAGATTGTGTCTATTGTATTTACCACATGCTAATAACTTAGTGTAGATTGAGACTGTTGAAGATTACAAATCAAAATTGAATTGAATATGGAATCTTTACCAGGTGAGATTTTGCTTTGTAAAAATTTAGAGCATTTATGTAAGTATTAAAGAATGCAATGCCAGCTTTTTATGATAAAATATTGAAATTTGTTAGTTTTAGGGATGATAAAACCCGGTGCTCGTAAAAGGCCTCCTTGGCGTAAAGTGGTTTATTGTGAAAATTGCTTCATTTTTGTAAGAATTTTTTTTTGTCAAAAAGTTATTTGTTTTAAAGTAAGTTTCTTTTAATGATAATTTTATTTTAGTTTTTAGCATATTTTCATCTATAGTTGATCAGATTTTACCTTTTTTTATTTCAGGAACAAGCAAATCTTTAGATAGCTCAAGTATTTCAATAGATACAGGATCATTTTACAGCAAGAATAAAATTAGTACGGACAGATATCAAACATTACGTTCAAAAAGTGATGAAGAAGACATACTATCCGAAGATAAAGCATTCATTTGCTCAACTGATTCATGTAAAAAAGCTTTTATTTTTTGTGTGTATAGCAGATGATTCTAGTAGAAGCTTTACAAAATACATAAAAATACATCACTTGAAATCATATAGAAAGTTATAAATAGCTGATTTACTGTAAACATAAAAGTAATTGTTTTCAAGCATATATCTAAGGGTTTGGTCAAAATAATTGGAAGAGTGTGAATGATGTTTGAAAAGCAGTTTGAATAACTTATCTACTTGAATATATTTCATTTATTTTTATGAAAATAATCAAAAAGATAAAATTTCTTGTATTGTATAATAAGTTGAAAAATATTACATCATTTAATTACAGTAAGTTTATAACATTGGTATATATATCCAACAAGATCTAAATTTTTGATTTTAAAAGTTATTCAAATAAAAGAATAACATTTATGCTGTTCAAATTATTTCAATCGTCTTCTGTTTTTCAAATATCATATCAGTGTCAGTCCATAAATTAATACATTTGCTCTATTTTTCAGGTTCTTCTAATCCAGAAGAAAATTTTTTATCATCTAGGACTGAGGTGTTATGTGTCAATGAAAACAATGATTACCACCCAAAAACTGCTCAGAAAAGAATCCCTATTTGGAAAAAAATAGGTGTACGTGAAGTGATTCCACTAGAGCCAGAATTTCATGCAGATGAAGAAGTAACCAAAGATTTAGAAAATGATTTGGAAAGCCCATTATGTTACTTTAGAAGATTTGTTAATAGGCAGTTTTATGATCTTATTGTTGAACAAAGCAATTTATATTCAGTTTTGAAAAATGTTAATCGTCCACTGAAACTTACAAGAGAGGAATTAGAGCAATGGCTTGGCTTATCTATCTGGTTTAGCTTGTACAAAATATCTGATACTCGTCTTTATTGGAGTCAAGAACTGAAAGATGAATGCATTACAAGTCTAATGACTCATGATAGATGGAAAGAAATTAAAACTAATATTCATTTTGTAGATAACACTGAACTTTGTAAAAATGATGAAATTGCCAAAATTTGACCTTTTTTTGAGCATTTGAGAAATGGATTTAGAAAGATTCCTTTAGGCAGGGACTTATGTATTGATGAAAGTATCATTCCTTTTAAAGGTAGATCCTCTCTAAAGCAGTACAATCCAAAGAAACCACATAAATGGGGTTTTAAGTTTTTTGTTTTAGCAGGAAAGGATGGAATAGTGCATGATATTTTTCCATATACTGGAAAAATTGAGCCTGTAAATGATCCTAGCGTTCCTGATTTAGGGGCTTGTTCAAATGTGGTTTTACATTTATCACAAAACATTCCCAGTAGTAAAGGATACCGGCTTTACTTTGATAATTGGTTCAACACTTTACCTTTACAAGCGTTTTTGGCAAAAAGACAAATATGGTCTTGTGGTACCATTCAAGCAAGAAGATTACCTGGTCTAAATTTTACCAAGGATAAGGGCATTAAAACAAAAAGGAAGAGGTAGTTATGATGAATGGGACACTTATGTACATGGTGAAAGAGTAACTGCTGTAAAATGGTTTGACAGTACAGCTGCTCACACTTTATCAACTTTTGCTACAGCTCTTCCTACAGTTTCCAAGGAACAGTATGACTGTGCTAAAAAAGAAAAGATTAGAGTAGAGTGTCCGTCCATCGTGCATCAATACAATCAAGCAATGGGTGGTGTAGACTTACACGATCAACTTATTGCTTTGTACAGGCTTTCCTTCAAATCTAAAAAATATTACATGAGGATAGTTTGACATTTATTTGACATGGCACTTGTAAACGCTTACATACTGTATAAACGAGCATGTAATGCTTTAGATGTTCCTCCAAAGCATCAAAACCGATTGGCTCAGTTCAAAGCAAGGATTGCAAAGTCCTTGATGTACTCAGGCAAAATCGCAAATAAATCTAAAAGAGGTAGGCCATTCAGTGAAATCGAAGGACAACCAAGAAAGCGTATTGCTAATCAAGGTTTACCATTACCTGAAAATGGCGTTAGATTTGATGGACTTGATCATTTGCCAAGTGTTGATACTGTAAGGCATATGTGCAAAGTAAATGGATGTAAAAGTAGAGTAATTACAAAATGTAAAAAATGTAATGTTCATCTTTGCATCATGCAAAAAAGAAACTGCTTCAAAGAATTCCATCATAAAAAAATAGTAATCCCATAAATATGATTTTGTTTATTTTGTGTGTGCTTTAGGTATTTGTTTGTACTGCATTTTAGTAATAAAAACAATTGTGATAAAAGGAAAGTGTTCTTATTGTTTTCAAAAATAAATATTGATAAACAATAACTTAAAAATTTTTATTACTCAGTTTATAATTTTCTCTTATTTTTTTCCCGTGTGCTGAGGTGGATAAAAAAGTACACCTTAAAAAAATTAAAATTAAATATTTTTTCGGGAATTTAATAAAAAAATTGTTTAAATGCAGTACTCATCAAAGTTATTTTTAGCTTAAAAAATTTTTTTTTTGTAAAATAAAAATTCCGGCGGTTAAGGGTTAATATCTTTGACATTTTGTTAAAATTCAACAATTAGTTTAGCTAATTTGACATTTTCCTATACCCAAAAATGGGTATCTATTCACTGTGTGTTAATGCACATTAATGTGAAAATTAAAATTCAAACATTATCTCTGACATTTGATTCGTCGTCGTCATTGTTTGAAGAGGTATCCACTCCAGGCCAGACACAAACATGAATGGGGCCAAGGGTTTATCCTTTTACTACCCCAGACTGCTGTATTGCCTGGATCAGATGCTGGCAGTGATGTCATTAAGCCAGCATCGAGTTTCATCATCCAAAACCGTCAGACCTCGTGCTCCATGTGGTGCCCGATGTATAGGGCACGCTGTTAGTACATGGTCTGCGGTTTGCTCCGAGGCGCCACACTCGCAATTCGGTGAAGGACCGAGACCCCATTTGTGCATGGACGAATGGAATTGCCCAACACCAGTCCGCATGCGGTTGAGCTTAACCCAAGCTGCTCGGGGTAAGCCCATCCCAACAGGCCTGGCACCGGTCTGGGGCACAAAACCACGGAGCCTGGAAGCACCTTCACAGTACTCCGTTTTCCATTTAAGATTTGTCCATTCAGAGGCGCGGATGCCAAGTCTGGCAAGATTGTCCAAGAGATTCCGTGCACCTGGCACAAACGGGCGTCTGGATCTTAATCTGACTTTGCGAGTATCTGAGGACCCACTTAAAAGACCATGCAAGATATGATCAGGGTCCAGAGATCCATGGTAAGCCAAGGAGAGTGTCACTCCCATTTGGCGAAGCTCAGCTGGCTGGATGCCTGAGAGTACAGGTAGGTGATCTGTTGGAGTGGGACGCAGGCATCCAGTAACTATGCGCAAAGCGTCATTCAAGACACTGTCAATGAATCGAGTGTGAGCACTGCGACACCAGACTGGCGCACAGTACTCAGCTGTTGAGTAGACTAGAGACAAGGTGGCTATGCGTAGTGTTTTAGCACCAGCACCCCATCCCGAGCCCACAAGTCACCTCAGCAGTGTGATGCGTGAAGATAGTTTTTTGCGCAATGCCACTAAATGGTGACGAAACGTGAGTGATCTGTCCAGTTTTACCCCAAGGTAAATAGGGGTTGGACAGAACGGAAAAAGTCCACTGTTGTTGTAGACCTTTAGCTTACGTTTGGCCTCTCGGTTGTTTAAGTGAAAGGCTGCTGTCACCGTCTTAGTGTGACTGAGCTTCAACCTCCAAGTCTGGAGATACGCTGACAGTGTGGACATGTCTTGGCTTAAGGTCCCCTCCAAGTCCTTCCAGTTTCCAGAAGAATGCAACAATGCTAGATCATCAGCATAAGCAAACTTTCTGGAAATCATAGAAGGAAGATCGTACGTATAAATGTTAAATAGGAGGGGAGTCAAGATCGATCCCTGAGGAATGCCGTTTTTAAGACGGCGTAGCCTGCTTTGCTTGCTGTCACTGGTGGTAAGGGTGAAACTTCGATTTCAGAAAAGCTCCATGATCATTTTGACCATGTGCTTATCCGGAAGTAGTTTCAGCAGCTTGCAGGTAAGGCCACGGTGCCAGACAGTGTCATAAGCATTTAGCCTCAAAAGAATCCTTGATGTTCTGGGTTAGCAGAACAACTTGATCTACGGTTGACTTGCTGCGTCGAAACCCAGCCTGCTCTTTAGGAAGCAGTGGATCGATTAATGGTTCAACGCGGGCGTAGATAAGCCTCTCGAGGATCTTGTAGGGGACACAGAGCAGAGATATCAGTCGATAACTCTTTGAGTCCCCCACAGACTTTCCTGGTTTTGGGATTGCGACCACAAGCGCTCTTCTCCAGATCTTGGGAATTTTGAGTCGGCGCAAACAGGAAGAGAGGAAGTCACGTAACCAGGACTTCAAAGCAGCTCCGGCATGGAGTATAAGCTCGGGGCAGATGGAATCAGGTGCTGGAGCTTTACCTGGTTTTAAATGTTGAAGGGCAGCAGCAAATTCTCTCTGTGAGAAATTGTCAGAGATATTTACTGGGTCTGGTGTTGTGGCCCTCCAAAGGTCAGACACTTCTTGAAAGACAAGTTGAGATGACTTGCGGTCAACAGCCTCGTATTTCCCATTTCTAACCAACTGAGATGCAATAGCATCGGCTGAAACGGGACAGTGACGAGGAGAGTGTCGTGACCTAGTAGTAAGGTTGTTCAAAATACTCCATGCTTTTCGACTAGAGTGTGAGAAGTCAATGCTCCGAACTGCCTCGGATCATCGATCCCTCCGCTTTCTGTCAAGCTTGGAAAGCAGAGCTGTAGCAGCCAAGCTTGAGTTGTCTCCCTGAGGAGACTGCAGAAAGGTTTCATAGAGGGATTCACACTCTGCATCCCAACATGGAATGTAGGTATTTCGATACCCGCGTGGGATAGTCTTTTTGGCTGCTTTCTTAATGGTGTTACAGAAGTCCTGGTAAGCAGCATCCACATCAAGTGTATCAGGCGGCAACAAAGTCTTTGTGAATTTATTCGTCAAAGAAATGTAGTGACTCCATTTGGCCTTGTGGAAGTTCCATCACTTAACAGACATGCTTGGCACTGCCATAGCAAACCTTGGTGGTGTAATAAGCAAAGGTCGATGTTGTGACCTGGGGAACTTGTCAAGGACACGTCTATCCAGTAAGCGACTGTTTGGACCTACGCTGGCAAAAGCTAGATCCGGATTGGTACCAGTGTTCCAGCAGCCGGAATAAAAACTGGCAGCGTCCTTGGCATTATATAGCAGGGCAAGACAATTAACACTTGCCCATCCAGCCAAGCACTCACTGTCCGGACTGTTGTCATCGTAACCCCAGTCAGCATGACGACAGTTAAAATTGCCAGCGTACAGACAGGGGTGAGGAAACACTGGAAGATCCAGGGATGGCAATCGCGTTGGCGGTGGTTTGTAGACGTTGACTATTTTATAACCATCAACGTCCACACACAACCACTCGATCTCATTTGATTAATAATGAGATTTGATTAATTATGATTTATCATCATTACAAGCAAACATGTATAATTTCAGTACACTTAAGTGCTGAGATTGTTTGTAAAATTGCTATGAGATAAACTGTTAGCATTTTAAACTCAATCTGTAAAATTTTTTTATTGGGTTGAGAAACATGTTTGTAGCATTTTTATATCTTCTTTTATTTTACATTGACTTTTTACTACTTGGCAAAATGTATATATTCATTCAATAGAGCTCTTTCTACTGTAAAAAACTTTGCTGATCGTCTTTTTGAGTATTTTGAGATTTTATTATTTGTGAGGTTTACATATGGAATATCCAGGTGGTAAAAAGCAACATTTTCGACACCTGCTATTCTTTGCTTTTCATCGAGGTCAAAAAGCTGCTGAAGCAGCTCAGAACATTTGCATGGTATATGGAGAAGGTGTCATAGGCAAATCTACAGCAAGAAAATGGCTTGCAAAGTTCAAAAATGGCAATTTTGACATCAACAATATGCCCCACAGTGGAAGACCTTCTGAATTTGACAAAGACCATCTCAAAGCACTTTTGAAGGAGGAAAGTCACCAAACAAGTTGTGCATTGGCTGAAAAACTGAACTGCAATCAAAAAATGATTCTCAATCATCTTCATTCAATGGGATTTACAGAAAATATTGGGAGTCTCAGTGCCTCATGAGCTTAGCAAAAACAACAAAGAAAATCGCCTTCAAATTGCATCTCAACATCTCGCCTGCCATCGAGCAACACATGGTCACAAACAACACTTTTTGTACTGAATCATCATGGGAGATGAGAAATGGTGCCTATTTATAAATATGAAGCAAAGAAAAGAATGGGTGGCTCCTGGAGATATATGCCAAAGTCGAAAGTTAAGCCTGACCTACATCCAAGGAAGACCATGATCTGCGTTTGGTGGGACTGGGAGGGCATGGTGCACTGGGAAATGCTCGAAAGGAATGCCATGGTCAACAAGGAGCTCTACATAGCCCAGCTACATAACATGAATGAGGCTATTCAACTGAAAAGACCCCATCGACAAGGCCAAACCATACTTCTTTATGACAACACCAGGCCTCATGTTGCACAAGTCGTCAAACCTGCACTCCAAGAGCCCGAATGGGAGGTCCTTCAGCATCTGCCGTATTCTCTGGACCTTGCACCCACGGATTACTATCTTTTCTGCTCTTTGTCAAACCATATGAGGGGCATTACCTTTGACAATAAAGAGGACCTTAAAAACTGGCTCAACAAATTCTTTGATAACAGACCCAGGGATTTTTGGTGAAATGGCATCGAAAAATTGTCGAGAGGTGGGAGGAGGTCGTAAACAGCAACAGAAAACACATAATTTATTAATTTATAGCCATAACTTTTCATTTTTGTTTAAGTAAAAATCTTTGATAAAAACACTATGAACATATTCCTCAACCTAATATTTCATTAAAATCCTGCAGGACTGCAGGTGTGTCTTAAAAAAACAATTCATGACAAAAAATAACTAACATGCTTTTAAGACTGAAGTGAATTATATCTTTCCACAAATATAATTAAAAAATATGAAATGCTTACTGGACATTTTATTCAACCTGTTAAAATGAAAAATGAAGCTGAGATAAGACTGTTAATGAAACATGGAGTCATCAAATCTAATAATAACAATGGATGGTTGCTGCATCTTTGTTGTAATAACAAATTATAACAAATACTATTTTCTCACATCAAAGATATTCTTATAATTATATGTGCTATTGATCAGGTCTTAACCAAACTGATTAAATAGAGGGTGTTTCTAAAAATTTGACATCATTTCACATGTAAATATTCCAGAAACTACATTGTCAAATCAAATGAAATTTAACAGGGTTAATGTTGAGCTGAACAAGATTTATTCCTGTAAATTTGAATAAGAAATTCAAAGGCACCTGAATCCCATGAAAGGTTTCGCAAATGTTCAATATGCACACTGCATATAATGTGGCACATGTGAAATCGGTACTCTGGCTCCTCCTAAACATGCTGCAGCATGTCTTGGGTAACAATCTCCAGTTTAACTTTTGTGCAAGACAGGTAGTTAACAAAGAAACACCACTGCACTGGAGACTGTTACTCAATACATGCTACAGCATGTTTAGGAGGAGCCAGAGTACCAACTTCACATGTGCTGCATTACAGGCAGTGCACATATTGAACATTTGAAAAATCTTTCATGAAATTCAGGTGTCTTTGAATTTCTTACTCAAATTTACAGGAATAAATTTTGTTCAGCTCAACATTAACCCTGTTGAATTTTATTTGATTAAACTTATGTAGTTTCTGTAGTATTTACATGTCAAATGATGTCAAATTTTTTAAAACACCCTGTATTTGCTTGGTTTCAGTTGATTTCTTTTTTCATTAACTACTGTTTTGACTTTTGATATGAGCTGAAAATGTTTAAAATAAACGATATCTTATTTAGAAGTTCTTTTGTGAAAGTTATAATCATCACTACATTGTGTATGTATTGCAAATTTTAAAAACTTGATTTAAACAGTAAAAAATGATTGTTATCTAAAGTGAGATATACAGTAGTTCATGGTCAATCCAGATTTAGTTATTGTGAAATTTCACTTAATTCAGATAAAATTGAAAGTACAAATAATTTCCTATACGCTGTAATTCTTAAAAAGCTTTGGATTATCTACATCTTTGCCTATGTTGAATGATTTTGTCTGCCAAATTGAATCTGGATTAATCAAGGTCTACTGTAGAATGGACTGTAAAACTCAAATCAAACAAGCCAGGTTTTATGTAACTATAAATTTTTCATGGTCACAATTTATGGTTGCAATTTGTTCTGATTAACTACCAAATAAAGTGCTCAACAAGTTTTCATCAAGGAGCAAATGAGAAGTTCTTAAACATTTTTGGTCAGTGTTTGTCAGAAAAGTGCTCAATGATGTCAAGTCAGAGCAGTTGCATTAATTAAACTTTAGACCACAAAATTTGATATATGCAATATTAATTTCATTTGCCCCAACAGACTGGTTGGCCTGCCTGAGCTTGTCAGGGAGCAGTTAGAAACCTGAAAAAACAAAAGGAAACAAACCTGGAGACACACTGCTTTATTTTAATGCAAACTGTAACCATCCTACCAATATAAAAAACAATTAATTTAAATGATTTAATTATGCTTATCAAAAAATGCAGCTTAGAAGATTTGACAAAACAACCCCTGAATACCAATCATCCTTTAACACGTTAAGTGCCTTATGACGGATGTATATGTCACGAAGCGTTATGCCCAGAGTGCCTTATGACGGACGTATACGTCATAAGGCACTCACTCATCGTTTCAGTGCCAAGGACGGTATTTCCGTCATGTTTGCCTGGACATTCGTTTTGCTTAATAAAGAACACCACGGTTTTGGGACGAAAAATGAGAAATCTGAGACTGATTTCAAGTAAAGACCTGTTTTTTTATAGAGAAAACCATGATTTTGGGAAGAAAAAGGAAATCGAAGATCAATTCGAAGTGGTGACCTTTTTTTTTAGAGAGACCATCATGATTTTGGGAAAAAAATAGGGAAATTGGAGATCAATTCAAAGTGAAGACCTTTTTTTTGGTCTTTGTCCTAAATTCGGAAACAAATTTATTTTGTCCGCCCCTTTAAAAATTTTTTTGTTGGTGCACCTATGTCTGTCCAGAATTCCGCTTATTTAGATATGGCAACCTTAGGTTGTACACACTTTTTATGCTTGCAATAACGTCAATAAAAAAGGTTGGGTCACCAAAACTTTACTCTCTATTTCTGCTTAGCATTTGGGTCGCCACAAAAAAAAATTGAGAAGCACTGCTGTACTCCTTCGAGATAGCGATTAAGCACGAGATGACGTGACGGGAAAAAGTGCTTGGCACCAGCGTGCATGCATGCGCGATACGCGTGTGGCACTTAAAGTGTTAAGTGGAATAGTGGATATGGGAAAAATATAACCCAATTTCTTGATCAGCAAATAAACAACCCACCTCTAAACTACATAATTATTGGGGTAACAATAATCTTAAATTACACCCTGTAAAAAATTTCATTGTTTTAATTTTTAATTCATACCCTGATAATTGTTATTTTTAAACACATTTTATAAGCATCTTTTTAGAGTATTTTTCAGTGGTGTCTATTTAATGAAAATGTTCATGTATTTTTAAAAGCAAACTTTTTCATTTATTCATTATTTTCAAACAATATAGCAAGCTACATAAAAACTTTGTCTTAGGCAATAAATTTCATTCATCAATTAATATTACAGTCATAGTTCTCTTGTTCTACATCTTTTTGGCAGCATTCAATCGCTTTGTTTTAAAACTATATTTTTATTCATTGCCCCATGATGAGCCGAGGCAGGCAAAACTGTCTGTTGGAGCAAATAAAATTAATGTTAATTAAACTTTGTGGTCTGAAATTTAATTAATTTAACTGCTGTGACTGGATGTCATTGAACACTTTTTTGATAAGCACTGACCAAAAATTTTGAAAACTTTTAAAAGCAAAACTAGATATTTTTATTGATGTGCAGGAGATTATAAATGTTGAGAGTCTTCAAAAAAAAGCCTGGAAAGACGCCACGATGCTTGAAAGGTTGGGAACTACTGGTCTAGTATTTACAGTCTTAGATTAGTCGGCAGTGTGGTCAAATGGTTAAAGCGCCGGACTTTTGAGTAATTCAGTCTCGGTTCAAAACCCACTCGTGCTATTCTGTTGTCTCCTTGGAAAAGATACTTTACGGCACATTCCCCTGCTTGGTGGTTCTAGCAAGCAGTTCTAAATTAATCATATCTCTATTAAATTACAAGCAGACAGCAATATCTTGATATCTCCAGAAGCAGGTCGGGGTAATTCCCTACCCTATGTATAGCACCTCCGTCGCTTTTCTGCGAGTCAGGAAGATAAATATAGAGATAAAAAAAATTACATAGCCCAGTTTTTATGAGGCAGCTATTTAACCATAACTCTTTATTGAAATAATTAGTTTTCCAATAAATTACATAAATTTTACTTACCTGAGCAAAAATATTTGGTGTTAAAAATGTTATCAAATTATTATTTTTAACCTCCACACGATTAAGTAAGTTTTGTGTTGCTTTGACAAGTTCAATTTTATTAGTATCAGAAATATTTGAATCACCTAAGTTTGATACTACCTTTAAAACATCGACATAAATGGTTTCTGAAATCTAAAAAAATAGCTTTTATCAAAATGATCTTGCAGCAATTCATTTACAGTAATCACATTTCAATGTATTTCAATACCAACATAATTTATTTATCAATAAAGATGGAGATAAATTATTCTATTAGAGATAATTATATGGCACATATTTAATTTCAGTACTTTAAAAATTAAAAGTTGTTCTATTAATTATTTCATAAACAAGCTATATTTCCAACTTTAACTGTGGCAATATAATAAAATAACTTAGTCCAATCAAAAAAGTACAGAGGGCACAATAAAAAAATTCAATATAGGATGTAGAATAAACAACTATTTTGATTCTTACAAATTCTAATTATTATGCCATTAATACCTTTATGTTTTGATAATTTACAGCTTGGCTAATGTTTAGAATTACTGTGGCTGCATGTGTAGCTTCGGCTTGATTTAAATCACTATCCCTGGTTGTTAGAGCTTGAACACCTCTTGCAATTGTTCCAATACTTGCCAAATTCAGATTAGAATCGCTAACCTTTAAAACAAAATTACTTTACGAGGTCTGTTCAAAAAGTATCCGACTTTTTTGTATAAAGCACACAACACAATAAATTTTGCAAGTTTTATTCAATCTCCTTCAAAATATTCCCCTTGGTGGTTCACACACTTATCCCAGCGCTTCTGCCACTTCTCAAAACACTTCATAAACTCCTCCCCCAGAAGCTCCTCCGTCGCTTTTTTCATAATGTCTTCTCTTGACTGAAATCGCCTCCCTTTCAGAGTTGTTTTTAGCTTAGGGAACAGCCAGAAATCAAACGGTGCTAAGTCGGGAGAGTAAGGAGCCTGTCTAATAAGTGGCATGCTGTTTTTGGCTAGAAAAGCTTGGACCACATGTGCAGAATGAGCGGGAGCATTGTCATGGTGAAGCTGAAAATTCTTTGCTGCCCACATGTTTGGCCGCTTTCTTCGCACAGCATCACGAAGGCGACGTAGAATCTCCAGGTAGTACTCTTTGTTGATTGTTTGACCTTCTGGTGCGTATTCATGATGCACGATGCCACGGGAATCAAAAAAACAGGTCAGCATAACTTTCACATTGCTGCGGACTTGCCAAGCTTTTTTTGGGCGTGGTGATTCCGGATGCTTCCATTGTGATGATTGAAACTTGGTTTCTGGGTCATAACCATAAACCCAGGTCTCATCACCAGTGATGATTGTCTTGATAAATTCTGGGTCATGATTTGCAACATCCAGCATGTCCTCCGAAATTTCCTTCCGGAGTTCCTTCTGTTGCTCCGTCAGCAGCTTGGGGACAAATTTAGCCGACACTCTCCGCAGGTTCAAATCCTCAGTTAGGATTGAATGAACTGAGCCTGTGCTTATTCCCATTTCTGCAGCAATCTCTCGTACTGTTAAACGACGATCCTCCAACACTTTTTCACGAACCTGATCCATCGCCTCCTCGTTTCAACTTGTGGATGGCCTTCCTGAGCGAGGATCACTTTCCACTGATGCACGGCCATCTTTAAAGTGTTTAAACCATTGCTTTATCTGAGTTGGGCTTAAGGCCTCATTTTCAAAAGCTTGTTGAATCTTTCGAATTGTTTCAACTTGAGTATCACCAAGTTTTTGACAAAACTTGATGCAATACCTCTGTTCGATGCGTTCTGTCATTGAAATGAAATTTTCTGAAAATCAAAAAACCGATGAACACGTACTACACGCCTGCACTAAATGCTTTACACAGAGAGATACGAATGACAAATCGGCCTGAAACGCTTCACGATTACGCGTGAATGTGTGTGTGTGCAGCCACACTTTGCACGGGCAGTTTGCTCATACCTTATTGGCGAGAGGGAAAAAGGTCGGATACTTTTTGAACAGACCTCGTATATATTAAAAACAATAACTGAAAATGGAAAATTTGGTTTGTTTGAACCTAAATTTTTAAAACCAAAATAAAAAAGAGGTTGAAGTTTATATCTTTTTGGCCACATTATCATATAGCTTAACATTATTTCAATCTTAAAAAGCAATTAAAAAGTTTTAAAAATGCAGATTTTCAGTTAGAAGTATCTAATTGATGACACATTTCCTACTTTTTTGTCTATTAAATTGATTTTTTTTCATGAACTTGCATGAATTTTAAACAATGGGACATCAAATAAAGGGTGATTATTTTATCAAAATTTGAATAAGAGTTCATTGTCATCACAAAATATTTAAAAGATGAAACATTTTGTAAAGATTTTTATAATAAGTTGGTTGTTTGTGAATTTAGTTGCTGCATTGACTATGACATATTATATTGAGCTCTTAACTGACAAACTTTTGAGCTTGTATTTTTACAGTATACAGGTTTAATTTCCCAGATAATTAAATTTAGTGCAATGTCACTCAAGTCTGTCAATTTTGTAGCAATATTACCTATATGAATATGCTAGCCAGACATAATGTTGCAAAAATCTAACTTCATTATTCACTTTTGCATATTTAAAGTAGTATAAGGCTTAGTTTGGGTTTTGGCTAAAATAACAACATACTGCAACCAGACCAGAACAAAATTTATAATCACTTCTTTTTTATGTAACATATAAATAGTGTGTAAGAATGTTACCTTAAATTGCGTTACATTCATATCACAATCGTAGTCAGCAAATGTTTCCAAATTGAAAAATGTAGCATACTTTGATTTTATGCATTGAATTGTAGCAGTTGCAATGACTTTTTCTAAATCCAAACATTTAAAAATGGAGACAATGATTTTTTTACTATTGAGATTATAAATTAATTTCTCATTAAAGATATAAAATAGAATTTATATTAGTTGCTGTGTCCTCATGGTAAATTTGATTCCATGTGCATAGACAGCATACTATTTCATTCTGCCTATGCAACCTTAATAAACAATACCACATTTATTACAATTAAAGCACAACACAAAAAAAAGATATTTTATGTTTAATTAGCTCTTTTTTATGTTGCAACTGAGTTTATAATGAATGCACTGTATTTTATTTTCAACTAGCTGTGTTTTTAGTGTTGGTTTTCAAATTTGCTATTATGAAATCCAAAATGGTTTGGTACATAACAGAAAATAAGTTGATTCATTAAGTGGTATTCAGTGCAGCATTAATAATGTAATGCAGTTCTTTGCAACCACAAAGTTTTGAATCAAACTTGGGGCACCTAATACAAGATCCTTAATAGGCTAATACAAAATCCTTAAGAGGCTTATCTATGCCTGCATAGAACCAATTATTGTTCCAGTGCTTCTTAGACAGTACACAAGGTTTTGAAAAAAAGTAAACCATAGATCATGTGGTTTTGCTTACGTAAACATAGATGAAAGCTAAAAAGACTAGTGCCTTCTTTATCAATTTGATGAATGTGTACTGACTAACACAATTTGGCACATAGTATCTAAAACTAAAGCAAAAACCACAAAAACTATTGACAAAAATTGAAACAATTGAAGAATGTGTATAAGATGTCATAAAAGTTAATAAAAAAAAAAATCTATTTATTAGCATTTTACACAAAACAGGTACCAATTTAAAATCATTATCATAATCTGGTTTCAGACCTAGTCAACTATACTTGCATTCAAAAGTTTTTGTAGATGTTAGGAAAACATCTACATTTTGTGGAGGAACATTTGTGAGCATGTTTCACACTACAATTCTTTTAGAGGCAGCAAATTGATTAAATTGTATAAAGGACTTTTAGTTGGGTTTTCAAAGCAAAATATCATTTATACAGCAGTAAATCAAATCTTTCATTTTTATGTTTTTTCTTATCTAATATCTATAAATAAGTACACCCCAAAACAACCTTATTAATGTTACTCTTTTCATCGACAATTTATTTCCTTCTAAAATCAATGCAAGTAGGATTCTTTTGGGATTTCTATCACAAAAGCTTGTTGACGTATTGTAATTTGCAACATTTTTTAGGACAGCAAACAAACTTTGTTTTGCCATGAACTAAACCCACAGTTACAAACCATTTTGTTGTTTTTATTCTCAACATAATCTGGTCAACATTCCTTTTCCAGTGTAGGAATGTCTTCAACTAGTATTTTTGAATACAAAATAACATAATCATTTAGCATTGCTGCCAGACAGTAAAAAAGACATTACATGTTACTTTTTACCACTTTGCAACATTATGTAACATTATATTAATCCTTAAAAAATAAATTTGCAGTAATATTTAAATCTTTGACCAGTGAAAGAAGTTTTTAACTTTTAGCTTATTAAACATTTAAAGACCTATGTTATTAAACTTAACAATAATCTCTTTACAAAGTTACCATCATTACTAGAATGTTAATGGCACAATTCAGCATATTCTAATTAATACCATTTTTTGAGAAAAAACAATGTATTGTAAAAAATTACCAAGGCACATGTTTGTTTTTATTCTTTTTCATTTCTGAATTTCAATTTTTACATGCACAAGCTGCCAGTGCCTTTTGTTTTAAGCATTTAAAATTAGTTGATGTTGCCCCTAGGCATAATTCTTTTTCTGTAGCATAGTCATTAGAAGTTGTCTTGTTTGCATTTTGTGTTGCCTGTTCTGCTTGTGAGGCAATAGCAGCAGCAATTTCAAAACTATAGGTTGACTTTAATAGACTTGACAATCAATAAATTCCACCATGGTAAATTCCGCCACAGAAAATTCAACCATGGTATATTCTACCATGAGGTTTTGTTGAGTTAAGGGTTAGGATAGAGTTAGGATTAGAGGTTAGGGTTAGAGAGGTTTAGGATTAGGGGTTAGAGTTAGAAAGGTAATAAATGTGCTTGTAAACTACTGCACTTTGTACTTGTCAACTTATGACATGATAAATCAACAACAATCAACATGGTGTTATATCATGGTGGAATATCATGGTGGAATATACTGCAGTGGAATGTGCCATGGTGGAATATACCTAAACCAATAGCTTTACTGTTACTAGTATTCCTGATTGGATCTTGCAAATTTTTCCCATCATGTGTTGTAATACATATTTTTCACATTCCCATAAGTCATCACTGACATGAACTGCCTGAATGTTACTTTGCTTTGCACCACTTCTTATAATCATTTTTTTGCTTTGTTATATTAAAACATTCATGGTTATTTTAAGTTTTCTTTTCCAAAAGCAACCCATGAAGTATTCAGTATGTTACATGGCTAGCTGGTTGTTAATTAGTCTACACTCAAGTTGCTCTTTTTTTGCATAAAAAAGCAGAAAAAGGAGTATGACTGTACTACTTGATTTGATTTTAAAAAATTAAGAAAATGTTTAACCTGTTATAAATAAAAGAAAAAAGTAAAAACAAACTAAAAAAATAATACAAAGTTCATGAACAGAGTGATATTGAAGTAAAGTACTTTATTATATTGCTATTACAAACTTAAAACAGTCTATTTGCATTACATCTTACCATCAGTACAGTGTCCAACTGATCCTACAGATTGACCAACAGGTGTGGCAGGAAAAAAATATCCATTTATTGTTTCACTGTGGCACTCAACTAAAAAAAAAACTTCTAATAATTAATCAAGAAAGTATTACATTTAAAATATATAATCTCCATAATTTTCTATTCAATATTGCAAGACAAAATCAAAATTGAGTGTTGGAATTGCCAACTTTGAACTCTTCACATTGAATTGCTGACTTTTAATTGTCATAGAACCTTTTTACTTTGCATAAAATAACTTGAATGCCTTACAAAGACAATGTGAACAGAACAATAAAAAAGTTGAACTTTTAAAAATTTAATCAAATCTGGTAGTTTTATATAGCTGTGCTATTTAATTTTAATGACAGCAATTAAAAAAAAACAAAGGCAAGATTTAACAATTCCAGTTTCTGGAATTTCCAACAAGATCATGTAATATGAATCACAAAGTACAGTAACAAAAACAAAAAACTTACAAGCAAATTTAATATAAAAAATAAGCTGTTCAAATATATGTAAAAAAATTAAAAGTTTGTGCTGACACTTAAATTTAGAAACAAAGTGTTGCAGCAACCACTTTCATAAACTATAAAAAAAATAGCTGCAATTTGTGAGAAAACAAACAAAAAGTAATGCATTTATTGTTGCCATTTATTTATGGTATAAAATGTACATCAATGCAATTCTATTTTTTAAAATCTTAACATTTGTCAGTAGTATGTTTAAAATAATAATTTTAAATAAAAAGATTTTGATAATGCTATCTAAATTGTGTCATGTTATAACATATTTGAATTTTATTTAATATATTCAATAATATTTGAATATTATTCATTCTATTTGAATAAGGTACATGACGGTGTAAGTGGTGATTTTAAGTGGTTAAAGGTTTTTGTTATTATTGGTAAATTATTTTGAAAAATATGTAAAACAATGGCGAACCAGAAACTTGATGAAGTAATGAAACTGTTAAACAAGGTCAGGGAAAGACAGGATAAGTATGAAAAAGATTATTTTAAAAAAGACCATGATACTGCTTCTTGCAATTGTTTTGCAGGTGAAAAAGAAAAAATGGAACAGCATCAAGAACTTATGAAATTATCAACTATTATTGATTCTATTAAAGTTGAAGTTGGAAAGTTGGCAGAAATGGTGGAGAAACAGGAACAATATCTAGATGACTTAGAACAATATGGAAGATCTAATTGTCTCATATTGCATGGGAACAATATAGATCACAGGATAAGTAGCATGGATGTGGAGAAGTATGTGCTAAATATATTAAATACCAGGTTAAATTTGTCTACTAGTGTTAGTGACTCTGATATTGATATTTGTCACCCTCTTCCTTCAAAAACCAACAAAAAACCAATTATTAATAAATTTGTTTGCAGGTCAATAAGGAATATGATATATTCACATAAGAACCTAAAAACATCGAATGGACCCAAACATCATTCACTGAGTCATTAACCATAAAAAGACTAAAGATTGTGGAGGAAGCCAGAAAGGTATTTGGTTTTGGCAATGTCTGGAGCATGAAAGGTATTGTATACTGTTCATTCAAAGGTAAGAAACAAGCTCTTATTAAACTATCCAATATTAGTAAGATTTTCTTCTTAAATAACTAGTAGTTTCAATAACCAAAACTAATACAGTACTTGATTTAACCTTACCACGACACATCATAATTTTCTTGAAATTAACTTTAGCTTATCTTTATACAGTATAATTATTCATTTTATACTTCTTAAATCAATTTAAAATTTGTGTTTTATTTATTTGTATTTTTTTTTACTTTTTATTTATTTTATTACATTTTATTATTTATTTAATTTTTTTGTTTTATTTATATGTATAATTATTCATTTGTGCAACATAAATCTTAAATATTATGACTTTGAGAAAACTTGTATGTAAATTTTGCCAAAAAACAATCAGAAAAGACTTTGTGCCTATTCAATGCCAAACATGTTTAGCTCACTTTCATAAAAAATGTGCTAAAATACTTAACAACCAAACAATAGCCTCAAATAATTTTTACTGTAAATGTAATTCTTAAGTAGTAAATCTGAAAAATATTTTAATGCTGAAAAATTAAATTCAATTTTTGTTGATGACAGTAATTCTGAAAATAAAGAACATGATAACTTAATTGACCCAAATAGTCATCACTTTCAAGAGCAATACTTGGAAATTCAATCTACAAAATCATTGATCTTTAATAAAAAAATTTGTGATAGTTTTCTTACTATTTGTGTAAATATTAGGTCACTCTCTAATCCTTTAAATTTTAGTAAATTAGAAAGCTTTGTTTATAATCTAAACCCCAAACCAGACATAATTGCTGTAACTGAAACATGGATTCAGAATAAATCACCTGGCCCATACTGTTATCTTGAAAATTATAATTTTATTTCTAACAGCAGAAAAATTACCAAGGGCGATGGAGTTTGTTTATATATTAAAAATTGCTATAAATTTAACCTAATTGATGAATTAACAATAATGAATGAAAAAATTTTTGAATCAATTTTTATAAAAATTCAATTAGATAACAAAAATTTATTCTGTGGTAACATTTATAGATCTCCTTCTAAAGACAATCGTTTAAAAACTTTTTGAATAATCTTTACAATTGTATCCATAATAGTAATGAATCTCTAAACAAATTTATCACTGGAGACTTTAATTATGATTTATCAAATCAAGACAATGAACATGTATGCAATTTTATTGAAATGATGCTTAAAGGTCATTACTTCCCAGTTATTAACAAACCAACTCGCATCACAGATACAAGTGCAGCAGTATTAGACCAGATCTGGACAAATTTACACCATCAGCACATAAAATCAGGAGTTATTTTAAATTCACTTTCTGACCATCTACCAGTAAATATGTGTTTTAATCTTAATAAACAGAATTTGTATAGACCTCAACAAAAAAGATCTTTTTACCCCCAAAATATAACCAAGTTTAATGAAATGTTAAAAAATATTGATATTAATGCAATACTAAATGAAACTAATACTAATTTAGCATTTAAATTACACAGCTCAACAAAAAAATATTTTTTTCTTTTTGTGATAGATCTTTCAACGATTTTATAGTATATCAGGTGCGCTGATTCCAAAAATGACTTTACTTTTGCTGAATTGGCTCTAGTTTTTGAGATAATGCAGACACAATAACTGGCTATAAAAGCTCAGATAACGGCCATATAAACTACACGTAAGAGGCAATTGTGCTGACAAGGAGATTTTGTTTTGCAATAAAGGACCAGTTGTCTCATTTTTAGAAAGATTAACAAAGCAGAAAAGTCAATAACTGACCATTAGCAATCTTGGAGTCTAAAAAAATTCTAATGAAAAGTTGAAATGCAGTAACTTTTACTATATTTAGGTTTTCATGTTTTCAGTTTTAATTGAAAGGTTTAGAATGAAAAGTAACTAAGTCACATTTTTACCCGAATTGAGTTAGCCATTGTAGTGCGTTGCTTTCAATGTCCTTAATCACCATGCAAAAAGTCTTTTTTTTGAATGCAAGGTTTTGCTGGAAATGCTGAATTTTTCTTTTAAAAGTTTCTAAGTCCATTTTATCCAATCACATTGTAAGGTTTAGTCACGTGATACGAAATCAGTTTTGTTAATATTATAGCTTGGTGCTTTGACTATATAACATAAAAACTGGTAAATTAGGTTTTATTTTTAGTTTACTCATATATAGGTGTAGACTTCAAAGAAATATGCACGAATGTTCTATTAAAATGTTTGGTTCTTAAATTGAATACAGTAATCAAGAATGAAGTAAACACAGAGAATTTAATTAGAATTAAAAGCTAGGTTGGCAAACCTTTGCTTACTCATAAGTGTACTTTGTGAGCAATGGTAAAATCAAAGTATTTTAAATATATGTCGGACATTTTATTCATTATCAAAAATTTTTAACAGACATTTCCTGTTTGAGAGGGTTTAAATTTAAGTATTACCTTCATCAATAAACTTTTTGTAAATAAAAGTATTGTTTGTAATGAACAGAAGGAGAGGCTTAAATTAAACTTCACCCTATGTTTACTGCTTCGAATTTTTTTTTCATAAATCTTATTAGTGCTTTGACTACGGACCTAACAATTTTAGTGTCATATGCATTTTTAAAACATTGAGAAACAGTTTGTAAGTATTATTGTTATGGAGCATTTGATTTTACAAGCCTTATGCAGTGATGAAATGGCAGAATATAGCAGGACAACTGCAGAAGTTATAGCTAATTTTTACCCAATAAATCTAATAAGGTAGTTACAAGGACAATGAAAGAGTGATTACTTGGATATTTTGACATGTCCTGAAATTCTCTTTGTAAATAATTCAATATTAAGTATTTTTACTTAAATATGACTAATGGACTTTAAAAGCAAAGTGCCTAAGTCCATAGTTTGTGGTTAAAAGTGCCTAAGTCCATAAAATCACAATAAAAGTGCCTAAGTCCAATCTAGTATTTTATTAATATCATCTGACATGTTCATCCAAAATATCTGTAAATGACGAAATAAGTTCATTATACAATATGTAAATGCTTAATAATCCTAAAAACAAAAATCGCTGTGAAACCTGATTTTATGACTCATTTAAAAACTTTAAATGCAATTTACTCAAAAGCAGTATTTTGTGACTTAGTTACTTTTCGTTCTAAACCCTTCAATTGCTTTATGTTGCCTGCTATGAGTTGTTCAAGAAGAAGAAGTTGTTGTAATGACCCTGACAGTTTCTGTTACATATGTGGAGAATATATTCTTACTAACATATATTAGCCATGGGCTCCACATGTTGTCTGCAAATCATGTGTTGAGCACTTACGAATGTGGACAAAAGGAAAAACTAAAAGCTTTAGATTTGGTGTGCCAATGGTGTGGCGAGAACAGAAAAACCACTTTGATGATTGTTATTTTTGTATTGTAGATTTGAAGGGTTTTAATCGTCACAAGAAAAAATCATGGATTTACCTGGACTTAGAATCTGCTAGGCGTCCTGTACCCCACTGTGAAGGTATACCTGTGCCACAATTTAGTCATCTTCCAGAAAAACCATCAGAATGGGACTTTGTCCACCAAGCTTCAGAAAGCTGTAGTGAAAGTGATGTTTCAAGCATTTTTGAAGAAAGTTCGACCAGTCCAAAGCAGTTTAATCAGGAGGAACTGAGCGATCTCATAAGAGATCTTAATCTATCTAAAGAAGCTTCTGAAGTATTGGCATCCAGGCTTAAAGACAAGAAATGCCTTAGTGTTGGTACGAAAGTAACCTTTTACTGCACAAGGGAGAGCAACTTACTTCCGTACTATCGTTCAGAAGAAGGGCTTGTTTTCTGCTCAGATGTTGAAGGACTTCTTTTAAAAATGGGAATACCTGAATATAAACCTCAAGATTGGCGTTTATTTATAGACAGTTCAAAAAGAAGTTTGAAGTGTGTATTGCTGCACAATGGAAACAAGTATGCCTCGATTCCCATTGGCCACTCTACATTGCTCAAAGAAAAATACAACAATATTAAACGAGTGCTAGAAAAATTGAACTATTGTGACCACCAATGGTTAATATGTGTTGATTTGAAAATGGTCAACTTTTTGCTTGGTTAGCAGAGTGGTTATACTAAATATCCGTGCTTTATTTGTTTGTGGGACAGCCGTGCTTGCAGTGACCACTGGGTGAAGAAGGAATGGCCTGAAAGAATTACACTAACAGTTAATGAATGTAATGTCATCAATGAGCCCCTTGTCCCAAGAGAAAAAATCATTTTGCCACCTCTACACATCAAATTGGGTATAATGAAGCAGTTTGTGAAAGCTTTGCCAGTACACGGAAATTGTTTTAATTACATTTGCAGAGTATTTCCAGGGATGAGCAATGAAAAACTAAAAGCAGGAATATTTGATGGTCCTCAAATTCGAAAGCTGATGAATGATCCAAACTTCACTGCATCTATGACTGAGAAGGAATTTGCTGCTTGGATTTCTTTTACTGTGGTTGTAAAAAACTTTTTGGGAAACAATAAAGCAAACAATTACATTCAGATAGTTGAAGATATGCTTTCAAAATTTCAAAGTTTGGAAGCAAAGATGAGCATCAAGATTCATTACCTCTTTAGTCATTTAGATAGATTTCCAGAAAATCTTGGGGAATTAAGTGAAGAGCAAGGAGAAAGATTCCATCAGGACATTAAAGTAATGGAAGAAAGGTATCAAGGACGATGGGACACCCACATGATGGCGGACTATTGTTGGAATCTTCAACGACATAAGCCATTTGCTCCTCACGCTAGAAAGTCTTACAAGAGGCGATTGGTTTCGTAGATTTGACAGAATGGTAGTTGTTAAAGCTCAGTATTTTCAAGTTTCGTTTGTTTAAATAAATAACGGCAACATACATTTATACGCTGTAATACTGGGTTTTAGTTCCAATACGTTTCTTGCAAACTAATGGTAAATATTGCTGTTGCATCCTTTTTTAACATTGTAGTTTGCATGGATGCTTTGCATTTTTGTTTTACTGTTTTTACAAAAGAAGATCGAAGCGTACAGTATTGATTAAATAGCATTAAATGAACAACAATGCCATATAACACAGTCTAAGTAATATTTTTACAAAAAAATGCAATTATCTCAAAAACTAGAGCCAACTAGCAAAAATGAATGTCATTTTCAAAATCTACGCACCTGATATACCCTAAAATCAATATAATATCTGTGGCAAAAATTTGTGTGTTGACCAGTGTTATTAATGGACAGTTATAAATCTACTTTTAATTACTGCTTCCCTTTTATCAAGCAAAATATTGAAAACAAAAATAAGCAGCCATGGTTTGATAATGATCTTTATTTACTAATGCTTAAAAAAAACAAGTGTTTTAAAAAGTTTTTGAAAAACAGGAGTGTTTTAAATAAAGCAAACTTCAATAAAGAAAGAAATACATACAATCGTGCTTTACAAGAAAAAAAAGCAGAGTTATTTTAGACAAACATTTAAGAAATTAAGTAATAATTTAAAAGAGACCTGGAAAAATATAAACAAGCAATTAGGTAAAGTTAAATCAACAGTATGTTATTCCATATCCATAAACAATAATTTGGTGAATGACTCTCTCCAGATTACTAATTATTTTAATGACTACTTTGTCAATGTTGCAAATAATTTAGTATCAGATTTACCCCAAACATCTCATAGTTTTCAAACATTTATGCAATCTCCCACATTGAGCACACTTTATCTCTATCCAACTAGTTTAACTGAAATAAAAAACCTAATCAGTAACCTTCAGCTTAGAAAAAGTACTGGCATTGATGAAATTCCCCCAACTATTTTAAAAAGCACACCAGACAATATATTAATAGCTCTAACACATGTGTTTAATCTTTTGTTAGCTTGTGGTGAATTTATCTCTGACTTTAAAACTGCAAAAGTAGCAACAATTTATAAAAAGGGTAGTGTAACTAATGTATGCAATTATCGCCCAATCAGCTTACTTTGCTCCATGTCAAAAATATTGGAAAAGTTAATATACAATCGTGTAGTATTATTCTTAAAACAAAACTTTTTTTACAAATATCAATTTGGCTTCAAAAAAAATCACTCAACTAGTCACACAACTTCATTATTAATTGAAAATATTGCTGAAGCTTTTGAAAACAAAGAACACGTACTAGGCGTATTTCTTGATCTATCTAAAGCATTCGATACCATTAATCATAAAATTTTATTATCCAAATTATGGCATTGTGAAATTTGTGGTGTAGCGCATGATTGGTTTTGTAGCTATCTTAGTAACAAAAAACAATTAGTTGAAATAAATAATATCTGCTCCAATACTAAGTCAATAAAATATGGTGTCCCTCAGGGTTCAATTTTAGGTCCCTTACTATTCTCAATTTATGTAAATGATTTAAATAATTGCTTGACCTTAGAAAAATGCATCATGTACACAGACGACACTAACATATTTTTAAAAAGTAATTGCTATGAAACCTTATATGAAGCTGCAAACAAGAAGTTAGTGAACATAGATAAGTGGCTTCTAGCAAATTGACTATTTCTAAACACTGACAAAACACATTAGTGATCTTTTGCACACCCAAAACAAAGCCTCCATCAAAAAAACTAAAAATTTCAATCAGAAATAAATTTATTTCTGAGCAACCAAAAACGAAATTTTTGGGAATAATATTTCATGAACATTTAAGTTGGAAATTTCATATGGACTTTGTTCTACAAAAAATCTGTGTAAGTTATGGTATTATCAAAAAAATTTCAAAACACTTTGACAAAAAAACTTTGCTTGTATTGTACAACTCCCTGATAATCAATCATATAAGATATTGCATTACAACTTGCCATATTGGTAATAAAACCACAGCCTCAAAAATTCAACGAATTGCTAATAAATTTATACAATTGACATTTGGATTACATCACAGAGCTAATGTTACTGACATCTTGCAAAACAACAACATAATGACAATTGATCAAATAACCGAATCAGAAATAACTTGTTTTATGTATAAATATATAAAAGGCATGTTACCACCATGCTTTGATAATTTTTTTCAAAATAACCTGGTAAGTGACAATTTCACTAAATGTACAAGCCAGTCCAAATTCTATCCCTCATTTTGTAGATTAAATATAACTAAACAATCTTTAAGATACAGAGGTCCTCTTGCTTGGAATAAAGTCCCATCAAGCATTAAACAGATAAAATCATATAGTAAATTTCAAACAGAATTTTAAAAGCACCTTATAGCAATCTAATTTTTAATGGTAATAGACTTTACAAATTTTAAAACATCTGCTGCTGGTTTTATTATTACAGGTAACTTTACCTAATTGGACAAAGAAATTGATGATGATGATAAACGTCTGATGCGACTTCAAAGGCAACATCCAGATCATTATGGCCAATCCAGTTCGATAAAAATTCACATAATTTACTTCTTTTGCACCTATTCTTGTTTGCTATTTGTATGTTTTATTTTACGTACCGGTATATAAATTTTTGTCCAGCTATATGCTTATGAAATGGTCCTTTTGACCCATGGCAAGATTTCTTTTGGTGAGTTTCTTTGCCTGCCTGACCCTTTTGGTGTTTGAGTTTGTTGTTTCTCCCACCCATGATTATACAACATTCTCTGAATATGGCTCGGATGTGTGTATTAATTATCTTCTTTTCGCTTTCCTTTTCTTATTAACATCACATCACTTTGTTCAAAGGTATGGCGACCATGCACAACTGACGTTGTGCATGTAATAACGTACTTTGTTTAGTCGCTGCTTCCTTATTCACAATCTTTATTTCTACATGCACTATGATTAATTTCAAGTTGATTGTGATAAAATAAAATAAAAAAATGATATATCAGTTATATTAATAAACTCCATGATTTTCCATATAATTATCAAAAAAATCAATAAATTATTAGTTATGTCAAACGTTGGAAAAAAAATGAAGATACATAATGTCCAAAAATTTTACAAAAATAGCATATAATAACCTCATATTTCTCATTGTCAAATACAAAAAATATGAGGTAATAGTTTTCTGAAATAGCTGTATATTAATAGTTTAAATTTTAGGTTAACAATTTGTCTCTTTTTTGACTTTGCCAAAACTCAAAACTAAGCCAAAAAATGGACCAGCAGCAGCTTAGCATGCCTCAGATTACAGAGAAATAAAGGTTGACATTGTTCTATTAAAAAATTTTTTAGAAAAGCTAAAATGTGTAAAATAAGCATAAGACAGTAAAAAATATTGGATTGCATTTACTGTTCCCTGATACTAACCTTGCAAGCTTTGGAAATTTCCTAAAATTTAAAAGGCAGCCTAATCAAAAGTCTAGCTAAATAGTAAACAATATCAAAATACTAACAGGTAATTTTATTAAAAATAACCCATACAGCAATATTCTTCAACCTTTTTCTATATCCCCAAAATAGTTTAATTTAAAACTTTTGCAACTATAGTTTAAACTTCAATTTACAAAAAAAAATTTTGTGGGTCTTTCAAAAAAGTCATAATGGAAGTAAATGTTTTTTAAAAGTGCTTGGTATACTGTTCTACTCATTTGAAACCCTGCATTTCAGCTAATTTTTTTTTCACAAAGTTGCAAAATGAGCATCTAAAAAAGTGGAATAATTATATCATAAAAATTTCTTAAGTTATTTTTGCATTAACTACCCAAAAACATTTTATCTCAAAGGTATGAAACCAAAATATTCGATACATTTCAAACTTGTAGCAAATCCACAAATGATTTAAACAAATTATATTAATGTGAATAAGATTCCAAAATGTGACTAAATAAATGTTATATAGTGATTGTAAAGTTTGAAAAAATCTAGTAAGGCAAACCTGTTTTTTTGCTTCTTTATTTGTGATCCATATATTTTTCATGTATCATTATCGCTAATTCATTGTAATGTAGTAGTTTAAGAGCAGAAACAAAAGAAAACTGAAATGATTTTTTTATAATTTATTTTGCTATTCTAAATCTATAAATTATTCCATACATAAGTTTTTCCAACATTAACACTTTTTGTAAAAGTTTTTTTTCTCCACTTTTATGCAGTATTTGCTATAAATATAACAAATTTTTCAAGACTTGAGGCCCGTTTCTTTGTGGACAGTTCTTGACTTGATGACCAGTAATTGGTCTTTCACTGTCCAGTTTACTTCATAAATCATATTTATCTGCATACAATGTGTATGTCTACTAGTATAAAAGTTAAGTGTTTGTTTTCATATGCCTAATATTTTACTGTATATTATCAATTTTACTGCTGAAGTAAGCAAATAAATTGTTGTTGTTGTTGTTGTTGTTGTTTGTTTGTTTTATTGATTTTTTTTTGCGCTCGCTTCAATCGAAGATTAATAAAAGAAACAAAAAATGCTCTTTTCCACGCTCGTAGTGGAAACGGGCCTTTAGTAAGCAAACAAATTAAGGCTCGTTTCCACTACGAGCCTGAAATAAAGCATTCTTTCTTTCTTATATTGATCTTTCGGCGCTTAAAATTGAAGCGAGCGCTAAGCAAAGCAAAAAAATCAATAAAACAAACAAAAAATAATTTTTTCGACGCTCGTAGTAGAAACGAATCTTTATGATTACATCAGATCAGTTATTGTATAGTTTATGATCAGAATAAAAATCAAGAAAAAAATTTGGAAACCGAATTTTGGCAGACAACAAAATTTTGTTTTTCTTTTTTTTAGGTTTAAATAAAAAAGCGGATTCATCAAATTTTTAAGAAGGTCCGAGCCCTAAGTTTGAATGCGTACTAAAATTAAAAGCCCAATTACAGATTTGATACGAAAAGCAAAGCCAATTAGCAGTAAAACATAATTTATTGAAGGAAGTTTTGGTTGGTTCACACTGAAAGCGGAAGCGGAAAAATCAAACGGAAAGCGGAAAATTCCGCTTGCCATTTCTGCTTCTGCTTTCAGTGTGCACCACATCAAAGTGCTAGCGGAAAATACGCTTTCCAGTTGATTTTTTTCGCCTAGTGTGACTGGGGGTTGCAGTTGTTGACAATTTTTAAATTTAGTCCATGGTTGCTATTCAAAACTATGTAGAAAACAGAAAGCAGGGACATCGTTGAAATTTTTTCTTTCTTAAATACACAGTGCCATGGAATTATTTAAACTTGATATTTCTGGTTGCGAGCTAAACATTGAACTAGTACTTTTTCTCTTCCACACGTGTAGTGATCCTGTATAGATCACTACAAGTTCCTATATAAATAACTATTAATGGAATGGCAACACTAGACAAAGAAACAACGAGGAAAGCAATAAGTTGTGAATAAAATAAAAATTATTAAATAACTATAAATCAGTGTATTGTTTTATTTTGGCTGTTGTTATACGTTCTTTTAAATTTTCGTTGAACAAGAAGAAACAATCAAAGTAAGTGTTTGATTATCTGTAGAACAATCATCTACACACGTTTCTATCTTTTATTATTGGTCTAAATTCAATATATCCAAGTGATTCCTAAAATTTTATGATGCTATTTTATTATAGAAGCACTTATAGATATAGACAAATACAGCAAAGCATGCATTTTATCAAAGCAATTACACTATTTTATCGCACAATTGACAAATCACAATTAAAAGATGGAACATTTTTAAAAACAATGTAGCCTACATTTTTCTATTAATAATGATTAAATAATACTCATTTGAAAACAGAATGTACAAGTTATGCAAAAAAAGGTATCAAAAAACTTCTTCATTTGTAAAACGATTTAAAATACGTATGGAAAATAAGTATGTTCAACTGATGTTGTAAATTTTGCTTTTTTAAAAAACGCATGTACAATATAATAAACCATAGCGAAAAAATAAGGTGTCTTTAAGAAGTCACCATAAACGATTTTTGTTCGTGAAATTAACCTGGATCCCCCTGCAGTTACTATCGCTTTTTAAGAGGGTTTTTCTCTTGGTTTCTTTTTTATTCCATTTTGGTGCTGCAAGGAGAATTCCAGGTGATTTTTACAGAAAAAAAATCTCTTACGGTGACTTCTCGAAGAGACCCAAAAATGTTATGCATCCATAATAATAATTTTCTCACAAAAAATAGTTTTAACAATTTACTATCACATTTTATACTTGAATCTTATTGTAATCACTTCTTAAAAATTTAACAACAACCATAAAAAAAATGAGCTAACAAAAACGAATCTCTAACTAAATTTTGGTAAAACACATACTGTACTGTGTACTGTACATGTATCTGAATTTTAAAGCATATAACATTTGATTTATAGTAAGTAGCAGGGAGTCGAACCGTTTGATTTTTCCGGTTCAGGTTCGGTTCGGGTTCAACAGCTGTTTCAAATTTCGGTTCAGTTCCGGTTAGGGTTCAGATCAAATGAAACGCTTCAGTTTTGGTTCGCTCCTGTAAAAATTACCTCAAAACCGGTTTATAAAGTTCCGGTTCGGGTTTGCAGCATCATTAGGAAAATATTGTAGTATCTCTAAATATAGCGTTTTCCAAAAAAAAAAAGTCTTCACATGGAATCAATCTCCGAAATTCCTATTTTCGTCGTAAAATCATAGCGTTCTCCAAAAAAAAAAAAAGGTCTTCACACCGCATGCGGCCCGCGGGCCCGTAGTTGGACCACACTGTGCTAAGTGATACGGGTGACGTCACGGAGCGAACCGGTTTTTTCAACTGATTCGGGTTGGGTTAAGGTTCACGATTATTTAAATTATTCGGTTCAGTTCCGGTTCGCTCTTTTTGATTTTTAAAATTACGGTTCGGGTTCGGTTAAGGTTCGGAAAAAATGGTGTAAAACCGGTTTATAAAACTCCGATTCGGGTTCGGTTCGACTCCCTGGTAAGTAGTAAAACATCATTACGATTTGGTTCCACGCTGAATTCAGTTTATTGATAAAATTTTTTAGATAATTGTGCATACATCATAAAAGAATCTACTCATGTTGAATTGGCACAAAACTTGCCCATTAAAATTGGAAAATTTAGAGGCTACTTGAAGTTACATTGAGAAAAATATTTCAAACACATACACTTCCAAATGCACACCTTGCTTGCTACAAATGACATTAACAATGTTTTATTGACAGCAATATTTACCATCTACACCATAACTAAGCTTAGGACAATACAAAACCAATCAAGGCAATATAAGTCACATGAAATGACAAAATATAAAAAACAAATATAAAAAAACTTTACCATTGAAAAGTAACAATAACATGGCAAAAGAATTAGTGGAACAATCTAGTATTAGGATAAAATAAATTATGAACAAAAAATAACGTCAAAATCTGTTTTGTTATTAATTAACTCAAATGTCACAAAAACTATATATGCCCATTACATACAATCATTCAAAAACTGGCACAGCTCAGAATAAGCAAATCACTGCTCTAAAAAAATTTACATTACATTACCAATTCTGAAGTTCATGCATCACCACAGTAGTCATGAGCTGTGCTAGAAATTACAGACAACACCAATAAGTGTTTTCAACTGCAACCTAGAACAAAGTACAAACACAACACCACATCACTAATCCATGGAAGATCTTGGAAGCAGTGGAGGTGATGCAAAAGTCAGAATCAAGTTTGGTTTTATTAGAGGAATAAAGAATAGCTACTTCAATATCCACCTCAGAACTATGTGAACAATTATATTTTGCTTAATTTTATATAAATACAAAATAGTACTTTTTTGTAAAGTTAAGTGCATTGACCAACATGTTTAATAGAAATAGCCAGTGGCGGCTCGTGACTTTCATTAATGGTGGGGCCAGCAAAACAATTTTTGAAATGTCAAAAAGTTCCATTTATAGACTACCTAAATTCAAAGGCGGGGTAAATAAATTTTTAACAAAAAATGCAATATTCAACTCTAGCCTTTATTTGTATAAGTAGCCAGCTCTTCGGTCCTTTATCTGCGCGAAAATGTTGATGACTTTGTTGTTGTAATCTCTGATTTTGCTAATATACTCCTTATGTATCGACAGGCAAGCGAGGCTGTTCAGTTTGTCTTGCAACATGGTGTTTTGAAGATACGTTTTTATTCGCTTCATTGTGCTGAAGCTTCTCTCTGAGTCAGCAGTTGAAATTGGTGTCACAAGAACAATTTCAAGCAGTTTAGACACTTCAAAAAATATTTCATCAAGTCCATTTTCATTTATGAATTTTAATAGCTCGCTAATATTGGAAATTCCACTAAAATTATCATTTGCATACAAAACGGACAATTCACACTTCAGTTTATCTTTATTAAGCATTGCGTAATTCGAAGCAATTTCTTTAACATAATTGTCGGGAAAAGAGTTTCTATAAAGCTCAAATTCAGCTGGATTCACTACGGAAAATGAACGAAATTTATCCGAAGATCCGAAGTTTTCTTTAACTTCCTCTGTAATTGTATCACATGCTTCCGTTACACATGATTGCAATTGCAAATGAGAAACAGATGCATGAGTTGCAGCTCTTCTAGAGTTGCAGCGACCTAAATTCAAACGCATGTAACGTGATTGAATCACAATGCTAATAGTCTTAACCTTTTAACCTTTTTTCCTTCGCCAAAGAGGTAAGCGCAGCAAAATAACAATAAATCACGTTACCAATAACTGATAAACAACCACAGCTGTAAAAAAACATGTGCTGAGAAGCAGAAACTGCTGTCTCACAAAAAAATGCAACACATCACCCAATATCAACTGAATAACAACTACTTTTCTAAGGCTGCACACGGGCTGGCGCAGCTAACGTCTGTTTATAAGTTACGATTGCTGTTTGGGCCAGACATTGCTGGCCCCAATTTCGTGCTATTGCCAGCACAGTAAAATCTTCACAAAGCGCGGCGCGTGAGTTGGTTGGCTTTAGGTGTAAATGTATAGGAGTAAACGGGCCAAAATATGTGGTCCTCTCTGCATCGTTTTGAAAAGATTTCTTACTAACCAATTTGTTTCCTTATTCAAATAGAAAACCAAAATATTTGTTTTAACAAAATTATTCTTTAACAAATTATTTCTTTATTTTAAGTTGAAGTTAAAATACCTTATTCAAATAGAAAAAAATTTAAACTGTCGAATTGAAAACGAACTCAAACTCACAAAATTAAAGCAAATTAAACTGTACAATTGATCACGCTTAAGCCAAAAAAGGCAGGCGCAGCTAACGTCTGCTTATAAGTTACGATTGCTGTTTGGGCCAGACATCGCTGGCCCCAATTTCGTGCTATTGCTAGCATAGTAAAATCTTCACAAAGCGCGGCGCGTGAGTTGGTTGGCTTTAGGTGTAAATATATAGGAGTAAACGGGCCAAAATATGTGGGCCCCTCTGGATCGTTTTGAAGAGACTTCAGGAAATATTTGAAAATATTTCTCGTTGTTTTTCTGTTAACTGTTATCTTGGCATGCATGTAAACATTTTGATATTTAATATAGGGTTTTTCTTTAGAAATTCACATATAATTAGTCAAATTTTTAGTGGGGCCCGGCCCCTGTGGCCCCTATGTACGAGCCGCCACTGGAAATAGCAATAGTTTTGTCTCAAAAACAGGATCACTCAAGTCTTTATTTGAATGGCTGGCACAGAGAACCAGTAATTAACATAACTGAATTTGAGAATCTACCTTTACACTAGATAGAATGCAAGCATTCGTAATGCGTGGCACAAAAAGTATTTTCTTTAAAAACTATTGATTTATTTATCTTGTTTGATTCATAAAGCATGCATGCACAAACAAAGTTGTATGAAAATTGTTCAGAAAAATGACATAAGCAATTTAAAAGTAAAATTCCATTTGAGAAAGGCTAAAAGGAAATGCTGTAATTGCAGTGCACAAGCTCAGAGTGATAAAACCATGTAAGCATAAAAAGATGGTAATTTTATTCTTCCTTTATTTACAAAAAAATATTTTCAATAAATCAATTTAAATCCTAGCCAATGACATTTTTCATTTGCTGTATTGGCAATAAATACTTTTTTACTTAATACACCTGGAACATAAAATTCATTATCATAATGTAAAAAACAATTACAATAACAATGTTTTGTAAAACTATTTTTACTCAATCAAAATTAATAAAATTTGGAATTATGATAGAATAAGTTAAATAGTTTATCAAAATAATACAAACTCACCTAAAAATAAAGTAGGCTACTGGTAATAGGTATTTAAAAAAATATTATTGTCTTTGGCTTTACTAAAATTGATTTAAAAAATTTAAATGAAAAACAACATATAATAAAAATGCATCTTTTAGCTTTAAAAACTTATACATTTATTACATTACAAATTTAAGCTTGGAAAAAAACTGAGCATAATTCAAAACAGATCTTGAGTTGATTACTAATGTAGCGTTCTATTAACTACAGTATAACTGCTTAAAACTATAAGCTCAAAATAACTGCCTTTTTATTAACTTAACGAACAACGACTGACCGTAGCAATACACGAGGCGAGGTTACAACATACGAGTATTGTGATGTCATAATGCTCTACACTACCCCCTCCCTCTTAAAAGAAAATTAATAATAACAAAAAATAAATAAATAAATCATGAATAACCCACAAGCATTATCGTGACATACGTAAAAGAAACAACAGGAAAAAAAAAACAAAACACTACAGACAAGTAACGATAACACGGAATCATGCAGTCAACAATAATCACTCAAATACTTAGGAGGGCGACGCACCCTACCAAACCTGGATATCCCCTTCAAATTTTGATCGGACCGTTGGGATTCATTGGTATCGCAATCACCATCACAACCTTCGCGTTCATCCTTGTCAAACTTGTCATCACTATTTGTTTTATCTGTGGATAAAAGATGTCGCCAATCGGTGGGCATGATCTCTGCCTCATAGGGGCGCAAATTATCTACGTGTACAATTTTGGGTCTAGATGAAGATGAGGCCTGGATCTGATACAAAACATCGGAAACCTTATGCGTTACCAAGTATGGTCCAGTCCATCCTTGCCCCAACTTTTGCTTGGCCTTTGGGGGGTAAAAATACCAGACCCAATCATCTTCCTGCATTTTATTTAAGGACACACGCTTGTCATAATTACGTTTTTGTCTCAGCGCTGCCTTCTTCGAATGTTCATGCGCAACCGCATACGAGCGTTGGGTGGCTTTCTTCACCCACTCTACATACTGAACGTAACATTTTTCTGAAGTCGCGGACGGGGGTTGTTCTACCATGACGTCTAATGGTAGGTTGATTTCACGACCAAGCATTAATTTATTTGGGGAAAATTTTGTGGATTCGTGGACGGTGGACCTGTAAGCCATGCACAGGTACGGCAAATGGTCGTCCCAATCATTCCGACTTTCATTCACATATGATGCCAATGCTGAATTGTTCGATTAAAACGTTCAACCAAGCCATCAGATTGAGGTCTATATGGGGACGTGCGCGTCTTTTGAATACCCAGTAAGTCACAAACATGCTGAAATAACTGAGATTCAAAATCTCTTCCTTGATCTGTATGCAGAAAATATGGCACTCCAAATCTTGTAAAAAATTTAGTGACAAGTGCGTCTGCGACAGTGTATGCCTGCTGATCTGGCAGAGCATAGCACTCTATCCACTTCGTGATGTAGTCACTGACGACCATGATGTATTCATTACCTGATACAGTTTTCGGCAAAGGACCTAAAATGTCAATCGCAATTCTTTCCATTGGAGCCGTTGCTACAGATTGTTTGAGCAGTCCAGGATGCCGCCCATGAGTAGGTTTTCGTTTCGCACAAATAACACACCATCGGCACCAGGTGCGAACATCACTTTGTAGGCCTGGCCAATAAAACCTTCTTTGCAATTGATAGACAGTACGTTTTATCCCAAGGTGGCCTCCAGTACGCAATTCATGTAAATGGTGAAACAACTCCCGACGTAGCTGTTTGGGTGCAACAACAACACGTGACTCGCAATCTGAATCATGCTCGTACCAGTGTCTATATAATACGCCATTTTCTACAGACAACAAGTCCCATTGATTTAAGTAGCTTCGAAATTCTTTTCCAACAACTTCGGGGCTAGTTGGGGGATACTGACTCACACTTTTAAAATATAAAATGTTGTTAATTTCACCATCAGCAACCTGCCATTCACGTATCTGCTTTAAACTCCAAACATCCATCCAATTGGGTTTAGATTCAAATTCCAAACTTCTGACAGCAGCTGCTTGAATTTTTGGGGAGAGAGATTTGTGCTCACAGCCGTGTTGAAGGGCTACCCCACAATCTGCACACTCGGCGTTTGTACAACTTCGCCGTGACAATCCATCAGCGTTGCCATGATTCATACCCTTGCGGTGAATGATAGAAAAATTATATGTATTTAAAACTGAAATCCAACGTGCGAGCATTCCTTCTGGTTCATGAAACGATAACAACCATGTTAAAGTACTATGATCTGTTCTAACGACAAAACGGCGTCCCCATAAGTAATGTCGAAAATGTTTAACAAATAAAACTAACGCAAGAAGTTCTCTGTAGGTAGTGCAACAACGTTTTTGTGATTTACTTAAGGTCTTACTCGCATAAGCAATGACTCGCTCTTGACCATCCTGCATTTGCGATAAAACAGCGCCGAGTCCTTGAGAGCTAGCATCGGTATCGAGTATAAATGGGGTATTAACTGTGGGATATCCCAGAATTGGAGGTTGTGTTACGCATCTTTTCAGATCTTTAAATGCCTTCTGACAGTCCGGTGTCCAATCGAATTTGTTTCCTTTTTGTGTTAACTTTATTAACGGGAATGCTATTTTCGAAAAATTTGGGATGAACTTTCTATAATAAGAAGAAAAACCTAGAAAACTTCGCAAGTCCGTAACATTCTGAGGGACTGGCCATGTTCGTACTGCTTCCATCTTTTCTGGGTCTGGTGACACTCCGTCTCCGGAAACTACATGACCTAAAAATTTAGTGGAGCGAGAAAATAATCTGCATTTTTTAGGTTTCAAACGCAACCCTGCCTCGCGTAAACGTTGAAAGACTATCTTTAAATTATTATATGCAGTTTGAAACTTATCTGCATAGCAAATGACATCATCCATGTACACAACACATATCTTCCATAAAATTCCTTTTAATACTGTTTCCATAAGCCTTTGAAACGTAGCCGGAGCGTTCGTGAGTCCAAAACACATTACTTTAAAGTGAAATAAACCTTTTCCATGAAAAGTAAACGCGGTTTTCTCACGGTCAATAGGGTCCAATTCTACTTGCCAATAACCACTAGCTAAATCTAAAGTGTTAAACCATCGTGACCCACTTAATTCATCAATTAGTTCTTCCGCATTTGGAGGTGGGTAAGCGTCTTTTACAGTGACATTATTGAATTTGCGAAAGTCAACGCAGAAACGAGGGGACCCATCTTTTTTCTCTACCAAAACAACCGGAGACGACCACGAGCTGGTACTGGGTTCAATAATGCCTTGTTTCAGCATTCTGTCAATTTCAGTCTCAATTATCTCCCGCTTAGCTTGTGGTAAACGACGTGGAGCCTGTTTGATCGGTTTTGCAGCACCCGTGTTTATTTTATGCCGAATTGTAGAAGTGCGACCTAATGACTCCTGCTCATCTGCAAAAACATCTTGATAGTCACAAACAAGATCAATTATTTGTTTCCTCTGAGACACCGAAACTCCCTCAATGCGATCAACCATTGATTGCAAAAACTCAGCTAGGACTAAAGTCGGATCCCGACATGCCGGTGTAGAGACAAAGGATGTATGATCCAGAGGGATAATATGCCCACCTAAATCAAGGTAGCCCCCGCCTAAATTTAAGACTCCTTTGTGATTATTTAAGACATCTACTCCCAGAATGCCTTCACAGCCATCTAAATCACCTACAATCACATTATGCCTTAACACAAAATTTCTGAATTTCAAGGGTGCGTCGCACTCACCATGACATTTAACAGGGCAACCATTTAAAGCGGTAACATATGACACATTAATCGGTTTTAAAGAAGAGCGCAATGTTAATGGAGCTTTTTGAAATAATTTAATATCAATCATACTTATGCTTGCTCCACTGTCTACCAATAATTTAGCGGTTACATTAAAGATAACTCAATTAACAAACCAACGAACCTCAGACTGATTGACCTTCATTCCGCCTTGGACTGACGCGTCGGTCATCCGGTCAGTCCTCGTTAGTTTAAATGTTTGTTGTTCGTCGTACGTTTGAATCCCTCTGATGTTTTGCTTGGACACGAACGAGCAATGTGTCCGGTCAGTCCACAATTAAAGCATAAAGGGCCGTTATTCACGTCCGACTGTCTACGATTGTCACGCATGAGACCTGTGTTTGAAACAGCACGACTCAGGTCCGTAATCATTTGCTTCAAATCTTGAACTTCATCCCTTGATTCTTGATATGAACGATGAGATTGTGATGAGAAAGGTTTTTCAAGAGCAACGTGCTCACAAGCTTCCAACGATCTTACTAGATCGACAGCTGATTCCAGAGACAAACAATTATTTGCCACAATATGTCGCCGAATATTTACGTCAACTATACCATCAATAAACTGTTGGATTATCAATTCTTTTGCATTTGACGAAGGTAACGATGGATAAGCCTCAGCCAAAAGACCACGGAGCCGGTTAGCAAAATCAATTACATCTTCGTTTGTTCTACGTTTGGCGGTATGAAACTGCGATCGAGCTAAACTAGTTGAAGATGATCCAAATCGATAGCTTAAAGCATTAACAAGAACAGAAAAATCCCAACGTTGTTCATAAGGCAGACTATTCTGAACATCCAATGCGATACCTTTTAAGCTTGCTGCCAGTTGTCGACCTTTAGTAACCTCATTCCATTCATTTGCACACGATACATTTAAAAAATGTTGAAAATACTGTTTCCAGTTATTGCCGGAAAAACTCTCTTGCAACGCCACACTGTTATTAACAAAGTTTAATTTTCCTTCATTCTCTGGTAATCTAGTTGAAGACATAATGGGTGTCATATCTGGAGCCGACTGCAAAACAAGCTCAAATATTTTTTTAGAAACAAGCTCTTCATCTTTTGGTAGGTATACATAATCTCCGAGCTTTCTTAAGAACCTTGTATTCCCACTGGTATTAATATATTTTAAGCCCTCTGCTTGCTTATCAATTCCTTTCAAATAACTGCAACGAACTGCTGTACTATTCAAGTCGGCAGGAATTTCATACAGTTTTTCTTTATACTTAATTTGCAACAAAATTACGTCCGCCATTCTTCACTCTGTTTAATTTATTATTATTATTATTATTTTTTATTTGGGTCCTGGCGTGCTCGCCAAAATGTAGCGTTCTATTAACTACAGTATAACTGCTTAAAACTATAAGCTCAAAACAACTGCCTTTTTATTAACTTAACGAACAACGACTGACCGTAGCAATACACGAGGCAAGGTTACAACATACGAGTATTGTGATGTCATAATACTCTACACTAAGATTATGTCAAACAATGTCAACTCTTAATAAAGAAATCTAAGAAATAATTAAACTTATTGAACTTTAGTATTAGAGATCAGTTACTAAATAAATGTGAATGAATATTTTGTCTAAATAATTAAATAATAATAAATAATTAAATAAAAATAAACTATACAATAGTAAACATAATATGTTTACTATTGTATAGTTTATTTAATTTAATTGGCGCTAGCAGTTTACAATTTTGACAGTAAGTTTTTACTTTACTATTTGATAAGAATTGTTTTGTTAAGTGAGTACATTTTATTTTATTCTATGACATTTACTAATTTTAATCATTAATCAATAATTTTCAATAATTTTCTAATAATATTCTATTAATAATTTTTATTCTTAAAATTTCACAGACTTAATAGAATTATTAACTGATGATGATCTTTTGATCGAAATCGATTTTAAATTAAAATAAATAAGTTTTTAATAAATTTGGACTGATTCTTGTCTCCCTTATTGAAAAATTTTAATTGAGATGCGTTTCACGAGAATCGTCCTAAAATCTTCATCCAATAGGGTTGAACATCCACTGGGTTTTTTAACAAATTAAGCTTATGCAGTAGTGATAGAAGAAATAACTATACAGTCTTCAATGTTCGCTGCCACCCTCAAACATAATAAGCATACATATATAATTTCTTGAAGAACAACTCCATCATCAAACAATAAAAAGCAAACAAACGGTATTATTGACTTATACTGTACATCCATTTGTTCTACTGTAAATACATAGCAATATTAAACGGCAGTTCCTGCTGCTATTGTAACAGCTCTAAGATCAAATAATAAAAAGCAAACAAAAAGTATAAGTAACTTGTACATGTAGCTATACACTGCGAATACATAACGCATCTAAGACTTATAATAGCTAAAGGCAAGACTTAGAATAACTAAAGGCAAGATATAGAAGAAGAACAGAACAAGTTAGGGAGTAGCGGCCTAACTTCTTATATAAGACGAAAAAAACTTTTAAAAACGCTACCCCTTGGAGGTATCGAAATTATTTGGCAAAATTAAATTGTTCTCAACTTAGGATTCAGCAATTTCTCTTCAAGATCAGCTACCATTGTTGGTGCATAGGTGTACCAACAACCAATTACACTGGTCAACACACAATTTGGTGCCTCAAGTATTAAAACTGTTTTGGGGTATATTTGGGGCGCTGATTCCAAAAATGACATCGGTTTTTTCGCATCAGCTCTGATTTTTGAGTTACGGCATACCCCTATAATTTTGACTTTTATCTGTTATACACGGATCTTAAGCAACAAAGAATTTGTTTATGATTGTTTAAAGGTATGTCAAATGCGCAATAGCAAAGTAACTACGTGTTTGACGTATTTTCAACAACACAAAATAATAAAATACCCCGATGAAAGCAATAGACATTGAAAAATGCAAGACTTTATTCTAGTAATTACATAACATCTAAAAAGTGTCTTTTGTAGCACTTTCTGGAGTGTTTAGTATCAGGACAGTGCCTTTGCAAACTCCAACAATAATCAGCTAGCATCGTTTCATCTCATCTTCCTTGGTACCGCTCCTCCATTACTCTTATATCCTGGTGAAACCTTTCACCGTGCTCCTCGCTTAGGTCACCAAGATTTTTTGGAAAATGGTCTAAATGGCTATGAAGATAGTGGACTTTGATACTCATGTTGCAGCCAAGATCTTTAAAGCTGCTTAACATATTGGTTACAAGCTCTACATAGTTGCTTGCCTTGTAATTTCCCAAAAAAGTTTTTAATAATCAGCACAAATGCGGTCCAAGCAGCTGATTCGTGTTCGGTCATATGCCTAGCAAATTGCGAATCTTTTATAAGCTGCCTGATCTGTGAACCATTAAAAATTCCTGCTTTAATCTTTTCCATACTCATCCCTGGGAATGCACTGCACAAATATCGAAAGCATGCTCCATCTGTATTCAATGCCGTGACGAATTGCTTCATAAGACCAAATTTTATATGCAACGGTGGGAGAATGATCTTTTCTGTGGTAACCAAGGGTTGATGAATGATGTTTTTCTCGCCTGCAATCATTTCTTTCCTCAAAGGCCACTCTTTTCTTGTCCAGTGTTCACTTTTTGTTCTGCTATCCCACATACAGAGAAAACAAGGATACTTTGTAAAACCGTTTTGCTGGCCCAGAAGAAAGTTTACCATTTTTAGGTCTACACATATTTTCCACTGATACTTAAGGTATGCTACCTTTTCCAGAATTTGTTTAATCGAATCATATTCTTCTCTCATACTAATTGAATGGCCTATTGGAATGGAAGCATACTTATTGCCATTATGGAGTAGAACGCATTTTAAACTTCTTACAGAACTGTCAATAAAAAGGCGCCATTCTTGTGGATTGTATTCTGCTAGTCCCATTTTTTGTAGAAGCCCCCCAACATCGTTGCAGAAAACCAGATTGTTTTCCTTCGAAAAATAGGGCAGTAAATTTTTTTCTCTTCTACGATAAAACGTAATGTTAGTACCAGGCTGAAGAAGATTTTTCTCATTTAGCCTGGATGCGAGGATTTCCGATGTCTCTTTTGAAAGATTGAGGTCTCTGACCAGGTCATTCAGCTCGAACTGATTAAATCGCAGTGGTGTAGCAGCTGCGCCCTGAAACTCACTTTCACTGCTACAGGTCACTGCTGCATCAACAGAACTAATTCATCAGAGCTTTCTATTAGTTCTGTTAGGTGGTCAAACACAGGAATGGGAACTTCGTCTGAATGCGGGACAGGCCGTCTTGCTGATTCTAAGTCGGGGTATATCCATTTTCTTCTATTGTTACGGTTGATTCACTTAATGTTAACCATACAAAAATAGCAATCGTCGTGAGGATTTTTAGGTTCCCTCCAAACCATTGTGACACCAAACTGTAAACTTTGTCTCTTTCCATTAATCCACTGACGTAAATGCTCTACACAGGTTTACAAGCAAACAAATATGAGCGGTATACCGTATCTCAAAAACTAGAGCTGATGCGAAAAAACCGCCGTCATTTTCGGAATCAGCGCCCCAAATATACTCCAAAACAGCTCTAATATTTGAGGCACCAATAAAAAATTTTTTTTTTGTTGACCAGTGTTATCACAAACCACGGATTAAATTATCCAAAGAGTTAGCCAACCGGTGGTTAAAGTCAACCAGAGGTGGGTAGGCTATTTGGTGATTTCATTACGGTAATTTCTTCGCAAGGTAATTTCATCTTCGCTTGTTTTATCGTATGGGTCTGTTTTAAATTTTTTATTTTTTTAACACAATTAGGGTTTGGGTTAGACAAAATTACTGACGATGTAATGTACTGTGATATAATTACTATACGATAAAACAACGACGATGAAATTACCTTGCGATGAAATTACCGTAATAAAATTACAGTAAACCCCAGAGGTTGGTGCATTCAACCAGTAATGAATATTTTACGAATTTCATCGACATACCTTTAAAAAATATTTTATGATAAATTTGTCACATTAGAAATGAGTACAAAAATTTTTTATCTTTGGCTGACGGAGATCTTTTTAAGGTACTCGCTTAAATTAAAATATGATATCATCGTAAATTTAAACCGAAACAAAAAAAATTAGTTTGTTACAAACATGCAATCAAACATAAAACAAAATATGGTTTCAGTTAAATTTTCATTTGATAGGGACAAGAATCTAATCTTTAGTATTGAAGGCAAAAACGACGATTTTTGGTAACTGTCTATCCCCGCCCAAAATCAAGACAAGCTTGAAACTTAGAAATCTGTTGCTGCACAATGACTGTAGTATTAAAAATTAAAATCGACTTCAATCACAAGATCATCATCAGCTAACAATTCTATCAATTCTTATTGAAATAAAATCTAATGAAGAATAGAACACACTAAAGGTGATAGCGGCCTTACCCTTCTAAACTCGATAAAAAATAAAATAAATAAAAATTAGCTACCTTAAACACTCAAATTTGCTTCCGACCAATGCAAAATATGCGAAAATTTAAGAAATTAATTCATTTTTTTAGGATACATATTTAATTAATATTTTCCTACGAGTGTGTGCATATAATTCAATCAGCATATCTTATGTGGTAGTCAAAATGTGGCTTTTTGCGATTTTTTTACCAAGCTTAATTGATAGATAACCGTTTTCACCACAGGCGTTGGCGGTGTTATTTTTTGTTGGTTTGTTTTTTGTTTTTTTATCTCTCTCAACGCTTTAACTTAAAAAAATCAATGAACAGAAAAAATCATTCAGTTGACGTTTGTAGTGGAAACGGGCTTTTACATTTGATATGCTGCATTATTTTTTTAAATTGTTTTGTGTATATATATGGGTAGCCCAATGCATAATATCTTTGGGTGTGTTTGTATTGCGAAGTTGTGACAAGTCCAATATTTGAAGGAATCAAGCCAGTCCGATTCCTTGATAATCGTAACTTGAATCGAGAACGAGTTTTTTCGAGCCAAATTAATGACCCATATCGCATCTCCAAGTTTTATATTTCCGGTAATTTTTTTTGTCTTCACAAGTTTTTTACTTCTAATGTGAAATAAATACACCAAAAATTCAAAGTAGGGTAAAGTGCTTTCTAGATGACCTAGATCGTGACGGTTTTTCTTTGTGAGCAGCGGTCAGTAAAAAATCTTTAAATTTTTTTTAACTGGATTCATTTTTATCTCCACTTGAGTCTTTAGTTGATTCAAGGATTTGAAGCGAGTCCAAATCCTTTTAATATTTTTTCAAGTGGACTCGAGTCCAGACTGGTGTCGTATTTGAGACGTACCAAACTGGAGTCCAGACTGAGTCCGGATTCAAGTGATTACAATTGTCATGTATTGCATTTTATTTCTTTTGTTAAAAAGTCAAGTAGGTATACTTCCTATCGTTGTTTAAAGCTATGCTTGAGGTGACATCGGTAACCATAAACATGATTTTTCGCTACTTGTAATCAACAATGTTAAACGCAAGGTAAACAAACTTGACCTAAGTGACAAAAAGCTGCTTAAGCCAAGCAGAGACGATTGGTGTTTGAATTTTTTGAGAAATCAATTTTTTATGTCAAAACACTAAATTTGAATTTGCTTAACACAAACATCATGTGCCCAAACTTGTAAATAAAGTGAAAATTAACGTTACATTATTTACAAGGCGGCAAACGTATTGAATCCGAAAACAATATAGACAAAAACAAGAAACAGGTTTGCTTGAGTGTTGGCATAAATTTTGTTTAAGGAAGTTGAATAGTGTTTGTAACGAATGTATTAATAAAAAGATGAAAAGAAGAACTGCAATATACCAAAACCTAACAACAAACTATCAGCCAAAACCAGCACTGTAAACAACTCTTCTCTCTCAGCACAATGCCGCGAAATTGTGTTAACTTTGTCGATTCGTAAAAAGCAATTATTAGGTCACAAAGGAGAATAGTCTCGCAAACATGAAAAGTATTTACAAACAAACTTTTAACTTTAATTACACTCCCCCGTAATTGTAAAATCAAAGTGAACGAAAAAGTCTTTAAGATGCGCCGGCAATCGTCTCGCACGTAACCCCCTCCGGGGTAGAAAAAGTGATTCGTTTTCTACATCATTGCCATTTTCCAGATTGGCATTACGCCTTTCAGCGTCTCTTTCAAAGTTGGATTCAGAACTGGAAGACACAAAATTTGGACCGACTGTTGGTAAATTTTCCGAAATAAGACTTTCATCATCTCGCTCGCCCTCATCCGTCCATCTTCTCCTCATGTCACAAACATGTCTCGGCACCCCATCAACTTCTACATTGTGTTCAGAGTTAACTTTTGTCACTATTCCGCGATTCGATAGGGAAGTGCAACGGGCTCCGTGAGGCTTTACCCAAACTTTATTACCCACGGAGTACGCACGTTTATCGCTTTCCTGACCATCATCAATTTCAGAATTAACTTCTACCTCCAAAAACGGATTTAGCCATTCGTAAGAGATAAACTTACTCGACGGAATTATGCCTTTACTGCCATGTGGGGTGATATTGTACCAGAAAACGCAGTAATTAATGCTTTTCCCGCAACGAGCAGACATTCGCTTAATCGTCCTGTGATTGTGTTCCACTATCCCATTTCCAGAAGGTTTGTATGCGCATCTAAAAGTTAAACTTATTTTCCAAAGCTTACAAAATTCCTGCATCAAATTGGATCTGAATGATTTAGCGTATTCACACAAAATTTCAATTGGTGGACCAAATTGAGAAAATATCTGTCTTAACACAGACACGACTTGACCTTCTGATTCATTTTAAATGTTTCTCCAAATGGCAAATCGACTTGGGCCGCAATCAACTGTTGTCAAATACTTCTGACAACCATGGTGTGTTACGTCTAGCGCGAGACGTTTCAAATTTTCCTCTAGACTCAACTCTCCTCCATTAATTCTTACTGCGCTCGGATCGATTGACTGGCACTCGCGACAATTTTTCACAACAAATTCCGCATCACTTTTACTGTAGCTGGGATCTAATTTTCTTCCAAAATGCAGTGCCGTTTCAACACCACAATGATGCAAAGTATGAGATTGCTCTGCAAGACCACAATTGTTAGGAAACTTTTCATGGAGGGCAATTGCACAATTCGAATTCGAAGAAAAGGTATGGTCAGCCAATGCTTTGGAACGCGCGTAAGTCCATCAGCCTTATTTTTAGTTGTAGAAACAAGGGACACGCTCCACTCGACTTTGTATGCTTCCAGTGTTTCCGAAAATATTGAAAGTCTTCTTTTTACTAACATTTCGGATAGTTCAGATACTCTAATGCGTTTATCTTTTTTCAACAATGATGACAACCACGAATAAACGGCGGCAGAGACTGTAAAAATTGTAATATCTCCGGCTCCCCATTTCATTGCTAAATTGACTCCTTTAATCACTGCATTCAACTCAGCCAAGTTTACGTGAGTTTCATCATCGGCTTTTCGTAGCCAAGCCCCGTCTTCAATAATCTGGTTTTTTCTTTCCAAAGCAACACCATATGCTATTGACTAGCGTCACACCAAACATTTAACTTTCCGGAAGAAGCCAACCAAATTCCTTTAACTGGGTCATCAATGTTCAAACGACTTAAAACTTCTCTCAATCTTTGAATAGCAACGGACCCAGCAAAACTATCCCATGCGTTACTTTCACAGCTCCATTTTACAAAACTACACGCTACTCGCAACCATCCGGCAACTAGGTAATGACCAATCAATTTTCCACACAAAGAAAACACTTGCCGCTTTGTCGTAGAATTCAGATTTGACGGATTTATCTCTTTCTTTTGCTCAGTTCATCTCCAATAAACAACACCTTTCTTTTCATAAGTTTGCAAGCCAAGGACTTTTGCAGAATTTAAATTTTCAAATGGTTTGGTTATCAGTCCAAATTTTAATAAATGGTCTTTTACTATTTGGACACTTACCACGTTGAGGTCAATGGTAATGTCATCATAATAATGGTCAGTTGCTTTAGAAATCTTCGCATCTAACGACAAAACTTTAGAAACGACGGCTTTCATTATTTCAGGGGCGCCGTTTAAACCAAACCCAAGCCTGATCAGTTTATAGAAATTGCCCTCAAATTTAACAGTTTAATACCTGCTGCATTCATCAGCAACACTTATCTGCATGTGGGCATCGCGTAAGTCTAACAGCGCACAGTTGGCAGATTTCTGCCTCCACGACCTCAGCTTCTCGTCACAAGCATCTGCGTCTGCCCCGCTGCATTCAACAAATTTATTTAATTCTCGAAAATCAAGCACTGGTCGCACCTTGTCTTTCTTTTCTTGAACAACAGCCATTAAGGGTATCACACCCTCTTCATTGCATTTAGTTTTTACTAACCAATCGTTATCGATCCATCTATTTACTTCTGATTTGAATCTTGGATAAACAGCTTCGTCCATCTGGTAAAAATCTACACAATTGCGTAGCACTGATTCTTTTATCCAGTTCCACCTTGCAACCCATTTCTCTCCATCAAAATTGACTTTAAAGTAGTTTTTAGTGATTGTTAGGTTATCAACAGGCATTTCATTTGAGACCGCAGAGGCTGCAATAGAAAATTTTCCATAATCTAGACAGAATTTGAAGTGCTTTAACACGTCGGTTCCGATTACAACGTCAACACCCGGCAACATTCTCTGGATTGCAACACATGATACTTTAATCGTTTTACCCGCTATTGACAAAGTGACATAAGTTTTTCTTTGAAAATCTATCACTCTCCCATCAGCGGTGATAATTTGTTTACGCCCACTTGCTTGAGTTGTTCGTATTGTAAGTCCCACTAAAATTTGCGTACATCCGGTGTCAATTAAAGCACAAGCTTACTGTTCATTAAATTTAACATTCATTCTTGGGACGATTGCGCCTTCGCTATGTTTGGGGCCATTCTGGCGCACGCAATGCTCCATTTTCGTTTCCCGCAGAGCCATAATTTCTTACCGCACAAAGTCGTGCAATATGCCCACGCTTTCCGCATGCATAACAAATTATCTCTTTTGCCTTAATACAGTCTTTTCGGTAGTGCGGACCTTCACAATTAAAACATCTGAGAGTAGTCGCACTCGTATTGCTTCTCGCAACTGCGCCAACTTCAATCAAATCGCTTTTAAATATTTCAGTCATTAAAGCTCTAGAAATTTGTAATATAGCAGTCAAATCAAGCGTGTCAATTTTCTGTGTAGCTCTTAACTGGGCAGAAACTTTATTAGGTAACCCCATAACAAACGAAAGTTTAATAATTTCTTCATTTTCACCGTCGATGTTTGCCAAATGGGACAACCGCTTAAGATCAGCCAAATACACATCTACTGACTCGCCATTCTTCCATTGTCTATTTCGAAATTCATCATAAGCTAAAAATTTATCACAAGCAAAAGCAGTTCTCAGTGCGAACTCAATTTTATCAGCATCTCGCTTTTCCGCTTCTTTTAATTGATCATACACTGCGAATGCGGGACCATCAAGAAACAGGGGAATCACAACTGCTAAATCTTCCAATGTAAGCAGAGTTTTCGCTAAGTGAGCTTGCTTTAGCCAAACTGATACGTCACCGTCGCCATTAAATCGGTTCAAACGTCCGTAACTTTTAAACTCATCTTTTCTTAATTGTATTTGCAACTTGGGCCGCGATAGCTTGTAACGAATGTATTAATAAAAAGATGAAAAGAAGAACTGCAATATACCAAAACCTAACGACAAACTATCAGCCAGGGAGTCAAACCGAACCCGAACCGGAGTTTTATAAACCGGTTTTACACCATTTTTTCCGAACCTTAACCGAACCCGAACCGTAATCTTAAAAATCAAAAATGCGAACCGGAACTGAACCGAATAATTTAAATAATCGTGAACCTTAACCGGACCCAAATCAGTTGAAAAAACCGGTTCGCTCCGTGACGTCACCCGTATCACTTAGCACAGTGTGATCCAACTACGGGCCCACGGGCCGCATGCGGTGTGAAGACCATTTTTTTTTTTTGGAGAACGCTATGATTTTGCGACGAAAATAGGAATTTCGGAGACTGATTCCAAGTGAAGACCTTTTTTTTTTTGGAAAACGCTATATTTAGAGAATACTACAATATTTTCTTAATTATCTTAATATTTTCCTAATGATGCTGCTAACCTGAACCGGAACTTTATAAACCGGTTTTGAGGTAATTTTTACAGGAGCGAACCTAAACCGAAGCGTTTCAATTGATCTGAACCCTAACCGGAACTGAACCGAAATTTGAAACAGTTGTTGAACCGAACCTGAACCGGTAAAATCAAACGGTTCGACTCCCTGCTATCAGCCAAAACCAGCGCTGTAAACAACTCTTCTTTCTCAGCACAATGCCGCGAAATTGTGTTAACTTTATCGATTCGTAAAATGCAATTATTAGGTCACAAAGGAGAATAGTCTCGCAAACATGAAAAGCATTTACAAACAAACTTCTAACTTTAATTACAGTATTAAAAAACTTGAACAGTGTTGTGCAATTTAATAACCGTTTAAAATATCTTTACTTTCATCCATTATTGAAAAACGAATGATTAAAATTTAGGTTGGCTTTATTTAAGAATAAATTGTATTTGAAAGTAAATAACTCTAACCCTAATCTTTTCATTAATGCAAGATGTGCAAAAATACTCTTTAAAACTTTTAGTTTAAAACTTTTAGTTTTAATGACTTAATGGGTATTTTTTCTTCAGATGCTTGATTTTCAGGTTTGAGTGCTTTCCTGAAAAAATTGAAGACACCGTTGCCAACGGATCGCCAAAATTATGACAGAAAACGTGTAAAGTAGCTCTATTGCTCCGGTACGATGTTGCGCATCGCGAAGTTTAGGACACTCTTTGGCAAATGAATTTTTTTTATTTTATCTCTATATTTATCCTCCTGACTCGCAGGAAAGCGACGGAGGCGCTAATACATAGGGTAGGCAATTACCCCGACCTGCTTCCGGAGATACCAAGATATTGTTCTCCGCTTGTAATTTAATAGAGATATGACTGTAATTTAGAACTGCTTGCCAGGACTACCAAGCAGGGGAAAGTGCCGTAAAGTGTCTTTCTCAAGGACACAACAAAATGGCGTGAGTGGGTTTTGAACCGAGACCGTGTTGGTCACGAGCCCGGCGCTTTAACCACTCGACCACGCTGCCGAGCACAAAGAATTAGCCATGAAATGCTTAATTTGGTACTTTTTAGTTGTTAATGTGTACGTTATTACGCATCATATACATCATTTACGAGATAAATTCAAATTCATAGTTAGGCTTATTATTTATTGTGTAGGATAGACCTCTTTTGAAACCCATCATAAACTCGCTTTAACCTTAGTAGAAAATTATCAAGACAACATATAATCTTGTGACTTTTTTTGTTAACTCAATCGAGTGATATGATTTATTTTTTGTAAATTAAAGTTAAGATGCTGTTAGCGCTCGCCGTGGGTTTCGAACCTACCTATTTTTTTTTCAATCTCGCACACGCCGCGTGATTCTTAGCAGCCAGCTATATTTGCTTAAGTTTGGACAGATGAGTCGAAAGCAGTGAAAGATACGACTCGGATCTTATTCGAATAGAAGAGATACTTAGAGATCATCTGGACTTGTTATCTCTCGCTTTCAGACGCTTTCCAAATTTTATTCAAAAAAAAATAGTCTTTGGTGTTGTTTAAATTTAAATTTAGTCGGACTTCGAAAAATTTGTTGAAAATCAATGTTGTTTTTTCAAGTCTTGGTGTTATAGTAAAAGTAGTTTTATTGGTCCTGCCCTTGTAAGTCCTAGACTTTGACGTTTTTACTTAGCGCTAATAGTTTTACTTAGTTAATTGAAAAGGTTGATGCAGAATATCCTGACCAAACAGCGTCGAGGCACACTGGCGCTCCGTGGGCACACTGTTTGGGAATCATTGTTGCTATTGCTGTTGCAAACAATAAAATTAATGCCTAAGACTTTTCGAAAATGTAGGACTTTGTCGTGGAGTTAAAATGACTAAAAGAATAGACTTGTAAAAAAGTTTACGGTGCATAATGACTAGTTTTTTTACCTGCTTCCGAAGTTCGGCAAAGGAGACTCGAATCGGGTTGAAAACCATAGTTGCACAAGCAAATGTTAAAACCATAGCGTGCCATATTTTTACCAAAATTTTTTTCGCAAAATGATTCCGTGGGACAGGATTGAATTTCTGTTAAAATTTTTCAAATTTTAAAGTGATTCTTACAAATACGAAAAAAATCTAATAGTGAATAAAAGGTTTTTATAAGACGTTTTTTTAAATCTTTTAATAAGGCTCAGTAAATTAAACGTTTATTGATTTCGTCTACTAACAGCTTTGATTTATACTGTATGGTTTACATGATTTCAAATTTTGCTGAAAATTCGAGATTTCATTAAAAAAAACAACTTGTGGTATTGTCGCTGCATCAGTAGCAAAACTAACTTTCTGCAAAAAGTGAAATGGAATGATTTTTTTTTGATGCATACCGAATCGTATTATGTAAGTGCCAACAGACGAGCAAAGTAACAACTTAAGCCTGTTTTGTAGAATGCAAGCAAATATTAATAGTTAGCGTAATAAGTTATCCCTAACTCTGCACAACCTTTGGTTCGTAGCAAAATGTGAAGAATAATGTTAATGATGTCGATGCAAAAAAGCGTTGACGATACAAAATGTGCTGCCGAAAAACGATTATCGAAACATAGCCTACGTAGTTTTAAAATATATATATATTTTTTTATCAATAAAATTTTAAAATAAAATACAATAGGACAAGCAATTACCCCGAACTGCTTCCTGAGATGCCAAGATAGTGCTGTCCGGTAAAAATATTATTTAATTCCGGTTCAAATAGACCCTAGTCAGACTACAGCAATAATTAAAATCAATTTTACAACTGATCCAAAGTTTCTTTGCGGGCAGCGAGTCAGGCAGCCCTGGCTAGTACTGACACTACCAATCGTTAAGTTGTTCATTTAGTGGTATCTGTAAGTCTAATAGATGCTTAACTTTTAAATTCGAAAAATCATAGTTACAGTCTTCAATATTTGATCTACTTTTTCACTCGTCAAGTAGGCTACTGTAGTATATCAAATTTCTTCAAATTTTTTTTGTAAATTTTAAGTGGTCGTCAAAACACGTTTTGCAAATATTAGTTTTGAGAAAACTTTATTTTTCTGTATAGAAGTTTAATTTTTTCTCCCTTTACCTAATTTTTTCAGGTTTACCAGGTGAGATGACCAAATTAAAACAACAGCATCAACAACAACAACAACAATTAAAAACAAAAACGATCACAAATATAACCTACAACAGAAGATAAACGCTTTGTTTCTGATATTGTTTTGTGAAGTGTAAACGCTTTGTTTCTGATATTGTTTTGTGAAGTGTAAACCTGGTTTATTTGGTGTATTCGTGAAGCAAAAAAATAGTTTTAAAAACTTTAGTAACAACAGACACTGTAGATGGACTTTTCAAGTCGATTTAAGCATAACTGCGTAAAACAGTGGTTTGCTAACTTTTTATCATGCGGGGCAATTTTTTTCTAAATTTGGGTGGACGGGCAAAAATGGCATAAACAAGGCATTTAATTTTAATAAATTCTTTAAATTCCAATTAAAAACAATGCTATAAAACCGTGGTTTTCAACCTTTTTCAGATTGCTGCGCATTTTAGGACTTTTTCCAAATTCGTGGCACACTTAGTGCAGATTTTTGAATTTTCTTCCCTAAAAGGTAGCGTTCTCTGAAAAAAAGAAAAAAAGTCCTCACTTCTAATCAATCCCAATTTCCTACTTTTTGTCCCGATATGAAAGTGTTCTCTAAAAAAAAGGTAGCGAATCAATGACCGAATGTTTTTTAAAATGTTTCGCGGCGCATAAGTTGAGAAACACTATTAAAAAATTACGAAATAATGAAGATAAATTGTTAGGTGGGCCGGATTATTACGTGAAAAGGGCCGCCACGGTTTGGGAAACCTGGTGCAAAGCATAGCTGTACATAGAGCATGGGAGACAATTATCTGTTCAGACTCAAAAAATTGGAAATATTCGTTTTTCTTTGGGGTGGGAGGGGGGCGATGAGCATGCATTTTTGGGAAAAAGAAAGTTATTTTATATCTGTTTTTAAGAAGAATAATTTTAATGCATTTTGAAAGAACGATCCATTTTTAAGTTTATTGCTCAAATATAAAAAAAAAATTAAAATGTGAAAACTTTTTTTTGCCTTTGAGAATAGTGTAGTTTTGGAAAAGTAAATCTATTTTAATGTTCAATTTTACGTCTTTGCTGCATTTAAATCTAAAAAAATAAGTGAAGACCAAAAGAAAAAAAGGTCTTCAAATAAAATAATCAAATGATGCAAAATCATATTTTGAGCTATAGCTGCATAAAATTTCGGATAAAGTTGTTTCACCCTCCTTTCCCTTTCCGAAACTATATGGTCTGGTCGGCTATGGATTTAAGCTTAAGCTCAAAAACTATTTTTATTTAAAAAAATTTTTTTAAAGATTAAATTGAAGCAAATTAACATGTTCTAAGATCACGCTTTTGTAAAAATTCAGAAACACTTGGTAACAACTGATGAAAGCAAAACTGAAATCTAAAAAATTACCTTGCTTACAAACATAAAGATGCTTTTCGTGCAAGCTAACGTTTTTCCAAGTAGTAGAGACCAAAGAATAGTTTTTTGTTTCGTTGTCGGAATGACCACCTTCCACCTTTACGGAGAGCAATAGAGGAACCAAAAGACTAGAGTTGTTTTGATCGCCGTTTTTTGTTAAAGCTTTTGTCCATATGCTTTTGTTCCATTGCATTTGCTCCACGTTTTTACTGCTTATCAGTAGAGAGAGCACAGCAGACTTTGTCTGCTTGCTGTCCACAACAGCCAAACTTCCATTCCAGTATCTGCATTCTTCTTCTGCTTCAGCAAAAGTCGATTCTTTTTGATGGAAATAAAATCGAAAACGACCATGAAAACTAAAAAAACCTGAAAAAAACTTTTTAATTTGTAAAATGTATGAAGTCACAAAAGTAAATGAATCACAAAAATATATAATCGAACTTTTGACTTTCGTTTGATTGCATGATTATTTCAATATCAAATTTTTCTTTATCTATAGTTATTTTTTTGAAAGCGTAGTATTTTATTGAAGATTTATTTTTTATCCATTACTTTTACCGCACTTTTTTGTATCATTTAATTAATAAAATTAAGTGAAAAAAAAAAACATAAAACAAAGTTCTGCTACAGTTTTGGCACCTGTGTATTGATGATAAATTATAACATTTTTTGAATTAAACTACATATTTTTAGATGCCTCTTTTTCATAAAGGTAAAAATATGTCTTTTTGGAATATACAATACAGCAAAAACTTTTTGAAGTACAAAATAAAGTGTAATTAAATAAATTTGTTTTCCAGTTATTTATTTTTTCTGCAAATTCTTTGCATAATCAGCTTCTGGTTGCGGCAAAGGTTACAAATTTTTTTCATTTTTTATTTAATCTCTATATTTATTCTCCTGACTCGCAGGAAAGCGACGGAGGCGCTAGCAGATAGGGTAAGCAATTACCCCGACCTGCTTCTGGAGATGCCAAGATATTGCTGTCCGGTTGAAAAAATTTTTATTTTGTTTTTTTAATTTTGTAGAGATATAACTGAAATTTGGAACTGTTTGCCAAGATCACCAAGCAGGGAAAAGTGCATTAAACTATCGTTCCCAAGGACATAACAGAATGGCGCGAGTAGGTTTGAACCCAGGCCATGTCAATCACAATCACGGTGCTCCAACCACTCAACCATGCTGTCGACTACTCAAAATAAAGTTAGATAAGTTGCATTTCTGAATCAAAAAATTTTGTTGTTTTGGACATTTTTCTATTCAAAAAACTTACCGCGACCAATAGACGAAGCATAACCACCAGCTACTATGGAAATGCCTATTGCAACCAAAGATAAACAGTTAAACATAATTGATTTTCTTTATTGATGTGAATTAACACGTTTTCTGTAAAGAATTACACTATTATAAAAAAGTCAGCTTTAATACGGCATGAAAGCTTTAATACCACACGCACTTTGGCATTTAAAAATTGTATTTATTTTTATAAACATATTTCAACTCTTGTAACTCGTTTCATTCACTCCTAAAAAACCCTTGGTGACATTTTATAACAGAAGATTTTTACAGGATGAACACATTTGACTAAACTTTTATTTTATTGTAATTCCTATTTTAAACTGTGCTATATCAGTTGTAGCTTTAAGTTACTCGTTATGTAAGTGATTACTACAAAGTTTTTACAAGTGGCAACCATAGGCTTACCTTTCTTAATTTGTCATGGCACAAAAAAGTTATATCTTTGTCGTAAACTTTAATTATCATCAAGCATTTATACCCAGAAATAATTGAATGACGAGACAAAATAATTATTATTCCTTCCTATGATGTTCTGTGTAAAATGCTTCCACAACAAAGCTGCATCACAAGCCTACGTTGCGGCAAAAAACTGGTTAAGCGCTTTTATATTTTTTTCCCTGTTTTTTATTCAGGTAATTATTTTATAAAGATCTTAAAATTAGTCATTATCCAATTAAGGTTTTTTTTATTCTTCGATAGGGTTTGTTTTATCGTCCCTCAATTCAGGAATTTCTTTTGAAAAAATTTTTATAAAGTATTAAGGGTGTATTTATCAATTGCTTTAGATTACTTATTGTGAATTCCAATTTTCCAAAAATAAAAATAAAGAAAGAACTTTATTATGTTACTACTATTTTATTTTTAAATAGAATAAAAAGTTTTATTTTTCTCACTAGAATGCTTTTTTCCAGTTTTTTGGGAATTGTTTTTGACGCAAAGATAAAAATTTTATTGAAAATAACTTTCAGCACTAGACGGAAAAAACTAAAAAAATTTGTTAAATAGCTTCAATTGTTTAAACCGTTTCTCTCGTTGGGTTTACTCTTGTTTTTGTCGGCAGCGTGGTCGAGTGGTTAAGAGCGCATTAATTGTGATTGACATGGCCTCGGTTCAAAAACCTACTAGCGCCATTCTCTTGTGTTCTTGGGAAAGACACTTTACAACACTTTCTCCTGCTTGACGGTCTTGGCAAGCAGTTCTAAATTTCAGTTATATCTCTATAAAACTAAAAAAAATAAAATAAAAGTATTTTCAACCGGACAGCAATATCTTGGCATCTTCGAAAACAGGTCGGGATAACTGCTTGGCTTGTGTATAGTGGCTCTTTCGCTTTCCTGCGATTCAGGAGGATAAATATATATAAAAAATGAATAAAATAAACTTTTGTTGGGCGTTATTTTTTTAAATAGCTCAAAATGACCCGAATCACTTTTTAAAAATTATACACAATGATTTTTTTTGTATAAGTTTGTTATTTGGCGAAAAAAAAATATAAAGCTTGAGTCTTGAGCAGCCTATTTATCATTATATTATCTATTCAGTCACTTGATTTGCATTCAAGTGATTGCCCCGAACTGCGTACCGAGATGCTAATACTGTATATTATAGTCCCGTTTAAACGATAATTTGTTTTTTAGTTTATATAAAATATAAATTCAATTTAAATTGGGTTTCTGAGACCAATGGTCGAAGAAAAGTGTTGTAAGTGTTTTTTCAAAGACAAAATACATAACGAGACTTCCAGTTGAAGCACAACCGTGGTCCCCCTCAAGCATCAAACCACGTTGCCGATAAAATTTATTTGTTTTCAGTTTTTTAGATTTGTCAAAGTATAAAGCGCTTATTTTGCATTACAAAACAATATTAATACGTAGTCGTTACATAGAACGTAAAAACAGGTTGTAAGTCCCAGCTCCGTCATAAAACTTAGGTAAAGATTACTTCCTGTAAAAGTCTAGGTAAATAACTACATGTACATATAGGTATTAGGTTTTTTTCTTTTTTACAGCATAGCGTCATTGAGAAAAAGTTTTTCTTTTAACTACCTCTGGTTTGACAGCTTAATTGATTACGTGGTTTTGATAATCGTCGCGATAGCTAAACAGAAGAAAAGGCGTTAAAGTCTTTTCCGAAAACTTTTTACTAAATGACAAGAGCTGTATAGATCTGGTCAACTTTAGTGAAAATTCTAAGCGTTAAATCAAAAAGTTTAACCCAAAGTTAAGGGTTAAAAATTTTTTTGAATTATCAATAAAATTATACAATTATTTCTTTATTTTATTTAATCTTATGTAATAATGATAATTTGCAACCAAAATCTTTAAAAAGTTGCAGCCTTAAAACATTTTGATCAGTGGTAAAGATCTATATTCCTATTTCCTAAAGTCTTTAACTTCGAAATCCTTCGTCGTATGTTCTTATTGGTCAATACTGCTACTTTCTGTTTTAAATGGAGTCATCATTGTAAGTGAGCACCCTTACTATACTTTATCTATCGAATAAAAAAGACAAATATTTTCAATCTTAACTTCTGCATTTAAAGCGAAGACCTTTTTTTTTATGGCCTACACTAATCCTTGAGCTTTTTTCTTGGAGAATTAAACTTTTAAAAGAAAGTGAGAACCTGATTTTGTCATCGGTATGCATTCCAGGTTTGAAGACCAAAAAAAGCGGCTTTTATCCTGCTGAAATTGTTCCGCGAATTTTGGAAACGTTCAAAGTATGCTGCGAGCGTGAAAACGGGCTTGTTGTGCAAGGTTACAACAGTAATCACTCGGGTAGACTGAGAATCGAACTCGCGTTTTTCTGCTCGCAAGACAGTCACACTGAGCTATACGGCCGAGTTTAATATTTTTACTTTAATTCCTCCCAACTTAGGCTTGTTCCAATTTCCGACGTAGGCCTACGTAGGCCTATATGTTAAAAATTTCTACCTAAGTCCAATTCTTTAAAGTTAAATCTCCAATTTATATAAAAAGTGTGTCCATACGGACTTTATATAAAGTCCGTGTGGGCTTTAAAAAATTGAATCAGTCTTCCACCCAAAATTTGTTACCATTTTTAGATAACTAAAAAAATATTTCCTAACAAATGCATTGGAAAGGTTGGGCCGTCCACGTTCGCCAGATTTGACTTCATTAAATTGTTTTAATGAGGAGGTGTGAAAAGAATTGTGTATGCAATCAAACCTAGTTCATTAGAAGACTTGAAACTTAAAATAAGTCATTTCATTTCAGGCATTAGCCTACTGTAAATCAATTGGAAAATGTTTTCCACGAACAGCAAAATTGTATTGCACAATGTACTGCTAATGATGGACGACATGTGGAAACTTAAAGAAAATTGTAAGAAAACCTTTAAAAATACGGATTTATTTCTTTTTTTATCCTTTTTACAGATTTTTTCTATCGCAAATACGAATAAAGTTATAAATTTTTTAAAGTGCAACCGGACTTTATGGACACTTTGTATTCAAAAAAATTATTAAGAGTTTTTTTTTTCTCAGACGCGTCAGTCCGTAGTCCAAATTTTAAAACAAGTACTGCCGACAGACTTAAAATTTTGGATCTAAATTTTATTCGCATATGAGTAAAACCAAAGCAAATATTGATTTTTGTATAACTTAGCGTTGCTGTGACGTAATAGCAAGGTGTAACATCAAAAGATTTACGTTCAAATGCAAACTATTTTTGTCAAAAGATGCATTATAAAAAGACAATTTAAAATATAAAACTTAAACTAAAAAAAATAATTGATAGTACCGCTGGGGAAAGTGGTCTAACTACTTTTGACTACCGGGCAATTTTGCAAATACGTGACAACTTACGGGCACAACACAATAATTTATAAAACAACAGCAAATATTCGACCGGTATATTTGGCAAACGTTATTGTAACTTAAAAGTAAATACTTGGGCTAATTACAAATTTCAATTTACAAGCTTCACTTAAAAATCTTTTAAACCGCACGCCCAATTTAAAGAAAATTGCAATTATTAAAAGATCCTCTATGCTTGTTCTATTTAAAATAGACTACCGCAAATTAAACATTGTTTTAATTCAATTTGGAGAAAACTTACAGGCCACAATTCTCTTCTTGGACTGCATAGGGTCCGAGGGCCTGTGGTTGGGCCCGACTACAGTAGAATAATGATAATGCATGCCATCAATAAAAATCCTTTTCAAACATTAAGTAAGAATGGTCAAGTCAAGCAACAAGCAAGTGCCGACAGACTTGTTTCATCCTTGTTAGGACTTGTCAAGACTCTACAGCTTGTTGTTGACCATCCTTTTATTGCAGATTAAAAACTGCTTTTGAATTTGCGCAAAAAAGTTGTCCAAACTTTAATTAAAATGTGTCTAGATATTGTTTTCCATGCGAGAAAATAATAATAATAACAAAGTATTTGTATCCCGCTCTCTACTTGTATAGTCTCAGAGCGGCTGAAAATCAAAAGAATCATATCTAAACCGCACAAACGTTGTATTTCTACTTAACTTCTTTCATGGGCTACATTACTCTCAAGCCCAAAATAAATAAACAAAAAAAAAAAACTCCAAAAGACCAAAAATTTATTTTTTGACATATTTATAAATATGACAAATTATTCCTTTATTGTTATAATTTGCTAAAAGTAAATAAAAATATTCTGTGCAGTGACGAAAATTGTTGCCAGATGCATCCACAAGCTTCTGATTACCTGATAGGTGAAGTGGTACGCTTTCTGAGCTGCTGATAATGCAAAGAAAATAATTGTAAATAACGGTACATATTTTGAACCACTTCTCATTACGCTGGTTCAAACAAGTAATACTATATTTGTACCACCAAGCTTGAAAGAGTTATGCTTCAATCATTCATCCTACCCTACAGCATGCCTGCCCATAACCAATTTTTTTTACCGATTGTAGGCTAGGTTATGGATCTGATTCGGACAACTGATTTTTTCTGATAATTAAACAAAATACAATCTTGCAATAAAAAGCATCATCACCAATGCTCATTTATGGTAATTTATCAGCACTATAGTGATCACTCATTTTTTGCTTTAACTCTGTTACTCTTTTTGTCGCTGCCAAGTTCTCATCCTTTTTAGAAGCACAGCTGTTGAACGACACTCACTCTGTCGTTCACACCATGCTATGGCGCGTTGTAATCACCATTTTAGTAGTGTTCGGATAATCAGCGTTTCGGATAATTGGCGTTCTATTGTATATTGTCGCAACAAAGTACTGTAATTATGTCAACTAAGTTGAATAGATTTTTAATGATTTAAAAAACGTAAAATATCCAAGCGACTCATTTATGTTTCCGTTACGTAGACTTACGTAACTAATAGGTGCTCTGTGGTTTTTGATGTTGTTCTATTATTCTTGTTTAAGTAAAATTAAATCGTCATTGCGTTAATAATGTGAAACCATAAAGTTGTCAAAATTTTTTAAACTTTAAAGTTTTGAAAAACTTTTGATTTTTACTAAATTTTGTCTTTCAATATATTTTAGACCCTAGAGCTTTAATTGACGATCGTTACATAGATGAATCAACCGCACAGAAAAAACAGAGGGGAGTAAATAACGACACGAAAAAGGTTTCAAAAAATATTTCCCACATTTTTTTAATTAGCGAATTGAAAGAATAGAGGGAAAAGATAAATCAACTATCGAAATGAATCTAAAATGAACAAAAAATGCACTAAAGTTGTCTAAATCAGACTAGCCTTCGTGAACCATTGTTCACTTTGTAAATTGTGACAAAAATTTCGTCACCCTTATTTTGTTTAATGAAAATTTAGTCATTTTTTTTGTTCATTTTTATTTACGCCAATGTGAAAATAATGCAATTTTTTTAAGGTATTAGAATTGATTTCTGAGCGAGAGGATGCCCAAAACTGTAGTCGGCTTAATTTTTAATTTCATACTTTTACTATTTACGCCAACAAAAAATTACAGTAGATATGAAAAAACAATCACATTAGTCCTACAGACACCTTTAGCCTGGAAATTTTGCTCGTTTGTCAACCTTGGTTTATTGGCTTAAATTCATGTAGAATTGAAGCCTTGTTAAAATACATTGGTTACAGTACAGTCACAGGAATAAATGACTGTTTTTATACTTGTTTCAATAAAAGACGATTCACCATTTACAAACGTGTTAGATGTTTGTTTGACAAAAATATCATTTCACGTCATCGTGCACACCATTTATTCTACTGACGCAACGGTTCCGACCTAACACTTAGAGCTACCGTCAAACAATTAGACGGCTTGCTTTGGTAGATGGCCATTATGCTATTAATGGTTTAAGATTTTTGTTATATGAACTACTGTAATATGATTTTAGGTTAGATCGACTTGGATCCCAAAGCCTGCGCAGTTGTAAAATACTGTGCTATACAACATTTTATAGTAGAGTTGTATAGTATTTTACTTATATCTGACTAATGATTCTTTTGTAATTGTGCTAATTTACGTCACAAAGAATTAGTTCATAAAAAGTACCATTTTAAAGCCATTCGATTGTACCGTGAGTGACAAAAGAAGTTGATAAAAGGTAAGAACTTTAGGTTTTTTGCATTTTGTCAGATCTGAGTATGTAAGAACTACGAGCACAGGCGCCACGTAACACGCTGTTTCATTAAAATAACTTCAGTTTCTCGAATTTTTTACAAAGACAAATATTTTGCGTTGTCATTGTTTGGAAGAGCATCCACTTGAGGTCAGACACAAACAGATTGGAGCGCAGGGGTGTTATAGCGAATTGTAGCCATTCAAAATGCGCACCAAAAAAAAGGAAATTGATTTATTAAATATAATGCCAATTCAAAGCGTTTTAATACGATTGCGATACAATACAATGCAAAGCGATGCGATGTGATCCAAAGTTATGCTATTCAAAATGCAGTGAAGCGATGCGAATTTAAATTGTTTTTACTCAAAATATACTTCTACAACTATAACGAATTAATTCAGAACAGTTTACGTCGTAACAGTCTTCTACTCTTGAAATAGATAATCACTCACAAAGCCTTCTCTATCGATAACTCACAGTAGTCCTTACAAAAAACAATCTACAATAAATAAGAATAAAAACGTTGCTTTAAGGTAATTGTTTGACAAAAGAATGCGGCGTGAAAAAGAAAGAATCAATTAAAGTGAACAGAAGAAGCATTAATAACAAAAGGATCATTAATAATAGAAAACATTTCGAAACTCAAACAAAGCTTGCTGTAACAAGGGGTTTATTTTTTGATTATCCTAGGCTGCAGCACTGCCTGGATCAGATGAGATACTGGAAGCCATGGTATTTAAGCGAGCATTCTGTTTCGTCATGCAGAACGGTCCAAACTTGTGCTCCATGTGCTTTCTGATGTACGTATTACCGATAAATAATTGTCTAGGGACGTCGAAATTTGCGTTTTTTGCACGCGAAACAAATTATTTCGGAGAGAAGATCATTTTTATTTTAAAATAACTGATTTTGGGTAGGAAACTAACAAGAGAAAGCGTGAATTTAAGTGAATACCTTTTTTTTTAGAGAACAGCTTATTGTTGCGGCGAAAATGAGAAAATCAGAGCAGAAAATTGAAACGAAAGCGTTTTTATGGAAAAATCTGAAATTAGAGATAAAAAGTAGGAAATCGGTACATAAAAATAGGTGAAGACCTTTTTTCTTTCCTTTTTTTTTTTTTTTTTTGAGATCACCTAGTTTTGTGGGCGGAAATCAAAAATTGTAGCTCAAGTGCGCCGCGAACTTTGGAAGATACCAATTAAGTGTCGCGGCCAGAACAAGGGTAATTTTAGGGACACAAGCTAAAAATCTGAGGCCAATTGAGGGTAAAGACCTGTTTTTTAGAGGACACCTGATTTTGGGAACAAAAATTTATAACAATGGTCTAACGATGCCACGATTTTCGTAGAATTCCAAAAATGTGCTGCAAACGAAAAAAGGTTGCGAAACACTGCATTAACATAATAATGTCGGAGCACAAAATTTGGAACGCTTAACATATTTCAAAATAAAAACTAAAGCCAATATATTTTGAAACATTGTTTTATTCAGGACATTTTGCAACCATAACTCATTTCATCATCAACTGCGTTAAACTCAGTTTTGATTATAAAATTTATGGACTTGTTTTGATTGTTATTAATTTAGTTTGCTTGTACCAAAATACTTTAACCGAAGGAATAGCCACGTCTCATTTTTACCAAGATGTGCTGAAACCAGTGCTCACGGACCCATAGAGAGTCTCATCGAGTCTCTTAGACTAAAAGGAATGTTGAAGCAAACGGTTATGTGTCTTGAATATTGCGTTGATATGGTCTGTAAGCCGTATACTCGAAACAAGGATGGTGTGACGTTTAGGTGCTATAACAAAGAGTGTAATGGTTACACGATGTACCATTCCATGCTTGCCGAATCATTCTTTTCTGAGTTTAATGCACCACTGAGAAGTATTCTAAAAGTATGCTGTAAATGGTTTTCTTGCCATACTCAAGTACAGATCGGGTTCAAGGTAAGGCTAAACAGGAAGGTCATTATGAAAATAATTGATCAATTGCGTAAATTGTGTACAAACTTTGTAGCACAGAGTTGGTGGAGATGGTATAGTCATGCAAATCGACAAAAGTCTGTTTAGACATATGCAGAAATACCATGTAGGTAGATAATCAGAGTGTGAGATCTGGATATTTGGACTAGCTGATATCTCTTTTACTCCAGCTAAGATCTCATTGCATATTGTGGAAGATCGTAAAGCCTCCACACTACTTCCAATTATTGAGAAATTGTTCATTCCTGGCTTCATTATCCACCGTGATCAATGGAGGGCTTACAGAAGTATAAATTTTATGGGAAAAAAGGACTTGAAAATACAATAGGGAAAAAACGGGACATGATTCAGAAGCTTTATTGTGCTCTCACAAAAAACAGACTATCGAGTCTAGCGTTATTTTTCTTTTATTTTTTATAACGTACTGAAACAGGCAGGCAGCACGGTTAAGGTCTGTAATGATTGATCTATTCTGTATTTAACAAATAAAGGTTGCTGCATGTCGAAGACGAGAACTTATCAAGAAACTATACTTAAACTTTGGACTTGATTTAATTGAACGAGCTTTAATTGTAGTTATATGACGTCGACCAAATATTTCCAGACATCTACATTTACAATTTTTTATTTAAATTCCTTCTTCTAAAACCTTTTTGGCTTTTGATTTATTGTGGTCTTTGTTAACGTGAGATAATCCTTTTTTTCTTTGAATAAGCGAGATTGCTTCGAGAGCAAATTTCTTTGTTCGGACCACGGCGGTTTCATAACGTGCTCTCTTTGTTTTAAGTTGCCGGCATGGTTGGTCGGCAGTGAGTTGTTTAGAATCAGAGTTGATTGTAAATAGCATGGTTTTACATTTAATTATTTTTGTGTTTATAGGGTGACCGTCCGACCCTTTTAAAGCTAAAATTAAGTTAAAATAGAATTGAAATTCAGTTAAAATTGTATTTGAAGAAGATTAAACTTTAAGTATGAGTAATCGCTAAATTAGTATTGGTGTTCATTTACTGTTGATAGTTCTTGCAGTGTTGTCAATACATTTGTTGAAGAATTCTGGTGCAATGAGAGATTTTTAAGCTTTCAAAACAACGGTCATTGATCAAATAGAACGGCGGAAAGATTTGACCGCAACAGTCATTTTCAGAAGTGAAAAAACAAAAAAATTTGGAGCAAATTTTACTTTTCAAATTTGCCAAAAAGTACACCAGAGAAAAAGGTTTAAGAGCCCTTGGTTTAGCGGCTTATATCCCTGGCTCCCAACTGGAGTGTTATTTTACAACCATAAAAGCGTCGCAAGATAGTAACATAAACATATTAGATTTGGAGTCATCAAACCTTTTTTGAAAAAGACGTTTTGACCAGGAACATCTACAATAATAGTTTTAGATAACAAGAGTCCTAGATATCCCTGGATTTTTTAATTTAAGCATGAACTTTTTCCGAAAGTCAAGAAAAAACCTTTTTATTTTTAAATTTTTGATCTTTACTAAACTTTTGAAAAAAATTTATGAAACACTTTGCTATGGATAACGCTTTTATAACCTCTGGCTCAAAAACTTTTTTCTAAAAGGGTTTTTTGTATAAATTTTAAACACTTTAGTGCATCGTCAATTCATAGAAGTTGGGAATTCCTTCCTAACGCGAATTAACAATACGAGTATTATTAAGCCATTTCAAATAATAAAAAAATATATATAAGAAAAATTTATTTTAGCGTATTGTTATGTTGTTTTTTCCTGTGTACTAAAGCAGATAAAAGCAAACAAAAAAAGCTCAACACATCAAAAATAGCGACGAATGCTGTTTCTTTCTTTTTTTTTTTATCACTGGTTTTAAACCACAAGCTTTTAAAATGTGTTTGGTTGCTTTTGGAAAATACCTAACTGTTATGAATGACTATGCGTAAAAAACTTACACAGTTTTCCACTAGTAGGGCTCCTAAAAATTTCTCAAAACTAACTACGAATTTTTATATCAAATTCGCCTAGTATTGGCTCTAGACTGTGATGTTTCAAGAGATCACTTGAAAAATTTTAAAGGTAGGGTCCGCCCAAAATCTAAAATTTTTTTATAAATGGAGTAGAATTTTTTTAACCCATTGGTTTTAGTTTGATATAAATCCGATTCCCCGTTGCCCCAATATTTCAAAAAAACTAAAGTTAAAATGAGCGGTTTTGATTGGTCCTCAGTTTTATGACGTCAATGGCTGGCAAGTTGTGTAAAGACTGCATAAGTACAGTACATGTTATACTATGTTTTGATTCGTGCGTTGCAAAATACAAGGCTTTAGCAGTTATTCTTGTTCGGATTGTTAGACGGTCACCTAGCTTTGTCCAATCATTTTGACAAATATATATATAGATTGCTGATGAGCGTACGCGAAACAGCTTAGTGCCGGGAATGCAAGGTTTGCTCTGTTAAATATGTACTGGTCATGATTTTAATGCGTGATGCCTTACTGATACATTTTTGGTTTCAGTGTTTTGCCCTAAGGCGCTAAATTGTTATGTAATAGTAATATTTTATTTTGATTATGCGCATTATAATCGTCATCTCGTGCCGAGTTCTCTATCTCGGGTCATGGTGTTGATAGCCGACGGCCGCCGTGTCCGGTTCTCTACCCGGTAACACCATCATTGTCAAGTGCATATAACTAACTTTTGCCATCCCTCGTAGTGTATTTACTGCAATATACTTTACGTTCATATTCCTGATGAGTCCCTTAAGGACGAAACAGGGCCTTGTCGAATATTTGTATCGCATATAATACACAAAACACGTTGCTTTTGAAAATTGTTGTGTTCAGACAAGTAGTAGCTCCTCCCGGCATTGTCCAATCATTTGTTCTAATATATATATATATATATATATACAGCGTGAGTCACGGGAAACGGATGTTTTTACTGAAGACAAAACTCTGCGAATATTTTAACAAAAATTTTATAATGTACATAAAAAAATTCACTAAACTATGCCATTATGTCTGCGAAGCTCAGGAAGGAAACAGTATTCAAATATTCGAATATAGCGGTCTGAATTAATCGTTGCTGTCTCTTCTCCTTCTTCAAAAAAGAATGGACCAAATTTTGACTGCCAAGCAAAAAAAGTGCCGCCTAGTGTTTTTCCCAAGAATACAACAGCTTGACCAGCCTAGGAGTTGAAACAGACAGCCGTCTAACCAGCACTTCTATTCAAGCCAGGCCTCTGACAAAACTAATATTTAATAGCTGATCTGATACAAAAGAATAGCAAGCAATGATGTTGAACAATCGAAAATTTATTCCATATACAATGCATTATTTATTTACTTTAAAAGATCGGCGGCACATTGGCTTCATGAAAAACTTCGTACCTTCCATCTTCTTCTGGAAACCGTGCTCTTATGGCAGTTACTGCACAAGCAGGTACAACTCGACGGTTATTTCTACCCAATTTTCCGTATATCCAGTATATATAACTTTTGTAAGCAGCAAATCTATACATTCTGCAATAAAATGTTATTTGATTAAAGTACGGATAAGTGTAATAAAAGCATAAGTAATACTTTACAACGGGTTATTTTTTCAACGTTTTTCCGAAAAAATTTAAATTTTATAAAGTAAGAAATACCGGTATGTCATCGTCGTCGTCGTCGTCGTCGTTTGAAGGGCATCCACTCCAGGCCAGACACAAACAGGACTGGGGCCGAGGGTTTATCCTTTTACTACCCCAGACTGCTGCATTGCCTGGATCAGATGCTGGCAGTGATGTTATTAAGCCAGCATCGAGTTTCGTCATCCAAAACCGTCAGACCGCGTGCTCCATGTGGTGCCCGATGTATGGGGCACATTGTTAGTACATGGTCTGCGGTTTGCTCAGAGGCGCCACACTCGCAATTCGGTGAAGGACCGAGACCCCATTTGTGCATGGACGAATGGAATCGCCCAACACCAGTCCGCATGCGGTTGAGCTTAACCCAAGCTGCTCGGGGTAAGCCCATCCCAACAGGCCTGACACTGGTCCCGGGCACAAAAGCACGGAGCCTGGAAGCACTTTCACAGTACTCCGCGTTCCATTTGTGATTTGTCCATTCAGAGGCGCGGATGCCAAGTCTGGCAAGATTGTCCAAGAGATTCCGCGCAGCTGGCACAAACGGGCGTCTGGATCTTAGTTTCACTTGGCCAGTATCTGAGGACCCACTTAAAAGACCATGCAAGATATGATCGGGGTCCAGAGATCCACGGTAAGCCAAGGAGAGTGTCGTTCCCAGTCGGCGAAGCTCAGCTGGCTGGATGCCTGAAAGTACAGGTAGGTGGTCCGTTGGAGTGGGACGCAGGCATCCAGTGACTATGCGCAAGGCGTCATTCAAGACACAGTCAATGAGGCGAGTGTGAGCACTGCGACACCACACTGGCGCACAGTACTCAGCTATTGAGTAGACTAGAGACAAGGTGGCTATGCGTAGTGTTTCAGCACCAGCACCCCATCCCGAGCCCACGAGTCGCCTCAGCAGTGTGACGCGCGATGATAGTTTTTTGCGCAATGCCACTAAATGGTGACGAAACATGAGCGATCTGTCCAGTTTTACCCCAAGGTAAGTAGGGGTTGGACAGAACGGTAAAAGTCTACTATTGTTGTAGACCTTTAACTCACGTTTGGCCTCTCGGTTATTTAAGTGAAAGGCTGTCGTCACCGTCTTAGTGTGACTGAGCTTCAACCTCCAAGTCTGGAGATACGCTGAAAGTGTGGACATGTCTTGGCTTAAAGTCCCCTCCAAGTCCTTCCAATTTCCAGAAGAGTGCAACAATGCTAAATCATCAGCATAAGCAAACTTTCGGGAAATCATGGAAGGAAGATCGTACGTAAAGATGTTAAATAGGAGGGGAGCCAAGACCGATCCCTGAGGAACGCCGTTTTTAAGACGGCGTAGCCTGCTTTGCTTGCTGTCACCGGTGGTAAGGGTGAAACTTCGATTTCGGACAAGCTCCATGATCATTTTGACCATGTGCTTATCCGGAAGTAGTCTCAGCAGCTTGCAGGTAAGGCCACGGTGCCAGACAGTGTCATAGGCAGCTATCAGATTGATAAATACGGCACTGGCCTTCTTTTTAGTCTCAAAAGAATCCTCGATGTTCTGGGTTAGAAGAACAACTTGATCTATGGTTGACTTCCCGCGTCGGAACCCAGCCTGCTCTTTAGGAGCAGTGGATCGATTAATGGCTCAACGCGGGCGTAGATAAGCCTCTCGAGGATCTTGTAGGGGACACAGAGCAGAGATATCAGTTAATAACTCTTTGGGTCTCTCACGGGCTTTCCTGGTTTTGGGATCGCGACCACAAGCGCTCTTCTCCAGATCTTGGGAATTTTAAGTCGGCACAAACAGGAAGAAAGGAAGTCACGTAACCAGGACTTCAAAGCAGCTCCAGCATGGATTATAAGCTCGGGGCAGATGGAATCAGGACCCGGAGCTTTACCTGGTTTTAACTGCTGAAGGGCAGCAGTAAATTCTCTCTGTGAAAAATTGTCAGAGATATTTACTGGGTCTGGTGTTGTGGCCCTCCAAAGGTCAGACAATTCTTGAAAGACAAGTCGAGATGACTTGCGGTCAACAGCCTCGTATTTCCCATTTCTAACCAGCTGAGATGCAATAGCATCGGCTGAAACGGGACAGTGACGAGGAGAGTGTCGTGACCTACCAGTAAGGTTGTTCAAAATACTCCACGCTTTTCGACTAGAGTGTGAGAAGTCAATGCTCCGAACTGCTTCGGACCATCGATCCCTCCGTTTCCTGTCAAGCTTGGCAAGCAGAGTTGTAGCAGCCAAACTTGAGTCGTCTCCCTGAGGAGACTGCAGAAAGGTTTTATAGAGGGATTCACACTCTGCATCCCAACACGGAATGTAGGTATTTCGATATCTGCGTGGGATATTCTTTTTGGCTGCTTTCTTAATAGTGTTACAGAAGTCCTGGTAAGCCGCATCCACATCAAGTGAATCAGGCGGCAACAAAGTCTTTGCGAATTTATTCGTCAAAGAAATTAGTGACTCCATTTGGCCTTGCGGAAGTTCCATCGCTTAACAGGCATGCTTGGCACTGCCATAGCAAACCTTGGTAGTGTAATAAGCGAGGGTCGATGTTGTGACCTGGGAAACTTCTCAAGGACACGTCTATCCGGTAAGCGACTGTTTGGACCTACGCTAGCGAAAGCTATGTCTGGATTGGTGCCAGTGTTCCAGCGGCCGGAATAAAAACTGGCAGCGTCCTTGGCATTATACAGCAGGGCAAGACAATTAATAATTGCCCAGCCATCCAAGCACTCACCGTCCGGACTGTTTTCATCATAACCCCAGTCAGCATGACGACAGTTAAAATTGCCAGCGTACAGACAGGGGTGAGGAAACACTGGGAGATCCAGGGTTCGCAATCGCGTTGGCGGTGGTTTGTAGACGTTGACTATTTTATAGCCATCAACGTCCACACACAACCACTCGATCTCCGATGTCGGTGGAGATTGGTCCAAAAGCGTGTATCTCAGTCGCTCGTGGACAAACGTGGCAAGGCCATGCTTCCTGCTTAAAGAAGACCCAGCTAGTTGGTAGTGTGGTAGCACCAACTTCTCTGCATCAGTGCAGTGGGTCTCCTGCAGTAGGATGACGAGTGCCTCAGACTGCATAGCGAGGTGATGAAGAACATTCATCTTGCTTGCAGTGAGGCCTTCGATGTTCAGCTGAAGAATAGTGGGTTTTCGGAACTTGTTGGCAATGTGCCCTGAAAAGGGCAGTTTTATCCTGACATTGCCCCGTCCTGAAAAGGACGTTTGCCGATTAGCAGACCCACACTGAACATCGGAATGGGTGGATACCCTTCCGTTTTGGTAGGTTCGGTTTCGGTCTGTTATTTTAAAATCAATGAGCAGACTTACTCACGGCCCAGGCTGCGTGAAAGCACCTACCATCTGGGCCAATACGTACACAAGTAGAAAATTTCTTTAACAAGAAAATAATTGCACTATAGACAGAATTACCATCTGCTTAGTATTCAGAATTATTTTTTATGTATAGGCTACTGTTGGCAATAATTAATTTGTTGACGTTTCGTTGCAGGAAAGGTTTATCTTTTGTTAAAAAAAAGTAATAGCGTGACAATTTAAAAAAATGGTGACAAATATCAACTAAGCATACAAATCAAAAATAAGCAAGCTTCTTCAAAATAAGTACAGTGTATTTATGTTTTCTAAGACAATGCCCTTAAAATTAGCACGCAATAGTAACCCTGACTGTACAACAAAAGCAAATTGAAAAGATTTTTTCAAGATAATACCATTTCAGTTTTTGGTTATAAATTAAACAAAGTTGAGAGACAATAGCTGATAAGCCTACAGCTTTTTTTGCGCTAATTAATTCAAAATATCGTTACATTAACAGCAAACACTATTTAGTAAAAATGATTCAGTGAATTTATGTAGCTTAGGTTATTTGTTACTGATATGTTGCTCCAAATTTTCACTTATAATCTGCTTTACTCAACACATCAACACCTCCAACACCTCGGTGCCCAGACATAGCTTGTTGAAGCTAGGTGTGCTGGTGATGCATTTTCATTTATTAGTTTTTGTTGAATTATTTGAACTCCTCTGCAGCATTTGTTTTCAATTAATGATGGCATAATATAACAATGCTCGCAGGAACAATGAAAATATTCTTCATTTTATTTTGGAAAATTATTTGAGGTTTTATCAAGCTGTTGATCTTGGTCTATTTCATTAAATTCTTTTGTAGGTTTATATAAAAATCCTTTCCTAGCAGTGCTTTCCATTTGTTTTTTTCTTTTTACCAGCTTTGGAACTGTACTTTTGCTAATTGCAAGCAGATGCAGCTGTAGTATGTACTTCTAACAATGCTAGTCTCAGTTGTTTTGCCAGCCAATGACGTCATCACTCACGTGCGCCACCAATGGCGATTTTTTCTTTTGGGGATAACTAGAATAACAGAGACCTTTGAGTAAAAATTTTTTCAAGGTTGATTTTTAACCACTTAAAGAATATTTTAAGCTCAACTTGTATTTTGACTGGACTTCCCCTTTAAATTAGGAGCAGGAGGGGTGGCAGTTTAGCATAACTCAGAAATCGAGGAACCTCGTCGTCATCGTTCGGAGAGGTATCCACTCCAAGTCAGACACAACAAAGTCACTAAAATATATAGTCTGCAAGCTGATGCTAATATTTCGGTTTTAAAGTTTTTACTCAGCGCCGCTAGTGTTAGGTTGGTAATTTCAATCGTTGCTATGAATTTTGCCATACTTAACAATAGGGTTTTGTCGCTAGTGGATTTTTAACATTGATTTTGGGGCCTTAAAGGTTCTAATGGGCCACTAAAAAAAATTTTTTTTATTAATAGTAGAACTTAGTGTTCAACTTGCTTTTTAGTTTAGGTCAAAAAGTTATAGATTTTTTAATTAAAACAGAAAATGCGTTTACTACTCGTAGCATAAGCAATAATATATTGTTTTTCTAAAATTTAGCCTAAGCAGTTACAGCCTGGGACAAAAGTTTAAGACCACCTTTGGAAAAAGGCACATTTTAGAAAAAAGCTTCTTAATCGCCTAATACTAAATATTCTTGTGTCAAAATGCATATTTAGTTTTTGGATATAAACCTTATCACACATTAATTTTTAATTTTTACTTTCGTTCAATTTTTTAAATGTTTAGCTTAAAAATACAAAATTTTGAACCACGAAAATTGGCAAAAAATCTAGCAGTTAACGTTGAAAAACGTATTCAATTTACCGGTCGTGCGCAATGAAGGTCTCAGAACGTGAAATATCAAGCCAGATGAAAGTTAGAAAAACTGCTGTACCTAACACTATCAAAAAAATTTCAAAAAATAAGTACTTTCAAGGACAGCAAAAAACAGGCCGTCCGAGCATTTTTAGTAGTGGAAATAAACGTTTTATTAAAAAGAGAGTGAGTCAATTCCCTTAGAGTTCTGCTAAAAAAATACAAGCTAAAATGGCACAAGGAAGCTTCAAAATTTGTAAAATTGTTTTTTTACTAATTTTGAAGCTTCCTTGTGCCATTTTAGCTTGTATTTTTTTCAGCGGAGCTCTAATGGAATTGACTCACTCTCTTCCAAATAAAACGTTTATTTCCACTACTAAAAATGCTCGGACGGCCTGTTTTTTGCTGTCCTTGAAAGTACTTTTTTTGTGAAATTTTTGATAGTGTTAGGTACAGCAGTTTTTCTAACTTTCATCTGTCTTGATATTTCACGTTCTGAGACCTTCATTGTGCAACGACCGGTAAATTGAATACGTTTTTCAACGTTAACTGCTAGATTTTTTGCCAATTTTCGTGGTTCAAAATTTTGTATTTTTAAGCTAAACATTTAAAAAATTGAACGAAAGTAAAAATTAAAAATTAATGTGTGATAAGGTTTATATCCAAAAACTAAATATGCATTTTGACACAAGAATATTTAGTATTAGGCGATTAAGAAGCTTTTTTCTAAAATGTGCCTTTTTCCAAAGGTGGTCTTAAACTTTTGTCCCAGGCTGTAAATGTGTGTTTTGACATTATAAGGATTTTAGTAAAAAAGCTTATATATTTTTTCAGTGAAAGCAAAGTTGTAAAATATCTTTAAGTTTTTGATAAAATTTATAGTTTATTTTTTATAATTAAGATATTTTATTTGGAAAATGCAATACAGAGTGTTTCAAAAAATTTGACATCATTTTGCAATCTAATAACTTTGGAAGTTCCTGTTTAAATACCTTTAAATTTACACAGCATGTGTAGAAACAGACCAAAATTTCGGGCTTAATATTTGATATGTTTATCTTTTCAGGTGTAGAAATTTTTAATTGATTAATTATTCATACAGCGTTCAAACCTGTGTGTTTAAATGCTATTCACTAGGAGTGAAAAGGCGTTTTGTGTGTTGGAGTATGCTCGAACAAACTCAAACAAGACTGTGCAGCGTGCGTTTGTGAGAAAGTTCTCTAAGAGGTCACCAACAACAAAGCAGATTTGGAGCGGGAAAAAAATTCGAAGACGAAGGCTGTCTGTGCAGAGCAAAAGGATCTGGACGACCAGCAACAGCAGAAGGGAAGGTCGAGCGGATTCGTCAAACACTCTTGAGAAGCCCCAAAAAGTCCATAAGAACAAGTATGGAGACCCTGATACCTCTAACGACAGTTTGGCGGGAGAAAGGAAACGTTTGGTAATGAAATCCTACAAACTGTAGCTTGTTCAGGCTATAACTGCAGATGACAGGCGAAAGGGTAACCTAACAAGCGTAACGGAGCTAGATAAACGACTTGACGTGTGCCGGGTAACAGGCGGCGCGCACATTGAACATTTGTGAAATCTTTTATGGTCATTAAATCTTGTTTTGGTCAAGATTAAACCTGTTGAATTTCATTTTATTCGACTATGTAGGCTAGTTTCTGTAATATTTACATGTTAAATGATGTCAAATTTTTTGAAACACCCTGCATATTATATAGCTTTTGCAGGATTTTTGCATTATTTTTCTAATGTTTTTTCAATCTTATTTAAAATTGCTGAAAAATATAAATAACATAAAATTTTTAAAAAAGCTTAACTTGGCTTGCTTTTTTTTCAATTTTATTTAAAATTGTTAAAAAATATAAGTAACATAACAGTTTTGAAAAAGCTAAGCTTGCTAACTTCACCAGTATGTTCTAATCTACAATATGTAGGCCTAATAGTTTTTTGAGGAGCATTATTTTTAATTTTATTCTATTAAGCCTATTGTTATTATCGTATTCAGATTAATTTAAATTTCATATGGTATTCTTACTTACTTATTAAAAGTTATGAAACAAATATCTATTTTGAGTAGTGGATTATTCAGTGTAGATTTTTTTCAAGTTTTTGTTGTTATACTGTAGCAAAACTGTTATACAGGGTGTCCATAAAGTCTTGTTACAAATTAAAAAATTTATTACAAAAGCAATTGATAAGATATCTTATATAGATTTGTTTTATATTAATCAGTGTTTATTAAAGTTTTTATTCAAAATAAAATTTTTTGTTTCAGATTAAATTTTTATGTGTTTAATAAATGTTTTAATAAACCTTTGCAAAATGGCTACTCCTCAAGAGAAAGCACAATTTCTCCACATGTTCTTGGTCGCCCGTATCTAACTGTATCCAACACTGACCCTGTCTCTATAAATTTCTTGTGCGATCGATGAATTGAAGGATCTGATGGTGGATTTCTTCCATACTTAGTTCTGCATTTTTACTGAGTCTGAACATCCGATTTTGTCTCAATAAACCACATTGTGCCTTCTCTTGAGGAGTAGCCATTTTGCAAAGGTTTATTAATACATTTATTAAACACATAAATTTTAATCTGAAACAAAAAATTTTAGTTTGAATAAAAACTTTAATAAAAACTGATTAATATAAAACAAATCTATATAAGATATCTCATTAACTGCCTTTGTAATAAATTTTTTAAGTGATTTTTTGGTGGTGTAGTGAAAAACTTCACTACCAAAAAATTTTCTATTCTCGCTACAGTACAGCAACGAAAGCTTCACTACAGCAGCGAAAAAATTTTTATTCTCGCTTGAGGTCGCTCTTCTTTTCACCTTTCTGCTCTTGAAGCAACTTTCATTAAATCTCTGAATCCCCTTCTGTGTAAGCAAAAAGAATTCGTCTACTTTTTGAAAATTTCTTAATCTTTTCTCTCATTGGCTAACTTATTTCAGCCAATTAGGACTCTGCTTTCCTCTTTATAATTCAGTTCGGTTTCAATTCTGCTTCATTCTGACGATTTCCCCTGAAAAGTGTCAGATGAAAAGCTTTGGAAAGAAAAATCTTTTACTTCACCCAATATGTGTATAAGACCAAATTCAGTAAAGAATTTTTTATTTTTTTATTTGAATATTAAAATTAAATATTAATTTCTGTCCATAACATATTTTTGTTTTAAAAAATTTAAAAAGTGCTGTATATAGACAGAATGTATTGAGCAAAAATTAAATTTTTTTTATTTTTTTAGATTACTCTTTATATAACTTTTTCTACTGTTTGCTTAGTATGAGTTCATCAAAAAATGGTTTAAATATGTCATTTAAAAAAGTAGCAGTTGTAGTTGAGGGAGTGTGGGATGAGAATAGTGACGACTTTGAATTCTTTAATTAGTGATTTATAATGGATAAAATGGTAAAAAAATTAAACACAAATTCCAAGCTTTCATTGAGTAATTCAAATTATATTAATATTATTGAAGAATCTTAAGCTTCCAAAAAAAAAATTTCCAGCTACATTAGCTACAATGAGCTTTAATATATTACAAGGCGATTTAAAAAAATTGGAAGAGAGTGAAAGTGAAAAACCAAGTTTGCAGTTATGTGGACAGCTATTGAGAAAAATATACGAATGAAATCGCCCAACACCAGTCCGCAGGCGGTTGAGCTTAACCCAAGCTGCTCGGGGTAAGCCCATCCCAACAGGCCTGGCACCAGTCCCGGGCACAAAAGCACGGAGCCTGGAAGCACTTTCACAGTACTCCGTTTTCCATTTGTGATTTGTCCATTCAGAAGCGCGGATGCCAAGTCTAGCAAGGTTATCCAAAAGATTTTGCGCAGCTGGCACAAACGGGCGTCTGGATCTTAGTCTCACTTGGAGAATATCTGAGTACCCACTTGAAAGACTATGCAAAATCAGGGTTCAGAGATCTACAATGAGCCAAGGAGAGTTTCGCTCCCATTCGGCGAAGCTCAGATGGCTGGAAAGCTGAGAGTATAGGTAAGTGGTCCGTTTGGAGTGGGATGCAGGCATCCATTAACTATGCGCAAGGCGTCGTTCAAGACACTGTCGATGAGACAAATGTGAGCATTGCGACACCAGACTGGCGCACAGTACTCAGCTGTTAATTAGACTAGAGATAAAGATACCAATACCAGTTTGCAGGCGGTTGAGCTTAAACCAGGGCTGCGAACTCGAACTCGAACTCGAACTCGAAGAACTCGGCAATTTTTGCCGAACTCGAACTCGAACTCGAACTCGAAAAATAAAAATTTCTGAACTTGAACTTGAACTCGAACTTGAAAAAAGTTTGTCGAGTTCGAGTTCATTTAATAAGTAAATTTGACTATAACATTTCTCAGCAAAGGTGCCCAATTATAATTTGCTACACTCTTTATTTTGTTAAATAATAGATTAAAATTGGTAACATTGATGACAAAGCAATTTTATCATGTGCTCAGTTTTTCACGGTTGAATTATCCGGATTTTTGGAAACTTTGTACGACTGGGGGGAGGGTTAAATGCCCGCGCTCTTTTCTTGCTTATTTCTCTACAATTACTAACGCTATAGTTGTCATTCAAGTTTGCATAGACAAGAAATTTCATAGTCTTTTATAATAATATAAATACTTAAATGTGGCATTTAAACATTATTTGGAATTAAAAAAGCGAGTTTTAAAAAAGTGGTCAATTTTTGTAAATTGGCTTGGAAAACGAAGAGAGCAATTTGAGAGAATCAATGACTTCGGCTGTTTGTCGAACGTCATTAATCCGCAAAATTAGAAGTAGAAATGGTGGCAGTTGAAATCCACTTGGAAAGATTATTACTGTTTCAGAGAAAGAAATTCTTCACCCCCGCAAATCTTCTAAAAGCTGGTTTTATTAGTGTTTACAACGCTTCGATCTTTGCGATTTATCAAATAATTTTTTTAAATTCACTTACTTTTGTAAACAATTTAGGCAAGAAACTTCATACATAAAAAGAAAGGCAAATCATTACACAAAAAATTATGTTTGTAGTTCCAAATCGCAGAAAACTCACCTTAATTTTTTTTCACTATAAAAAAATATTTCGACTTGACTAATTTGTTTAGAGTTGATTGCTTTTGATCACATCGATTTTTTTAATTTTACAGAAATCTTTTTTATTTCGAATGTTTTCTTCTTTTGGTGAAGTACGTTAATTCATTAATAAAATACTTGTTTATTAAAAGTTTGTTAACGTTTTTCAACGTAAATATTTAATTTTTAATTGTTGTACGGCTTGTTAAATTAGTTAGATGTAGTACTTTCCGCCCCCTCCCCCCAGTCGTAATAGGGTTAAATGATTCGTGTAAATTCTAAATTTAACAACAATTGTTCTGTCACAGTTAATAAATGTTAAATACGCGTAGTTTATTGTCTTTGTATGTTAAACAAAATTTGGTTGACAGCGTTGCCATTGTTAGGTGAACTGACAATGTGATTGGCTTCTTCAAATTGATACGACCATTTACGATTCTTCTTATAAATTTGATTTACGCCACTGTCACGGGATCGCGGGATGGCTAGACACACATAACCTGAAATCATGGGACTTCATGTGTCATTTGTCTATATAGAATGGAATTGAAACCGTCACCTCACTTTAGTCGTGGCCAGGGGGCAACAAAGTAATTCGCATTTACCTGGCTAGAAAATCTGATATATGTAAAATAAATTAACGTACGCCTATGAATGTTGTAAATTATAATAACTTCGTACTTAACCAGACTAGAAATTCTGATATGCGTAAAATAATTTAATTAATGTACGCTGCAGAATGTTGTAAATTGTAATAACTTTGTTGTTAACCAGGATAGAAAATCTGATACGTGTAGAATAAATTAATTAATGTACGCCCCAGAATGTTGTAAATTGTAATAACTTCGTGCTTAACCAGGCTAGAAGTTCTGATACGTGTAAAATAATTAATTAAATTAATTAAAAAAAAACTCGAACTCGAACTTGCAATTTTTTTGTGAACTCGAACTCGAACTCAAACAATTGAAATTTAAAGAACTCGAACTCGAACTCGGACTTGCAATTTTTTTGTGAACTCGAACTCGAACTTGAACTCGATTAAAAATGCCTTGAGTTCGCAGCCCTGGCTTAAACCATGGACGAATGGAATTGCCCAATACCAGTTCGCTGTTCGGGGCAACCCCATTCCAATAAGCCCAGTACTCGCTATGAGTATGAAAGCACGCAGGCTGAATGTGCTCTTACAGTACTCCGTTTTCCATCTGTAGGGTAATTTGTCCACTGAGAACCGCTGATGTCAAGTCCAGCAATGCTATTCCGCGCAGCTGGCACAAACGAGCGTTTAGATCAGGGGTCTTCAACCTTTTTTATGAAATCGCCCCTTTTCAAAAAATGTTGGTCCGAATCGCCCCCCATAAAAACGATTACTGTACTTTCATTTGAAAGTTTTCCCGAAATATATCTAAGAAGCTTTTAAAAGGAAAACACAAATAAAAGCAATGGCAATTTATTAAAATGCAACAGTTCATGAAACTAATGCGACCCTTGCGGCTGATGTTGCTCGGCAAGATTAGAAAAAGCTGGCATCAAGCTAGTCAGCTTCAGTCGAATTGAATCTCCCCCAGTCGCATTCATGTCGAGTCTATTGCGATATTTATTTCGCATGTAGAGCACTTCACTAAATCCTTGTTCAGCAATATATGTGGTTGGAAAGGCCAAAATAAAGAGCTCTACTTTCTCCCACAGTTGCGGAAATCGGTTTTTCCACTTAATCCAGAAGGCTGCCCATCCATGTGCCCTGAAGATTGCGCGCGCTTCTTCGTCACTTTGCAGGTCTATCAGCATTTCTTGCATGGTGGAATCGCAGTCATTGATGTTAGTGGCGAATGGTTCCACTAGCCACGGAAAAACTTCAAGGTCAAGCAGATCTTTAAAGCGAACCTTCATGTCTTCTATCACAGCTTTCAGGTGTTCAACGTAAACAAGCAAATGTTCGTCAGTGACACTATCAGACATTTTTGACAGACGAGAGAAGTGATCGAACTTTCTTCTGCTCAAACTTTGCTGGTAGAGCTCAAGTTTGTTGATTAGGCCACGTATTATAGTTTTGCTTTGAACCAAAGTAATCTTTTTACCTTGGAGTTTGTCCGTTGCTGTATTAATTTTTTAATAAAAATCAGCTAGATAACTGTTATCTTGATGGCAGGCAATTACATCTTTGGCAAGGTCAGAATCTTCACCAAGGAACTCCACCACGCTGTTTTTAAGTTTGCAATACCTTGCCAGAAATATGCCTTTCGACAGCCAACGAACTTCCGTATGGAGAAGGAGATGCTCGAACTCTTCATCGTTTACCTCGCATAGCTGTCGAAACAATCGGTCATTTTTATCGTTGGCTTTTATCTTGTTAACTGCTTTGATAGCAACTCCCAAACATTCTTGCAGACGTGGAGAAAGACGCTTTGCTACCAAATGCTGACGGTGAAGCACACAGTGCACAGTAAATAGATTGGGTATTTTTTCTTTGAGTAATGAAGCAAACCCGCGATACCTGCCTACCATGGCTGGAGCTCCATCAGTAGCACATGCTATTACGTTGGTAAGGGGGATGAATTTGTTTCGCAAGTAGTCTGACAAAGTCTGAAATATTGTTAGACCTTTAGTGTCTGTTTCCAAACACTTGCAAAATAGAAGCTCCTCCATAATATTTCCATCAGTTATGTAACGGACGTAAACCATTAATAAAGCGTTATTGTCTGATGTGGTAGTTTTGTCTAATTGTAAGCTGAAAGAAGTGTTTCGTAAGATTTCACAGAGTTGATCTTCAATATTCGTACCCATTTTGTTAATTCGTCGGGTTACTGTGGTATCACTCAGTGGAACAGCTCGTAGTACAGGTGTGGGATCTTTCTCCATTACAGTAGAAATAATTTCTTTCACAGCAGGTGCTACCAAACTTTCCCCAACGTTGAATGGTAAACCCTTTTTCGCAATCAAAAAAGCAATCTTGTACGAGGCTATAAGTCCTTTGACATTTGGGCAAGCATTTTTAGCATAGGCCTTGTTTATAGAACTTTGAGCTTCACGCTCTTTCAATGCTTGAAAAAATTCAATAGATTTGTCTGCTTTATCAGGATGAAGCCTGGTTAGGTGATCTTTCAGCCTTGACGGTTTCATTGCCTCATTTGTAAGAATTTTTTTGCACAAGAGACACATTGGAAGTTGAATATTGGATGGGCATGGCACAAAGCCAAACCTGATATAATCCACAAGATATGTACGACACTTTTTTTTGGCATTAGAAGCCATTACTCTTTCAATCCGATTAGTCGATTACCATATAAAATTTACTCTTAAAAAGAAACTGAAAGTAGCCTGCGGCACATAAAATAATATAATGACAATCCTAAATTTTTAGAAATTACGATCATTTTCTTGAAAGCCTACTGTTAAAAATTCTGTCCTTCCCTGGACTACTGAAAAAGATTGTATGAAAGCAAGTGCTATAGATCGCTATCTCTCTCTGAAGACAGAAACGTCACATGCGATGAGCAGAAAAAACTGCTCATCGCATGTGACACGTTAATTTATTAATTAATAATTATTTTACTTATTTTACATATTCTGGATTACTTATCACGCGTTACCTCGTCGCTCCTAGCCACGACCAAAGTAAGACACCGGTTTCAATTCTGGCCTTTATAGCGATGAGTCACATGAGGTCCCATGATTTTTGGTCATGTGTGCCTCGTGCGGTCTTGTGACCATCGCGCGATCCCATGACAGTGACGTAGCCAAATTTATAGGACGAATTAAGATTTGTCGTAGCGATTTCCGAAAGGCCAATCAAATTGCCAGTTCACGTAACAGTTGGTGTTTAGCGATGTGTAAAGTATATGACTTATGATCACTTATGAAAAAAGTCTTGCTTGACTCCGCAGTCAAATAAAAATTTTGGCATATCTGGAAACTCGTGTCAACTACCATTTCATTCGTTGTTCGGTCATAACGTTTTTTTCACTTGCATAGGTGTACGTCATTGCATGTGTGTGCATGTGCAATTGTGCATACATGAGCATGAGGAGAACCCAAAACTGTTTGAAGAAGTGAAGAACAATAACAAAAGAAATAATGAAATCAGCGAGAACGTTTTCAACGTATCCATTTTTAGTTATCGTTTTATAACAATATTTGTAATTGTGAAATCGCCCCCCAATTTTTCAAATTGTTTAAATCGCCCCTAATCGCCCCCGTTGAAGAACCCTGGTTTAGATCTTAGTCTCTCTTGGCGAGCATCTGAGGATTTACTTAAAAGACAATACAGGATTTGATGACGGTTTAGAGATCCACGGTAAACCAAGGGGAGTGTCGCTTCGGGAGTTGAGTAGATCAGATATAGGGTAGCTGTGCGCAGTGTTTTGCACCAGCATCCCATCCTGAGCCTACAAGTTGCTTCAGCAGTGTGACGCGCGAAGATAGTTTTTTGTGCAATGTCACTAGATGGTGACAAAACTTGGGCAATCTGTCCAGTTTTACCACAAGATAAGAAAAAGTTAAACAGAACGGTAAAAGTCTACTATTGTTGTAGACTTTTAGATCACGTTTGACCTCTCGATCATTTAAATAAAAGGCTGCCGTCAATGTCGTAGTGTGACTGAGCTTCAACCTCCAAGTCTGGAGATACGCTGAAAGTATAGATATGTCTTGGCTTAAAGTCCCCTCCAACATAGTCTATATTTTAGTGACTGTGCCTTCAAGTCCTTCCAGTTTCCAGAAGAGTGCAACAATGCTAAGTCATCGGCATAAGCAAACTTTCGGGAAATCATGAAAGAAAGATCGTACGTATAGATGTTAAATAGGAGGGAGACAAGGCCAATCTTTGAGAAACGCTGTTTTTAGACGTCGTAGCCTGCTTTGCTTGCTATCACCGGTAGTAAGGGTGAAACTTCTGTTTCGGACAAGCTCCATAATCATTCTGACCATATGCTTATCCGGGAGAAGTCTCAGCAGCTTACAGGTAAGGCCACGGTGCAAGACAGTGTCATAAGCAGCTGTCAGATCGACAAATAAGGCACCGGCCTTCTTTTTAGTCTCAAAAGAATCCTCGATGTTCTGTGTTAGCAGAACAACTTGATTTACGGTTGACTTCCCGAGTCGGAACCGAGCCTGCTTTTTAGGGAGAAGTGAATCGATTAATGGCTCAACGCCGGCGTAGATAAGCCTCTCGAGAATCTTGTAGGGGATACAGAGCAGAGATATCGGTCGATAACTCTTTGGGTCTCTCACGGGCTTTATTGGGTTTGGGATCGCGACTGCAAGCGCTCTTTTCCAGATCTTGGAAATTTTAAGTCGGCGCAAACAGGAAAAAAGAAAGTGATGTAACCAGGACTTTAAAGCAGCTCCAGCATGGATTATAAGCTCTGGGAAGATGGAATCAGGCCCTGGAGCTTTACCTGGTTTTAAATGTTGGAGGGTAGCAGTAAATTCTCTCTGTGAAAAATTGTCAGAGATATTTACTGGGTCTGGTGTTGTGGCCCTCCAAAGGTCAGACACTTCTTGAAAGACAAGTCGAGATGACTTGCGGTCAACAGCCTCGTATTTCCCATTTCTAACCAGCTGAGATGCAATAGCATCGGCTGAAACGGGACAGTGACGAGGAGAGTGTCGTGACCTACCAGTAAGATTGTTCAAAATGCTCCATGCTTTTCGACTAGAGTGTGAGAAGTCAATGTTCCGAACTGCCTCGGACCATTGATCCCTCCGCTTCCTGTCAAGCTTGGCAAGCAGAGTTGTAGCAGCCAAACTTGAGTCGTCTCCCTGAGGAGACTGCAAAAAAGTTTTATAGAGAGATTTACCCTCTGCATCCAACACGGAACATAGTTATTTCGATATCCGCGTGGGATATTCTTTTTGGCTGCTTTCTTAATAGTGTTACAGAAGTCCTGGTAAGCCGCATCCACATCAACTAAATCAGGCGGCAACAAAGTCTTTGCGAATTTATTCGTCAAAGAAATGTAGTGACTCCATTTGGCCTTGCGGAAGTTTCATTGCTTAACAGGCATGCTTGGCACTGCCATAGCAAACCTTGATAGTGTAATAAGCGAAGGTGGATGTTGTGATCTAGGGAACTTTTCAAATACACGTCTATCCGGTAAGCACTGTTTGGACCTACGCTGGCGAAAGCTAGATCTGGATTGGTGCCAGTGTTCCAGCGGCCGGAATAAAAACTGGCGGCGTCCTTGGCATTATATAGGAGGGTAAAGTTATTAGTACTTGCCCAGCCATCCAAGCACTCACCGTCCGGACTGTTATCATCGTAACCCCAGTCAGCATGACAACAGTTAAAATCGCCAGCATAAATACATGGATGAGGAAACACTGGGAGATCCAAAGATAGCAATCGCGTTGGCGGTGGTTTGTAGACGTTGACTATTTTATAGCCATCAACGTCCACACACAACCACTCGATCTCCGATGTCGGTGGAGATTGGTCCAAAACCGTGTATCTTAGTCGCTCGTGGACAAACGTGGCAAGGCCATGCTTTATGCTTAAAGAAGAATCAGCTAGTTGGTAGTTTAAAAGTACCAACTTCTCTGCATCAGTGCAGTGGGTCTCCTATAGTATGACGACGAGTGCCTCAAACTGCATCGCGAGGTGATGAAGAACGTTCATGTTGCTTGCAGTGAGGCCTTCGATGTTCAGCTGAAGAATAGTGGTTCTTCGGAACTTGTTGACAATGTGCCCTGAAAAGGGCAGTTTTATCTTGGCATTTCCCCGTCCTGAAAAGGACGTTTGCCGATTAGCAGACCCACGCTGAACATCAGAATGGGTGTGTTGGATTCTCACTGGTCCCCTACCTTAAACTTACGCGGCTGAAGAGCGATAGTGTTGATTAAAAAGCAATTTTGTTACGTAAATAATTTACTTGATATATTGCTTTATATATACAGCATATAAATTGTTTTACATATATAAAATGCTTTACATAATTTACACAAAATTAGCGCGCTACAGCAGGCGTGCTTTACAACGAAAAGAATTACTTACAATGGAAATAACATGACGTCATTACCACGCGGTAAAGACATACTAGCGGCGCTACAGACAATTTAAATTAAAAAAGGTAATTACAGTTTCCTACAGGGTGGATACCCTTGCGTTTTGGTAGGTTTGGTTTCGGTCTGTCTTTTTTAACACCAATAAACAAACGTACTCACGGCCCAGGCTGCGAAAAAGCACCTACCATTTGGGCCTTGACCTTTTGTAGATAAAACCTCCGTATATCGAAACTTTGGGATCGCTAACTTCGATTACGCGCTGACAACAGTGGTCCTATGAAGCATGAACAAATTGGTAGCGTTTGTTTTGTTACTTCCTCCACAAACTATTCAGACACAAAAGTGACCAAACAAAAAATGTTTTTTTATGTTAATAAAACAATTGCTTTAATTTTTACTAAAAACCTATGTCAAATGAAATTAAAACTTTTATGTTACAAATCATTTAAACTTAGTACTGTTGCTTGCATGATTATTAACAAATACCGCCGCAATAACCAAAAAATCTTTTAAACCAGTACTTTACAATCTTTTAAGCTTGTAGACTGATACAGTTCAATAAAAATTTAAATAAATTTCAGATTTATTGCGTCTTCCAAATCACATTGAAATGATATTGAAATCCATTTGTACAATTCTATCCTGTAATTGTTCCAATGTGCGGCCTACCTACCGACTGTCACAGTGTTCGTCAACACTTGCCAAAATTTATTATTAATAGAACTGGCCAAATTCCGAACTCCCACAATACCTCTATTTGTTTTGGCAAATTTTCAACTCCAGTCATGTTTAGTGAATCCGCGATTGGTCAACGCCTTTTAGATTACCCTATATGCGCCCAAAATTACAGTGATAAAAAATTTACTATTCTTTTATTTGGTCGTTTGTCTTTTTATTTATCTGCTTTAGAAGCCGTTTACATCAAATCATGCAAGACAAATTTATGTCGACGAAAAGAGTTTATTTAGAACTTGAAAATCTTGCGCTGATTACGCGTTTTGACGCTTTTCTCAAGCATCCAATCATCTTCACTCAGTTTTATTAAAAAATCAATTGAATTTTTTTCCTTTATTCCCACGTTTATATCTCCTGGCGAGTGTCTGACGAAAAGCTTAGAGACGAGTTTTTTGCTGGCTATATTATAAGAAAGACAAAATTGTCAATTTCTCATAAATTTGAATTCGACTACTTTTCTTGCCATAATTACATATTAGTATTTTGCAATGAGCAATAAAGGTTAAAAGAGCAATAACACTTTTCAAGAAACCATGATTTAGCAAATGCTGAAATGATCCTGATTAATAAATATTCAGATGCAACAATAGAAAACCAAAAATATTTCATCAAATTCAAAACAATGAATTTTAAACTAGATTAGAAATGATATTTTTTTATTAAATATTAGTTTTATTAGTGGTATTTCAACTCAAGTGTATCTGAATTGTGTAGTTTGATGGCGCAGAATACACATTTCATCATCTGTTTATTCATACTAGTAGAAATAACTTTCTATCTTTGTAACAGTAGGCCTACCAGTGCACTGTATAAATTCTCGACTTTAATATCAAGCGCATATACTTAATTTCCTTTATAAAATTTACTTAAATTTATTACTTTGTTAAAAAAAAAATTAAAGTTGTGCGGGTGCTTTTTCTAATGTACGTAAAACCCGTGTCAATACTTTGAACAATACAACTATATATATTTCTTATGGCTCAAACGACAAGAAGTGGTAACCGCTTGACCGCTTCAGTTTTAGCACCACTGTTATCAAGTGTGATCGACAAAAAAGCAAAGTTAGCAATCTCGATGTTCTAGATATCCCTGGTTAAACCATGTCATATGACTTAGCGCAGTTGCTGCTTGCACAAAAACATAATTTTATTTTTACTTAAAAAACATACATTATGCACTGAAATTTTTTCGACGCAGTAGAACAAAATACTTAGCAGGAGAAAAAAGATTCAAAGATATCGTATATATATTGAAAAGGAGAGAAGTCAAGATCGATCCCTGAGAAACGCCATTTTTCAAACGGCGTAGCCTACTTTACTTGCTATCACCGGCAGTAAAGGTACGCCGTAATTGTAATCGTATTGACGTTACCGGTAGTAAGAGTACAGCAAGCAAAGCAGGCTACGCCGTCTGAAAAAGGGCGTTTCTCAGGGATCGGTCTTGGCTCCCCTCCTTTTCAACATTTATACGTACGATCGGCTTTGCACGATTTCCAGAAAGTTTGCTTATGCAGACGATCTATCAATGTTGCACTCATCTGGAAAATGGACTCTAACCCAAGACATGTCTATACTTTCAGCGTATCTCCAGACTTGGAGGTTGAAGCTCAGTCACACTACGACATTGACGGCAGACTTTTATTTAAATGATCGAGAGGTCAAACGTGATCTAAAAGTCTACAACAATAGTAGACTTTTACCGTTCTGTTTAACTTTTTCTTATCTTGTGGTAAAACTGGACAGATTGCCCAAGTTTTGTCACCATCTAGTGACATTGCACAAAAAACTATCTTCGCGCGTCACACTGCTGAAGCAACTTGTAGGCTCAGGATGGGATGCTGGTGCTAAAACACTGCGCACAACTAATTTATATCTGGTCTACCCAACAGCTGAGTACTGCGCACCAGTCTGGTGTCGTGGCGCTCACACTCGCCTAATAGACAGTGTCCTGAATGACGCCTTGTGCATAGTCACTGGATGCCTTCGTCCCACTCTAACGGAACACTGTCACACTTCATTCATAATTTTAATCATAACGATGTAGTGTATCCCCGTTAAAAGCAGTTCGTAGTTTTATCATAAGAGAATAAATGCGGCTCTTTGAGCGCTGTCTGCGATATACGTCCAATTTGTTATATGGCTCGATACATGTATCTTTTTCTCTTTTTTTCTCTTTGTATTGACGTAATATGTTTTTGACTAACATCATTGTACTGGAAAATTCGCGTATATTCCACTTGATTCGCGTAACGAACTCTCCAGGGGTTTCTGGCTGAATCTTGAATTTACGAGAAAGTTTACGTTACGTGATTTTGTTTTCTATATAAAGCCGATGCGTAGCGAGAATTATTATTATGATGATTATTATCGTTGTGAAGTAATTTGAAGCGACTCGAGTGGCGGCTCGAGCGAAGGTGAATTTGTTTGGCCACAGGAGGTGGACCGTTAGATTTTGTGTCGGTGGACAATTGTTGAATTTATTTTGTGCCAGTGGTTGGCAGTTTTGTTCTACAGAGGTAGAATTATTTGTGTTGATTGAGTCGAGTTATAGTGTTGATTTCGCTTTGCAGTTTGGCAAAGCGTGGAATAGAATTTCGTCGGTCGTGATTTTGTAATACATTTGTTGTTATTAGAGACAGTGGTCTCTGTTTGTTGTGAGAAAGAATCTTCAACAAAATCAATCCGAGCTTTCGTTAACCAACTGTATAAACCGTCGGGCTCATAGCAAAACTACTTCTTGAGCCGGAATAAAATAAAATTTAGACACAGCTTTGTTTCAGCTCAGGTATTCGGGTTACCTAGCTCAACTGGTCCTTTGGGATTCCCGAACAAAGTTTGTGACAAACACTTACCTATACTTTTAGGCATCCAGCCAGCTGAGCTTTGCCGACTAGAAGCGACACTCCCCTTGGTTTACCGTGGATCTCTAAACCGTCATCAAATCCTGTATTGTCTTTTAAGTGGATCCTCAGATGCTCGCCAAGAGAGACTAAGATCTAAACGCTCGTTTGTGCCAGCTGCGCGGAATAGCATTGCTGGACTTGGCATCAGCGGTTCTCAGTGGACAAATTACCCTACAGATGGAAAACGGAGTACTGTAAGAGCACATTCAGCCTGCGTGCTTTCATACTCATAGCGAGTACTGGGCTTATTGGAATGGGGTTGCCCCGAACAGCGAACTGGTATTGGGCAATTCCATTCGTCCATGCACAAATGGGATCTTACACCTTTGTCAAATTGCGAGTGCGGCGCCGCTGAACAAACCGCAGGCCACGTCGTAATAGCGTGCTCCATACATTGGGTACGATATGCAGCAGGAGGTCTGACGGTTTTGGATGACAAAACTCGGTGCTGGCTTAACAAAATCACTTCCAGCAGCTGATCCTGGAAATACAGTAGACTGAGATAGTAAAAAGTTAAATCCTCAGCTCCAGTCGTAACCAAATTTTGCAAATTTTGGGGAATTTGAAGTTTTACTTTAATAAAAACAAATGGAGAATGCTTAAAGTCCACGAGACTTAGTAAATGTTTCAAAAAAATTCTAGTGTTTGTCGCAATTCTGGTCAGCGCTGATTTAGAGTAGAAAAAAATAATTAAAGTTCGCGGTCGCCCAGTGTGATATCACTTCGACTTGCGAGCAGACGGCAACTCAGTCTACTTGATTAGTTCCGTTGCGCCCTTGGCAAAAGCGGTTAAAGACAAATACTTCAATCAAATTACGCTAACTAATATGCCAACGGCTTGCCTTGTTGTCACAGTAAGTGCCCAGACGCAATGTTGCGAATGTGGGCTTTGCGACTTCTCCCATGACACGCTTTTTGTTTTAAATGAGTATAAATTTAATTCTTCGTTAAACAAAGCTTTAACCAAAGTTTTTGACAACTTTTTAATTTAAGTTTATTAGTAAAACCCAGCCATCGGAGGCACTTTTTGTGTCTCTTGATGCCGGTCCCAAGCCCGGATAAATGGGGAGGGTTGCGGCAGGAAGGGCATCCGGCATAAAAAAAAATTTTTGCCAAAACAGACAAATGCGAAATCATCATCAATCCATACCGGATCGGTCGAGGCCCGGGTTACCAACGACCGCCTCAGGTGTCGCACAGCAGGGCACCTGTGGAAATTATGCTACTGCTAAACATTGTGAAAATAAAAGCAAAAAAAGAGGAGGAAAACAAGTGAAGAAGCAGCGAGAAGCATGGAAAGGAAGATGCTCACTCATTAGGGTGGGTACTTTAAATATTGGAACGATGACTGGAAGGGGAAGAGAGCTGGCAGATATGATGGAGCGAAGAAATGTAGACATATTGTGTCTACAGGAAACAAGGTGGAAAGGGAGTAAAGCAAGAAACATTGGAGGTGGATGCAAAATATTCTACAACGGAGCTGATGGAAGAAAAAATGGGATAGGGATAGTGCTGAGGGAGGAGCTGGCTGAAAGTGTCCTGGAGGTGAAGAGGGTGTCAGACAGACTGATGGCCATGAAACTGGAGGTAAATGGGTCCATCCTAAATATAGTAAGCGCATATGCTCCACAAGTTAACAACAGCATGGAGGAGAAAAATGATTTTTGGGAAGACCTGGATGGATTGATTGAAAGTATATCAAAAGAAGAGAGGATAGTTCTTGGTGCAGATCTTAATGGACATGTGGGCGAAGGAAACATCGGGGATGAGGAAATAATGGGAAGGTACGGTGCTGGAACAAGAAATAAGGAAGGATCAATGGTTGTGAATTTTGGGAAAAGGATGAATTTGGCGATTGTCAATACTTATTTCAAGAAGAAAGATGAACACAGAGTGACATATAAGAGTGGAGGAAAAAGTACCCAAGTAGATTATGTGATGTGCAGAAGGAGAAACTTGAAAGAAATGTGTGATTGTAAGGTAATATTGAATGAGTGTGTCGCAAAGCAGCACCGTATGGTGGTATGCAAAATGGCTCTTATGGTGAAAAAGAAAAAGGCAGAGAAAGTAAAGCCAAAGATACGATGGTGGAAACTAAAAGAGACAAGCTGTCAAGAAGCGTTTAGACAAGAGGTGACCAGGATTTTGGGAGGCAAGGATGGGTTACCTGATGAGTGGGACAAAACGGCAGAAATGCTAAGAAAAACAGCTGAAACTGTACTGGGAGTGACATTCGGAAAACGAAAAGGAGACAGGGAGACTTGGTGGTGGAATGAGGAAGTTCAAAAAAGCATAAAAGAAAAGAAAGAGGCAAAGAAAGCATGGGACAAAATAAGAAATGAAAATACTAAAAAGATATACAAAGAAAAGAAGAGTAAGGCAAAGAAGGCAGTTGCAATGGCAAAGGGATGGGCATATGACAATTTGTATGCTAGATTGAAAACAAAAGAAGGTGAAAAAGAGTTGTACAAATTGGCTAGGCAGAGAAACAGAGCAGGGAAAGATGTACAGCATGTAAGGGTTATAAAGGATGAAAATGGTAATGTTATGGTAAATTCGGAAGCAGTGTTAAAGAGATGAAAGGAGTACTTTGAGAAACTGATGAACGAGGAAAATAACAGAGACCCTAGGACAGAGGAAGCAGAAGTGGTTAATGAAGAGGTAAATTGTGTCAGTAGAGAAGAAGTAAAAAATGCACTAAGAAGGATGAAAAAAGGTAAAGCAGTTGGGCCAGATGAGTTGCCAGTAGAAGTTTGGAAGTGCATGGGAGATGTAACAAGCAAATCTTACCTTATGCAAATAAAAGAAAATTCTAACTTTAAGACTACAACTTAAGTCTGTAAAGCTTCAAAAACAAAGTTCAAACTGGGATGATCGGTGATCAATCAGCTTCTTATTCAAAATAGATCACAATTCACAAATTAACAACAATTACAATAGCAGGGGTAATAATAACAATGATAATAATGGTGATGATGATGATTACCGAATAAAAACTTATCCCAGTGAAATCAAATCTTCAAATTACAACAAATCGTACCTAACGGCACATTAACAGTCTAAACTGGGTTGTAGCCAAACGACTAACCAAACCCAACCAAATCGACAAGTCTCATTACCAGTCAACCTTATTAGACAAAGAATTATTTTCACGAGGTAAATATTCACATTGGTTGAAACAATCAATTGACGGATCCGGAACATACCGACCCCCGAAAAGCTAATTTAGTCTTTTCTAAAAGTGGAGGACTCCGTACACAGCCTCAAAGATTAAATTACACATGTGATGACGCTACAATAGGTACGAATTAATTAACACAAGATTATGAAATATCGTGCTTGCAAATTTCAACGAACGCAATGAAATAGAATCACGAATATTACACACACACAAAGAAGAAACATTATACGTACAACACAAATTAGCCTTATCACCGAGAGCGAGTGATATTATTGATTTAAATCAATCATCAATGTGTCCCTCTAAAAGATATAGTTTTCTTATGTCTCTAACAAGCACAGCATCGGCAGTGCGCACGCGTACTCGACGCACCAAACCGTTCCGATCAGGATAACATTCCTCAACGATGGCCTTTGGCCACTTGCCACGTTTAACGTTATCATCACCGACCAAAACTAAATCACCAGGTTCAAGATTCGGCGAAGTTCCAAACCATTTCTTTCGAGGCTGAAGCAAAGGTAAATATTCCGCTAGCCAACGTTTCCAAAAGATGTCAGCTAGTGCTTGGGTTTTTCGCCAAGATTTCCGGTACTGATCCCCTTTCATAAAAACATCTGGCGGAAGGCTACTGTCCAATGTGCCGGTGAGAAGCATATTGGGTGTCAACGCGGTAAGGTCACGAGGATCGGTAGAGACATCGACTAAAGGACGATCATTTAATATTCGCTCTACTTCAGCGACCAACGTTAATAGGTCAAATTCGTTCAATAAACTTTCACCCACTATTCTCCGCATTAGTGTGCGTATACTCTTAATTATACGCTCCCACACTCCTCCTGAATGCGAACAAGCTGGCACGTTGTATTCCCAATTAATTTGCTCTTGTAACAACCAATTTTGTATTTCGTGGTCATTCCAGGAGGCAATACCCGAATTAAGTTCCCTTTCAGCACCCTTAAAATTAGTAGCATTATCACTAAACATTGTTGATGGTTTTGTACGACGAGAGACAAATCTTCTAAATGCTTGTATAAAGGCACTTGCCTCAAGAGACTCAGCTACTTCAAGATGAACGGCTCGTGAAGCCATACAAGTGAAGACGACAACGTATCGTTTGACAATATTCCTTCCGATGCGCACATTCAATGGACCCATCAAATCCACTCCTGTCGCCGTAAACGGTGGCCTCCCAGCAATCACACGTGACTCAGGAGATCGGCCATTCGTTGACAGCCAGCTTTAGCAGTCCACAAACGACATTTAAAACATTTTAGCAGAACCTTTCGCACAGCTGCTCGACCGCGTACAATCCAGAAACGTTCACGCAAGCAGTTGAGAACATGAGACACGCCGCTATGGCCAGCATTTTCATGATACATTCTTATTAGCATTTCTGTTACAAAGTGGTTCGGCGGTAATATAATTGGGTGTTTCTTTTCCAAGGGAGCATCAGAATTTTGTATTCTTCCCTCCATTCTCAAGACTCCATTATATATAAAGGGACTTAGTCCTTCCAACTGACGAAATTTGAAAAGAGTACGAGCTGATGATTCAGAAACCAGTCTACTTGACGATCGATGGTCTATTACATTCGGCAGTTTAGCCATGACGTCAGGAAACGCCTCCAACTGCACTAGTCGAGCAATGTTTAGAGTGGCATCATTCAATTCTTGTACAGTAAGACGACCACATAAGGGAGGATCATGATCCCTTATGAATTTCCATTTTATGTACTTAATAAATCGTAGCCACCACGCAGTAGCACGCTGAAGTTTTTGGTACGATGAAAAACGTGACATCTGCCGATGCAAGTAATCAACACAATTCAACCTTAGAGAACAGCAAATCTTTGTCTTCTTCGTTTCTTCGTCATCCGATGGATCGCACCACTCTGGTTGTTGAGGCCAGTCATCCTCAGCATTATGAAGGAATGAGGGCCCATTCAACCATAAGTCTACAGTCTCATATTTACTTGGCATTACACCCCTTGAACCAATGTCCGCGGGATTAAGAGCTGAGGGTACATAGCGCCATTGATTAGGCGAACTAAGTGAGTGAATCACTCGCAATCGGTTGGCAACGAAAGTTTTAAATCGCTTATTAGTATTATTTATATAACGCAATGCAATAGTGGCATCTGTCCACATCACTACTTTACTAAATTCATAATCCAGCTCATTACATACAAAGGCACACAACTTAACTGCAAGAGTGGCAGCCGTAAGTTCTAAGCGGGGTACGCTGACTGCTTTGAGGGGAGCAACGCGAGATTTACCCATGCAAAAAACGCACGCAATTACATCATTTGCATAACGAGAACGAATATAACAGACAGCAGAATAACCAGTAGTACTGGCATCACAAAAAACATGTAATTCAACACGCTCTAATATTTTATTGGCGAGCTTAAAGCAGCGGCGCAACGATACGCCCTCTAAGTACGCCAAAGACTGTAACCATTGGTCCCAGACAGCACGCTGCTGTTCGCCCAACGGAGCATCCCAAGAGGATTCGGTTTTGCACGCTTCCTGCAAAAGCCTACGAGCTGGCAATAAAAAAGGTTGTATAATACCCACCACATCAAATATTTGACTTACCATGGACAAAAGCCCTCTACGAGTAAACGGCCTAGAGGTCACCTTTACACGAGTCTTAAGTTGATCGGATTTTGTGCACCAATAAAGCCCAAGTGCTTTTTGTGTGTTTGGGCCAAACTCTACCACGCTTGATGCACGGTCAGCTTCTGAAATACAGCTTAAAACGCGGGAATTATTGGAAGAAAATTTAGACAAATGAAATCCACCACTACTCAGCAGCGATCTCAATTGTGAAATTAAAGATATGCAACCATCAACACTACTACAAGACTTAAGCATGTCATCAACATAGAAATTTTTAAAAACAGTTTGTATTACCTCATGGTCGGCGTCAGTAACATTGTCGACAGCTGTCTTATGAAGTGCAAACGATGCACAACTTGGCGAACACGTCAAGCCAAAGGGCAACACGTTCATTTGGTAATCCAGTGGAGTCTGGGTCATATCATGATTAGGAAACCACAAAAACCGTAACACCGATCTGTCCTGTTCTTCTACAAATACCTGATGAAACATATTTCTAATATCGGCAGCAACAGCTACCTCTTCCTGCCTAAATCTCAGCAAGACACCAGTTAAATTATTACATAAATCTGGACCCTGTAAAAGCACATCGTTAATAGAAGTGTTATTAAATTTAGCACTACAGTCGAAAACTATGCGAAACTTCTCACCTGTGCAATGGTGTGGTAAGTACCAAATTAAACTTTCTGTAGACGATCTTTGATTGGTGACTAGACTAGCATGACCTTCATCTATATACGAATTAATTTTTGTACAATATTTTTCATATAAATCGGGTGATCTTTCCAACCGTCGCTTAAGCCCAGCTAAACGCTTTAAGGCTAACTCTCGGTTATTTTCCAAACCTGGATTTTTAAGCTTCCAGGGCAATTGAACCTGATAATGCTTATCACACTTCGTAACGCCTGATTTCATAATGTTCAACGCCCTCTTATCTTCCAGTGACATTTCAGGCCTTTGATATACATCAAGATCATGAAAATCTTGTTCCAGAAAATTGAGTATATCATCACAAAGGCCATCATCTTCCCTTCCATCAGGTAAAACAGACACTTTAGCACAAATGTTGTCACTAGACTCATTTTCAAATGCATTGTATTCTGAACCAAATATTGTCCAGCCAAGTGCTGTATGTAATCCATAAGGTTGTCCATACTCACCACAACGCTGCTCACTTATCTTAAAGACTTCATGAGCATTAGCACCTAATAGAAGCTCTACATTAGCAGGTACCAAAGTTGGAAACTCTAAATCTTCTAAGTGAGGATACCTAAGTACCACATCATTACTTGGAATATTTTCTTCCATGTTTGGAAGTTTATCCATTACCCTGCATTCAGTGATTTTGAACACATGTGGCTCATTAATTCCACAAATAAAAAATTCACTAGTTCTTGATGAACAAGAAGAAATAGACCCAATTCCACTTAATTTTACCTGATCATTCATCTGATTTAAACCAAGACGATTAATTAAACTAGAACTACTAATGCATGTAGTAGAGCCACTGTCCAAAAGAGCATAAGTTGTTACTGCACTATTGGGATCATTTTTCCAGACCTTAATGGGCAAAATATTCATAAATCGTTTATTAGCTGCAGGTATAGCAGCTCTAGTATTAGAAAGTGACACCACCACATTCTCTGCAGCTTCAACATTTTTCTTTGATTCAATCGACTGGGTCAATTTAGGAGATGATATGCTAGTGTGCAGCAAAGTATTGTGACGTTGACCACAAACCTGACAACTTCTTTTAAACTCACAATCAACAACTCGATGACCTATTCTTAAGCAATTAAAACATAAAGACTTCTCTTTAACTAATTTTCGTCGTTCTTCAACAGAATTTTCAATAAACTTAAAGCAGTTCCACAAGGAATGTGAACCTTTACACAAAAAGCATAGACGACTAGTCTTAAAGGTATCACCATAAGTTTTAGAAGTTCCATTTGAGACTAACATGGTTTTAATATTTGATCTAGGGAAAGGTGGTTTACCTTTTGAACCAGACGTTTTACCATTATTTTTGTAAAATTGAAAGGTTTGTTGTGCCCATTCTGTTTGGGCATATTTGGCAGCATCATTTACAATAGAAAGCAGGTCACAAAAGGTGGCATGAGAGCCACATTTATTAAAACTTAACTCAGCAAATCGCTCCTGTAGGCGAATAGGTAATCTATATAATACACCCTTAAGAACCTCAGAACCATTAAGTTCAGAAAGTAATCCCTGACTTTCGAATAAACATTTACAGTTGTTCATTTTAATTGTTAATTCATTTAATCTTTTAACATCACTAATACAAATTGTTGGACCATGTAAAATTTCTTCTTTAACCCTTTTTAATAATAACATAGAATCACCATACCTCTGATCCAGAAGCTCCCAAGCTTTATAATAGCCTTCCTGCTTATTATAATAGCTGTTACAGCCCTTTATAACTTCAGCTGCTTCACCAACTAAATACAGTTTCAAGTACAAAAGTCGACGATGGGCATCCAGGCATACAGGTTCTACAAACGATTTAAATTCTTGCACAAAGGCAGGGTACTCTGCAATATCTCCACTAAACTTAGAAATTTGTATATGGGGTAAAGATAAATGGCTTGCAGATGGCCAATCAAGATATGGAGCAGAGTTAGTTGCACTAAAATATGGATGAAAGTTGGGTTGAAATGGTGGTTTTAAAGTATGTGGATTACAATTAGACCTAGTTGAATGAGCTTTAGGCTCCCTATAACCTATACTATTCCTAGAAGAATTAGCTTCAGCTTGGCTAACATCCTGAGTAAAAGAACCAGTTTGGTCTAGTACATTATAAGCCTCAGAACTAGAATCCAATGACTCACCTATAGAGTTATCACATGAACCTTCCCTACTACTTCTACATTTATTTTTAATTACATTAATCAAAGTTTGCTCTCTACCATGGGAAGCAGTCAATTCCTGCTGTAGCTTATCCACTAGAGCCAAGACATCTGCATCAACATGGGGAACTTTATCAACAGTAGTGCTATCAGCACTAGCTCCTAAATTATAATGAGACATACCTTAACTCAAAATAGAAATAAACAATCTTATCAAAATAGACTAAAACATAAGAATAACTGTAAACACCAAACACAAATGGATAGTTATTCGGTAATGAATGTAACAAGCAAATCTTACCTTATGCAAATAAAAGAAAATTCTAACTTTAAGACTACAACTTAAGTCTGTAAAGCTTCAAAAACAAAGTTCAAACTGGGATGATCGGTGATCAATCAGCTTCTTATTCAAAATAGATCACAATTCACAAATTAACAACAATTACAATAGCAGGGGTAATAATAACAATGATAATAATGGTGATGATGATGATTACCGAATAAAAACTTATCCCAGTGAAATCAAATCTTCAAATTACAACAAATCGTACCTAACGGCACATTAACAGTCTAAACTGGGTTGTAGCCAAACGACTAACCAAACCCAACCAAATCGACAAGTCTCATTACCAGTCAACCTTATTAGACAAAGAATTATTTTCACGAGGTAAATATTCACATTGGTTGAAACAATCAATTGACGGATCCGGAACAGGAGAGATGGGGATAAAGTTTTTGACCAGACTGTTCAACAGACTATTAATGGGTGAACGGATGCCAGAAGAATGAAGAAGGAGTGTGCTTATCCCAATCTATAAAAACAAAGGGGACGCACAGTGCTGTGGAAACTACAGAGGAATAAAGCTAATGAACCACACAATGAAGGTATGGGAAAGAATTATTGAAGCAAGGTTAAGAGATAGAGTGGAGATCAGCAAACAGCAATATGGATTTATGCCAGGAAAGGGAACCACCGATGCCATGTTTGCTCTAAGAATGTTGATGGAAAAGTACAGGGAAGGTCAAAGAGAGCTACATTGTGTATTTGTGGACCTAGAGAAAGCTTACGACAGGGTTGCACGGGAAGAGCTGTGGTACTGTATGAGAAAATCTGGAATAGTGGAAAAGTATGTACAACTAGTACATGATATGTATGAGGGAAGCGAAACAGTGGTGAGGTGTGCAGTAGGAACTACAGAAAGTTTCAAGGTTAAGGTTGGACTGCACCAGGGATCAGCATTAAGTCCATTCCTGTTTGCAGTGATAATGGACAGGCTAACGGATGAAGTAAGGAGAGAACCACCATGGACGATGCTGTTTGCTGATGATATTGTGATTTGTGAAGAGACCAGGGAAGAAGTGGAGCAGAGATTAGAATCCTGGAAGTATGCATTGGAAAGAAGAGGGATGAAAGTCAGTAGGTCAAAGACCGAATATCTTTGCATAAATGGAGGAAATGATGACAAAACAGTAAAGATGGAGGATGCAAAAGTGCCAAGAGTAAAAGAATTTAAGTATTTGGGATCAACGGTGCAAGAAAGTGGTGGTTGTGAGAGGGAGGTAAAGAAGAGAGTACAGGCAGGATGAAACGGATGGAGAAGAGTATCAGGATTAATCTGCGACAGGAGGTTACCAGCTAGAGTAAAAGGAAAAGTGTACAGTTCAATGGTAAGACCAGCAATGGTGTATGGACTTGAGACAGTGGCAGTCACAAAAAAACAAGTAGAAGAGATGGAAGTTGCAGAGATGAAAATGCTGAGGTTTGCTATGAGAGTGACGAGAAAAGACAAGATTAGAAACGAGAACATCAGGAGTACTGTTAAGGTTGAACAGTTAGGAATGAAGATGAGGGAGGGCAGGATGAGGTGGTATGGACATGTCATGAGGAGAGACCAAGAGTATGTAGGAAGAAAAATGATGGAAATGGAGTTACCGGGAAAGAGGAGAAGAGGGAGACCAAAGAGAAGATTTTTAGATGCAGTAAAGGAAGATATGCAGAAAGTTGGTGTGAAGGAAACGGATGTTGAAGACAGAAAGATGTGGAGAATGATGATACGCTGTGGCCACCCCTGACTGAAGGGAAAGGCTGAAAGGAGAAGAAGAAGTATTACAAGTTCGTTATTACTTTGAATTTTATTGAACAATTTTAATTGTATTAATCATTTAATTGTTTTATAACTGATGGTAAATGTTACGTCACAAACACTTAGATGTACAATTAAAATCGTATTTAAAATTGATGTAAATTTTATATTTCTAGAGTGAATTAGTGACATAAAACGTTACAAAAAGTTCAGAGAAGGTAAGAGTTTTATTGTAAAAAGCGTTATTTATAGATTTATAGAAAAATAAGAGTAATTTATTATTAAATAAAAATATTTAATACGTCCGCCCCACTGAAAAAACATTGATTGTCTTTATTTCTTATACAGCTCTTGCCTATCAAAAACTCAGTATAGAGCAAATTTTTCCTGATATCGATTTGATAGCGTAGAGATAATAAAAACTGATACCCATAGCCATAACAGCTCAAAAAATTTTGGAGTCTCAATACATTTTTGCTCAAATATTTTCGACAATTGCCAGAATCATGATCTTACAATATTTCAGGGAGGTCCACAGATTAGAGGTGTGCAAAAAATAACAGTTCGTTAAAAAGTAACAGTTAATTTCCTTAACGAATATTAACAGTTAAGTAAATCGCAAAGTAACAGTTAAGAAATAACAGTTAAAAAGTGAACTGCTATTATTATTTACACCAGTGTTCTTCAAACTTTTTTCATCGGGACCCATTTTGCACAGGCAAATTTTTTCGCAACCCCTAAAATAGGATCTTCACCTAGAATCCATTTCTGATTCTGCTATTTTTCCCCCAACATCAAGGTGTTCTCTAAAAAAAAAAAAAAGGTCTTCACTTCGATTGCATCTCTGATTTCCCTATTTTTCTCCCAAAATCATGGTGATCTCCAAAAATTAAAATCTAAAATCCCGCGACACTCATTTACTGCAGTTCACTTGCTTTTTTGTTTTCTCTTATTTCTCATATCTGCTACTAGCGAAAGTGCTGTTTCGCTTAACGAATAAAAAGTAACAGTTAAAAGTAACAGATAAATATTTCAAAGTAGCAGTTAGTAACAGTTATTCAAAAGTAACAGTTAAGCACATCTCTAGCACAGATATAATATGAAGATCCTTTTTGGAGGTCTACACCTGATTGTATATCTAAAAACAAAGCATAAACGATTGTTTTCCCTTTTATCATGACCAAAAAAAGATCTTTATAGTAAATCTGAGTAAATTTTGGACGCAGGCGATCGTTTCTGCTCCATTTACATATAAAAAACTAGTGAAGATCAAAAAAAATAATCTTCACATTAAATCTTAGTTGTTTTTGCTCACTGATCTGGATTGTTCTAAATTGAGTAACTTTATCTTTCTCCTTATCAGTGCTTGAAAAATTCTGATTTTTTCAAATTTTTACCTTTTTAAAGGACAATTGCCCCCTGCTCCCGGTTTGTATGAATATGCTTAGTGATAGCCTTACAAAAAGAGGGGTCCAGTGTAGGAAAAGTAAGGAGGGCCACTATTTAGTTTGTTAAAAAAGTTTGCCGGAGCCATTTTTGGTGTATGAAAAGAAAGTGATCTATAAAAAAAGAGATCTTTACTTTAAGAAGCACAAGTGACACAACCTAACAAGCAGAAGCCGAGCATGTTGCAAGCGCCATCGACATCCTGGTGTTACTATGAAAAAATAGAACAATATCTTGTGTAGGGGAGGGCACTTTTTGATGTATTTTAGGGGGAGCTCAGTGCTGCCGCACCATTCGCACCCTATTATAGCCATCACTGGATATGCTAATACCTACAGTACAACAAAACTTTTCTAAGTTGACGGCAATTGACTTAGAATCAATGGTAAGCTGGAACCCGATCACCATCTTTTTTTATTTCTGTAAATATCTTCTTAATGTTCTCGTAATTACCCGCTTCTTCGTTCGGAGAGGTTGGTTTTTTGTAGGATCTTCATTTAGCTAGATATTTATTAGCCAGCCAGCTGATCAATTTTTACCCACAATTAGCCATGAACTCAATCAGAATAACGATGAATTTAGCAAGATATTTAGCAATGGTCTGCAGTTTATTTTTCTACACCGCACTCCCAGGCAGCAGTGGAAAGCATACCATATGTACATTGTTGAGAGGATGTGGTCTACGCGAGTTTGAAGGCGGTTAATTTTGATTTAGGCGGATATGGAAAAACACATTCCCGGTAGTGAGACACTGGTGTTAGAAATGAAAAAATGAAGTCTGATAGAACTATCTTGCCTCTTTATGCTCAATTCGGATTATGCGGTGTGTGGCTGGTTCCTATTTAACCAAGGTCAGTCAGTAACTCTTATGTAGCACGCAAAAATGGGTACCTTGGTTTGAGTTGCCAGTATTATCTGTCGGAAGGAGATAGGAGATGATCAGGCAGAAGATACGCGGACTCCAGTGCGTGGCAAGCTAAAAAGAGTGTGCCTTTTTTGCTCCAAAGCTCAAATGGTTTGATGCCTGCTCAAGTCTTCCTTTGATCTGACATGTAGTCATTAAACGAAGATCATCATTAACTGGCTTGTCTATACGACGAGTTGGCGCACTGCGACACCACAAAGGTGCACAGTACTCAGCAGAAGAGTGAACCAATGCTAGGGTAACTGCGCGAAGTATTGTGATCAACGTTTCCTCTCAGCCAGGGGTGGCCAACCTGCGGCGCATTGCAGTCGGGGAAAATATTTCAAATGAAAAACGTTTCACATGTTATATCTAGCTATATCAGACGAACACCTAATTTTCGGACGAAAAATACGAAAATCAGAGATCGATTTTGAGTGAAGAGCTTTTTTTTTTTAGAGAACATTATAATTTTGGGACGAAAAATAGGGAAATTAGAGATCGATTCTGAGTTGATGTTTTGAAATCTTTCGTTTGTGCGGCGCATTGAACTGGACTTGAATGAAATTGACACTTGATGTAAAAAAGGTTGGCCACCCTGCTCTAAGCTGTGTGAGTGTGCGCGCAGTATGTGTTAAAACTAGCGCACATAAAGAAAAAATGTGCACACAGAAGATTTCAGAATAAAACTCATTCCAAATTATTGTTTCAATTTTTTTTAATCGTGTCAAAAATGTTAACTACCAACCCCCTTCAAAAAAAGTTAATAAAAAGATTGGCTAAACACAAAACTATTGGGTTTTTTAGTGCCGTTTATTATTATCACTTTTAGGAGGGAGAGATGATCTTGGCATTCCGGCATTTTTAACGTAATAAAAAAATAAATCAAAAGAATGCGTATTTGATTTTTTTAAACAAGGAACTTCTTTTTTGGAGAGATACTTTTGGCTTTGCAGCCGATTATATCATGCGCGCTTGCCTTAAAGCGCCAACGCTAGCGTTATAAAAAGTAACAGGTAAAAAAATGCATAGTTTCCAATTGCAAGTTCAAAATTTTTCAAAAAGAACACATCGTTTAAATGAAATAAATAAACGTTAGCTTTTTATTTAAACTAACAAATCTGTTTGATTAGATTGTAAAAAAATAACAAACTAACAAATCTTTAATTAAAATTTTTTTAAAATTGCATTTTAAGAATATTTGGCAACCTCCTAACAAGATCGTTCAAACGCAAACATACTGCAAATTACAGCATGACCCCGTTTCTGAATTTGCTTTTGCAATCGGACTATACACCCAGGACTTCCACTGCTGGATTTTTGAGAAATTGTCTAAGCTAATTTTCCTAAACAAATTTAACATTTAGCTAGGGAGAATCTGTTTTTTTTAAAGCAAAGTTTTTATACGGAGAAATGAAAAAGTAAAACTTTTAGGTTTTTTTTATCAAATTATAATAGTAACGTTTTTTTTTTTTTTTTTGAAAAAGAAACTAAGTTTTTCTCTGAAATTTTAATTGCAGCCACCAACCTTTTTTTGTCTATGCCAGTACACCACCTAATGTTTGCTGGGGAGTGGAATAGATAACAAAATATGTTAGTTATTTTTATTTCTAAAAAAAAACTTTTTATGCATAATTTTACTTTGATTTTTATAAAGGAATAGTAGAATTACTGATATAATTTTTTTAAAGATCGTTGCACACAGTGCAGACTGTGCCAGAGGATTCAGTCGTATGAATGCAATAAAAACAAAATTAGAAACGACTAAGGAGAATATCATCCGAATTTAAGAGTGAAAGCTACCAATCAGATGAAAGTTTAATCAATTATGATAGCGTATACGAGTATAACGAGTGTCTGAAAGCTATAAAGTGATTGGAGCTAAACAAAAACGTAAATAGAGGCAATCAGTCATTAGTTATTTTTTAAACCTTTTTTTTATTTCTAATCGGATCACTATTGAATACAATGGTATTCATGTTAGGTCTGTGATTGTTGTCATATCCTTTGTAGAGGCAAAAACTTTGCGCACCGCGCAGAGAGTGCACATACTTTGCAAAAAAAGAGCAAGTTTGTACCCAAAAAAATTTCTGCGCACACACACAACTAAAAATTAGAGAGAACGTTGGTTGTACAACCTGCTCTCCAACACGATCCAGCCAATTGTTTCAATAGCCCAACGCGCCATGTTAGATCTTTTTGCACAGTGACTCCAAGTGCTGAGGTAAAGTGGGTAGAAAGCGTCCAACAACAGTGACGTTGAGCTTACGTTTGGTTTACTTGCTGTAAAGATGGAAGACTGCCGTCACCGTTTTAGTTACCCTTAGTTTTAGCTTCCTCTTTTTGAGGTAAGGATAATGTTGCCATGCGTGGTTGAGTAAACCTGTAATGCCTTCCAGTCTTCTGCTGAGTACAAAATTGCCCAATTGTTAGCAAATAAAAATTTTTGGCAAATGTTTTAAGAAGGTCATATGTGTAAATATTAAATAAGTAGGAATGCCATAAACTTGAGTACCAGGATGATGCTTGAGGGACTCCGTTTCTCAGACGTCATAACTTGCTGTTTCTGCCATCGCCGATGGTAAAGTCGGGGTTTTAAATAAGTTGGCCTGTTTGGCAGTAGGCTCAAAAGCGTACAGGTGATGCCATAGTGCCATACGGTTTTAAAGACTGCTGCTAAATCAAGAATCACAACACTTGCTTTTTTCTTTGTTGAAAAACTCTTTTTGATTTTTTTGACTCAGAAAGAGTCTTTTGATTTACGGTTGATGCCCCGGATTGAAATTCAGCTTGCTACCGAGAAAGAAGCAAATCAAAAATAATTTTGATACGGCTTGCTACTGGGATCATTGCTGTGAAATACATAATAAGTGAGGCCGGTGTTGGAACCTTGGCCATTTTTCTAAAAAGCGTCTGTCTAAATGCCAGTTGTTGCGGCCAATGCTAGCAAAAGCCAAGTCTGGGTTAATTTCAGTGCTTTAGCAATCAGAGAAAAACCTAGGGGCATTCTAAAACTGTGTAATAACACAAAGGTACTTTTGATTGCACAATCAACCAAACATTCTTCATTTTGGCTGGTGGAAATATAACCCCAATCTCTGTGCTGACAATTGACATCACCCGCATGGGGTGTGGGCACACCGTATAGCTGTTGATGTTAATTGTATTGTCGTTGACTTAAAGACATTGATGATTTTAACATGATTGATGTGGGCTCAGAGTTACTCAGTTACTGATTTAGAAGGAGAATGTCCAGTGAGAGTCCACCTAAGCTTCTTTTGGACAAACGTTGCAAGATCATGCGCCCTGCTTGAAATCCAACCGGTTAGTGTAATACTTGGTTTTACCAGCCCGTCTGCACTTGTGGGGTGTTTGTTGGATAAAGATATCGAGAGCCTTACGTTCTATGGCCAATTAGCTAACAAAATAGATCTTCATAGTGATGAGGCTTTTAACGTTAAGTTGTTAAACTTTGGGCAAAGATGACCCCCAAAAACATTTTTAAGTTGATTTCTTTCGCTTTTCAAGCCGAGAGCTTATCATTTTACCATCTTCGAAATCATGTTAATAGTTTCACCATCAGCCTGGAAGTTCAAAAACTTCTAGTTGATTGGATAAGCCACATGGTGGCTGATGTAATGTTGAAGTCTAATATACGAATAAGAGTTGCTCACCCCAAAAAAACGTCAAAAACTCATTCTCGAAATTTCTAAAAAATCTCCACGTTTCAAAAGTGGTTTATTTTGACAGAAAGACCACTCTTAATAACTCAAAAGAAATAAAACTCTCAAACACAAACAAGTAAAGCCAGTCTTTGCAAAACGTACTGACCTAGAATGATCCTGTTAAAATGCGATTCTAATTTTTGTAAAAAAAACTAGGCTCGTCACAAACAGTAATTTATGATAGATTAGACTTTTATAGGAATGGAGTCAGAAGTTTAAACTTATAATTTGGAAAAATACTGTCTTAGAGTACTTTTCTTTATCATAAATGTAAAAGCCAAGAGCCGTTGCAACATCAAGTTACGTCGTTTTGAATAATGTCCATGAAATGCCGTCATCATAAAATCACACAATTTTCCCATCATTTTTTACTATTTCTTCGTTTTTTTTAAGGAGTAGTAATAAAATTTTTAAAAATTATAGAAGCTAAACAGTTCAATTATTGTTAGTATTACGGTATTATATTAAAGCTATGTAGTAAACCCTCAACTAGTCGTCCCTCAGAACGGTCAAGTAAAGAAATTTCAGTAGGAATTTGATGGTGGAACAGTTATTTTGAAATATCCTTTTAAAAAGTCTTTTGGTCCGATTCCGAAATGCATTATTGTCGTACCCGATGAACAGAATGATCCACCGAAAACGATTACTGATTGAAAACTTAATTATTTGAATAAAGATTTTTTATAATTGATTATTTTTGATGAAGGGCGGGTGGTGGTTATTTCAAATCTACGTATTCAAACGTTGGGTAACACGGTTAGACACACCATCAGCTAATTAAAGTGTTAGCTTGTAAATTTTACTATACTTAAAATCTATGCTGAATTTTTTATACCATTATATTGAAACAAGATTTTCCTTTCACGGCTGACTCTTTAGTCTTTCGTGTTTAATTGTAAATTTATATTTGAATCATTTAAATGTTTTCACTCTAAAGTTGAATGGCCTGAGATCATGCTAAATACTGTGACGTATTGTTATTACGAGAACAAGTCAACATTTATACGACATTTAACATTAAAACAGTAGGAGTATAACAATTTTAAGCAATTATATGAAAGATTTTTTTAGGTTTCTTTTAAAGATTTTAATTCAAGCAAAAACTTTGTTGGTTGGAGACTTTCGAAAATACATTATCTAAAATTTCATTGGCAAACGTTAAAGAAGATTCTTTCTTTACAGTTTTTTTTCATTTATTAATGTTTGCTTCTATTTCAGATTTTGTTTATCATTGATCATTACCAAGTGATTTTCATCAATTTCAAATAGTAAACAGGACAGGTAAATAATTTACAGTAAACCGGATAAAAATTTTTTTACCAATTTGTTTAACTGCTTTTTGAAACAAAAGAAATGTTTTTTTATTTGCCAAAAAACCAATGGTTATTTCCATTTTTAGTTGCATTTATTTTGATTATTTATCAAACTCGAAAATAGTAAGCTAAAAAATCAGAGGCTAAACTTTTCATCCCTATCAACAATTTTCATCAGCTTGTCAATAATAGACAATAAAAGTAAGGGAAACAAAACACGTTAATTGATGTTGAAATTTGTTACCAGGTTGTATTAAATGACACCAGACCAGTGGTTCTCAAACTTGGTAGTTCATGGTTCTTTTGAGAACCCTTGCATCAGACCCTGCAAGTATAGATATAATCAATTATTCAAACTCTTTATTGCATTCCTGTTATACTTTGAAGCATGTGGCTACTTGGTTCTATCGCAGTAGTGCTGCCAGTTTACAACAAAGTATCGTCTTAAAATTTTAATAGAGATTTCATGATATTGGTAATGATAATTACTACATTAACCTATCAAGCATAATACAAAACAAAACAATAAACAATAGCAAATAAGGTCTGGTTTTTTAAAAAAATGTCTTATAGAAGAACTTTAGTTCTTGAACCATCATCTTACATATTTACAACAGGCCAAATTTTTTTGGGGGGAGGCAGCAATTTTGCCGGAATCAAAATTTGTTTGCATCATTCCACAGAGATGAAGATTTTTTTAGGTCTGCACTTGCTTTTTGTTCTAAAAAGAAAAGAAACACAGATTTGCACATAAATAAGTTGGTTTTGCCAAAAAAGTGTTAAAGACAAAAAAAGTTTTTACCTTAAATCTTAGCTCACCGATATAGATTGTTCTGGGTTTTAAGATAATTTTTCGCAAAAAATTGGCTTAAAGTAATTTTTTTCTGTGTAAAAAGTGCATCTTGGGCGACCAAAAAACTTGTCTTGTCAAAATTTTTGCATCTTGACGGCAATTTTCCTGCCTTCCCACTAAATAAGTCTAACAGATCTATGTAACACATCCATTTATAATTTGCAAATCTTAAACTATACCTGTTTTTTTTTATTTTTGGATTTGCTAAAAATTTTGTACTTGTTTAGATGGAAGACGTACAAGTGAAAAAAGAAGAAAAGATGAAAATAGTTACTGGAACAAATTCGAGTGACGGTGATTAAGTTATTTGTAATGATTCCTACGTTGGATTCAAAAGTTTACGTTAACCTTGATCACAATTGATTCAATTGTTCATTTGTTACAATTTAATACAGTTTATGCATTTAAAGTTAATTTGATAGTCTATTAAAATGTTTATTTGTTTGCCAAACGCGATTGAAAATTCACTTTCCTGGAAAGAAGAACTTCAATCGGAAAACACAATAAATATTTCTGATTGCATGGTTGTTAAGAATTCCAAAACTTTTATTCATCATCGGCATCATATTCACTATTTATCTTATCATTCCAAAAAGCCACAAACGAAGACCAACCTTGAAGCGATTACTCGGAACTAATTACTTGGTCTCTGGCTAAAATGTTTATTTTTTGTTAATTTTGTTATTTTTAATGTGCTAAGACTATCATTTTAAGGTGGTTGTCCAGACCCTCGAGAAAAGGAAAAAACATCTACCAGAGACACAATGGTATGGCCAGGGTTGACTTAACCAAGAAATTGTCAATCAGTGTCGCTATCAAAACAGCTCTCTTAATATTCGCCCCAAGCTGCCGCCACTTTATGCTTTATTGTATATTAAATTACTACGATACGTTAATAATTTGAAAAATTCTAAGCTAGGTTTATGTATTTTATTTTTTATTTATTTATTTATTCTTCCAACGCTTTATAAGTTCAATAAACACATGTCACATTTGTTGATTTGACAAAAAAAAGAAAAAAGAAAACAATCAAAAAAGATATGACATAAGTGTCAAACAATTGAAACAGCGAAAGGTCATTTGATCACCAAGTCCAGCTGCCTCAGAGGTGTTTATTATTTTAGATTGACTAAATCATTAAGTTTTTTGTTTAGGTTCATAAAAAAAAGAAAAACAATACTAAAAAAAAAAAAAAAAAAATTTAAGAACATAAAAAAAAGGAAAAAAAAGAAAAAGAGAAACACAAGAAATATACAAAAATTTAATTACCAAAAAAAAAAAAAAAAAAAAAAAAAAAAGATAAAATTGAGCATAAATCATTTGCGTGCAGGTCAAGGATTATCATTATTTTATATCTTTTAAACACTTTAATAATTAACCTGAAAAAAAAGTGTCGTGCCTCAAAATTGCAGTAAAGTTAGGAAGGCGCCATCTGATAACAGAAAACAACTACAGTTAACAAATTGCAGAGAATGTTTATTCTTATTATCATTGATTTACAATTTTCATTGATTATTAATTTTTTCTTTTCCTCTTTAAAATTATATTAGTATAATTCCATTACACAAGAATGTACTATACAGAAAGTGAACATTTGATTATAATGCATACACTAATATATATATTGTAAACTATGATGTGCTCTAAAATGTAGATGAAGCTAGATGATTTTTTAATTTTTTAGAAAAATTTTTGTAGGAAAATTTTTTTATGTTTTCTGGGATTTCTGACCACAATTTAGCTCCTGTATAACTAATAAGTTTTTGGCTTTGTTGCAATCGATATCGTGGTAAAAAATAGTTTTGTTGTTTAGAGAGCCTAGTAGGGTAGCTATGTATTGATTGTATTGATGTAAAGCAGTGCTTCTTAAACTTTTTTGGTTTTGTTCACCCCTAGCATCCATCTCCAGATTTCATTCACCCTTGTCCCATGTTATGATAAACTCAAGCTAAGTTTTACCATTGCAAATCTACAATTTCTCGAGTCAAGAGATATAAAGCTAAAAAGCACAAAAGACAGTCACCAAATTTTTGTACTTATGCACTCATTGCAAACCAACTTCACTATTACAATAAGCAAAAAAACAACAGTTCAGTAGTCGATTTACTGCAGTAAATTGTTTACTAGTGACTTGGATGCTCCTGAACTTTCGCAACTAGTTTTTCAAATCGTGGATGAATCAGTCCTTCTAATGCCACTCTCATCAATGAGTCCACACATTTCAGTGCATTTCTCTTTTTAGTTTTCAGTTCCACTAGGCATGAAAATCCTTTTTCTGACAAGTAAGTAGTAGGCATGAGCACCAGTTCCTGCAAGGCTTTTAGAGCAATCGTCTTATACTCAGGGAATTCGAGCAAGCTGACCCAATAATTGCCATAATAGGGATGTGTTTTGAAGAAAGATTTTTGAGAAAAATCATTGTGTAACTCCAACAGTGTTTCTATCATGTCTCCAAGGTTTGTTTGGGACAAATGATCAGCAATAAAAGGATTTATTATCCACATTTCCTTTTCCAAGTCTTGATGCAGTTTTGTTGGGAAATACATTTCGAAATTTTCATTTAGGAGTTGCAAATGGTCCAGTATTATAGTTGTTATCCTATTTTCAAGCTCTGGTGCATTATCTTCCCAGTTGCATTCTTTCATATAGTTTTCCAAATTCGGAAAGTTTGAGAGATTGTTTTTGCCAACGTTGCTTTGCCACGTTTTTATCTTCAATTTCATGGATTCTATTTTCCCTGAGACATCAAAGATGTCTCCACCTTTACCTTGAAGTGACAAATTTAATTGATTTAAATGATTAAAGACTGATGCCATGTAATGCAATTTTGATATCCAAATATCATCTTCAAAAAGTAATCCACTTTCATCATTGCGAGATTTTAAAAATTCATACAGTTCATTTCTCAGCAACAAAACTCTTTGAAGAACTTTTCCTCGTGAAAGCCATCGAACTTCACTATGTAGAAGCAGAGTTTTGTGATCTGTAGACATTTCATCGCAAAGTTTAGAAAACAATCGACTTGTTTTTGCTTTAGGACGAATAGCATTGACAATCTTCACCACATCACTCATCAGTTTATCAAGCTCACTCGCCTTATCAGAGGAATGTGCTCTCAGTTTCTTTGAAGCTAACGCTTCACGATGTAGAATGCAGTGTAAAAGCTTGCACTCTGTGGACCTAAGTTTGATCAGTGCAGTAGCACCTCTGTGTTTTCCTGTCATAGCTGCTGCACCATCTGTAGTTACAGCAACACAGTTCTGCCACGATAAATTTTCATTTTGAAAAAATTCGTCTAGCTTAGAAAAAATAAATTCCCCAGTAGTCTGCACACCAACCGGAAGGCAGAACAAGAAGTGTTCAACAATTTTCTTAACACTTTTGTCTGGAAACCGACAATAGACAATAAGTTGGGCATCGTGTTTAATATCTGTGGTTTCGTCCAACTGCAATGCAAAGCAGGGTGCTTCTTTCAGTTTAGCAATTAACTGCTGCTTGATATCTTCAGCAATCATGGAACCTCGAACTGCCATTGTATCATTGGACAATGGTATTTGTTCCACTTTATCTACAGCTTGCTTTCCCCCATGACACAAATTTGCTACAATCTTCAAGCATGGCTTGATAACTGATTCAGCTTCGCTATATGGCTTCTTTTGTTGCATAAGCACATGCGCTATTTGAAAAGAAGAAAAAAGCAAAGGTTTTGTGTTGGCTGAGGTGTTTCTAACCAATGATTTAAGAGCACTCTGCTGCTTGTATAAGTAGTCATGTTGGTTCTTGAAAAACTGCACAGACTTGTTTTGATGTATGGCGTGTTTGGTTTGCAAGTGATTGCGTAGTTTTGAAGGAGCTAAACAGCTGTTGCGATATGTTGCACTACAAAACATGCATTGAGCAGATGGCACAAGGCTGGTTTCTTCACTTTGGGGTAGAAAAAAGCCATATTTGATATAATTATCATCCCATTTTCGTCTTTTCACTTTAGTATTCTCGTTACCAACTTTCCTCTTTGGAGTAGGTTTTTTTAACTCTAACGCAGATGCAGCTGGCCTTGGTTGCCTTTCTGGTTCAATGTCATTACTGCATGCACCGAAATTAAGTATTTTCTGAACATATTTCTTAGACATACTGCTGTTTTTTTATCTAAAAATTATCAATAATTACAGTACGAAAACAATGATTTACGAAAACAGAAGTAATTGCATCACTTCTGTTTGATCACCTGACGGTTCACTCTTATTCACCCCTTTTGGTTGGTTCACCCCTGCAAAAATTTTATTCACTCTGGGGTGAACCATTCACCAGTTTAAGAAGCACTGATGTAAAGTATTTAATAAAAGACGTTGGGAGTTGATTGGCATTATAGCGAAACATGAATTTTCCGATTTCTAATTTGTATATTTGTTCAATGTTTAGTAAGTTAGTTTGAAAATTCTCTTTTTCTTGAATCATTTTAATAATTCTATTATGTACCTTGTTGAGTGGTAACAAGTTGGTTTTGTTTGCATTTCCCCAAGCTAATATGCCATATTGTAATTGTGAGTATGCCATGCAGTAATAAACATTTAGTAGAGTTTTGGAATTTACTAGTGGTTTTATAGTTCTGAGAATTCCACAAACTTGTGCTAATTTCTTACAAAGAAGTTGAATATGATTTGTCCATTTTAATTTTTCGTCCAGCACTACTCCTAAGTATTTAAAGGATTTTACCTGCTCTAGTTTAATTGAATTTGTCAATGAAATTTGGAAGGTAATATTGTCATCAATTTTTTTATTAGAAGGTTTAAAAAGTATATATTTACATTTGTCATAATTTAGCTTCAGTTTGTTTAAATTCATCCAGTGGGAAACTTTATTTATTTCCATATTTACTTTTTTGTTTAAAAGTTTCAGATTAGAGTCAGTCATAATTAAACAAGTGTCATCTGCAAATAATCTTGTCGAAAAGTTAGAGATTAGTGGGAGATCATTTATATAAATCAAAAATAGTAGAGGACCTAATGTTGAACCTTGAGGAACCCCTGTATTTAATACATTTGGCTGAGATATGATGTTGTGTAAGACAGTAAATTGTATTCTGTTTGTTAGATAATCAGATAATAATTTATGCATGTTTCCTCTTATGCCATATTTGTGTAATTTGTTGAGTAGAATTGAGTGATTGACAGTGTCAAATGCTTTTTTTAAATCCAAGAAGACTGCACAAGTATACTTTTTTTGCTCAATACTGTGTAAAATCTTATTGTAAATGTCTGTTACAGCTAAAGTTGTAGAATGTCCTTGTTGGAACCCAAATTGGTCATGGCTTAGAATATTTTTAGAAGTAAAGTATTTATAAAGTTTTTTGTATATACATTTTTCAAAAATTTTTGAAAATGAAGATAGTATAGAAATGGGACGATAGTTGGTTGTTAAAGAATGAGATCCATTTTTGTGTATAGGTACTATTTTAGCTGTTTTTAATTCTTGGGGAAATTTTCCTAATCTTATATGATTATTAAAGATTTCAGCTAGGAATGGAGAAATGATGTCACCAACATATTTGAGAAATTTATTCTGAATTTTGTCAATTCCAGGTGATTTTTTATTGTCCAGTTTACCAATTTGAATCATAATTTCATTGGATGTAATAGGAGTAAAGAAAAAGGATTTCTTGTGTTGTGAAATTATGGAACTTGGATTATTTGATGTTGTACATAGAGGAATAGTTTTACTAATATTTTGTCCAATATTAGAGAAAAAGTTATTAAATTCATTGCAAATTTCTTGTTGCTCAGTTATTTGGTTGCCTTTTTGGTCAACAATTTTTGTAGGTGTATGAGAATTTAAATGTTTTCTACCAATTACTTCATTTACAACTTTCCATTGTTTACGAATATCATTTTTTGTTTTCTCAAGTTTTTCAGTATAATAAGAGATTTTTGCAGCATTTTTAATTTTTGTAAGTTTGTTAGAATATTGTTTATATTTTTTAATTAATAGAGAATCACATGATTTGTAGCATTTTTTAAACATTTTATTTTTAGTTTTAATTGATTTGATAATACCAGATGTTAACCATGGTTTATTTATGAATCTTAAATCTTTGCGGGAGGATTGCCTTAAAGGTGCATGGGAATTCAGAAGATTACAGAAAATTTCAGCAAAATTTTGATAGAGAAAATTTTGGTTGTCATGTAATGTTTTAATGTAACTTTTGTTGAGTTTCTCAAACATTTCTTCTCTGTATGTGTCAATGTTAAAATTTTTTATGTCCCTGTACACGTGGTTTTGCTGTTTTTGTGTAATAATGTCTTTAAATACAATATAAACTGGAAGATGATCTGATACTTCATATATAAGAATTCCAACTGGTACATTGTTAAGTAAGTTGTTAGTGTAGATATGATCAATAAGTGTGGCTGAGGTGTTTGTTAATCTTGTAGGTTTATCAATAGCTAAGACAACCCCTGCACTGTATAGTTCATTCATATAGTTACTAGTTTGAATATTGCTTTCCCATTTTAAAAGATCAATATTGATGTCCCCACAAATAGTATATTTATAAGAAGAAATAGCTTTTAGTACGCTACATAATTTATCTTGAAATAAATCAACATTACAATAGGAATGTCTGTAAATAACTGAAATAATCATATTTTTTTTGTTTGGAGGGGTGATAATTTCAATCCATAAATTTTCGCACCCTTCTAAGTCAATAAATAGATCTTCTCTTATTAAATATTTTATGTTGCTATGTACATATAATCCCACTCCTCCAGCCTGAGTAATTGAATCATTATGTAGGAATGAGTAGTTATTTAGGTTCACATTGCATACTTTGCTTGATTTCAGTTTGGTTTCCGAAATAGCTATTATTTTGGGCAATGCATTACAGCAAAATAAAAAATCTTCGATTTTATGAAGATTTTTAGGTAAGGATCTCATGTTAAAATGTATTAAACTTAAATCAAATTCAGATTTATTTTGCTTAAGTAATTTACTGAATGAATGCAAGCTTGTATAGTTGCAGTGGTTTTGTACATATTCATGGTTATAGATGTTATCTGATACTTCAAGATTGGCAAATTTTACATTATCAATTAGTTGTACCAAATCAGAATCAATATCTTTGAACATATTAATAAAATCACAATCACTTAAGCTGGTGAATGGAAATACATGCACATAGCAAACTTTACAGTAAAATATCATTGTGTCAGACATAGAGCAACTGTTTTTTTTAGGATTTAAATCTGTGCATTTGTAATGAAATTTATTTTGGCAATTGTCACATTCTATGCAATTTTGGTTTTTACGACATCTTTTTTTACAGACCGTACATGTTGGTGCTAATATTTTTGTCATCTGGATTACGAATCACATTGAGATTATATATGCTGCACAATAATAATATATGTATGGCAAAGTAAAAATAGCACTTACTAATAGTGTTTTTCAGTCATTTAATATTTTGTAAGTCTTCATCAGTTCTAATGATGAAAGTTTGAGTATTATCATCTTTTTTTGTGAAAATGGTTCCATTTTTGGTCCAGATGTATTTCCATTGATGTTCTTTTTTCAGTTTGTTTGCTTCAAAGAACAGAGATTTTGTTTGGGGATTTAAATTTTCATTAATGTAAAAATGGTGTGAGCTATTAAATCCAAGATCTTTGACAGTAAATTTGTATGCTTTTTTGCGATTTTCAAAAATGCTATTTCTTGTTTCTCTTGTTTTGAATCGGACAATAATTGATCGGTTTTCTTTAAAGTTACTTTTGTCTTTTGTTTCTCTACCAAGTCTATGAACGAGATCTAAATCTTATATGTATAGTAAGTTATGTAGTGTATCAGCTCTCTTCTGCGCTACAATAGAGCCACGACAAATATCACTCTCCGTGGTTTATCTCCATTAATCAGTTAACGCAAGAATAGTGTTTAACTGTCTATAGGTTTGTAAATTACTAGACCTTTCGCGTTTGTTGCTCAACTACCTTTTTCTTGTTTACATCCAGCAACGCATATCTGAACACACCTCGTCGATACTGAATTTTGTTTTAGTGCGTGGCGCATCGTCCAAATATTGGAGCATTGCAATGCCTTCCGATGGAAATGGACGAGATAATTTTAAATTAATATTTCATTAAGTACCTTTGATTTTCAAATTTTTATGACTAACTGATTTTTTATTCAACAGAAGAACTTTTCTTCGAGACGGTTTTGGGAAATTTTGACTATGAAGGAATTTTCTTCACTGAAACAAAGTTGAATGAAAATGTTGATATCTGGGATGATACTTCCTCTACAAAAAATAATTTTTCTCAGGTAATAGCAGGAGAGGCTTAATCAACGCGCAAAATATTTAATTTTAAATTGCAGTTTTTAACACACTAATATTAAAAAAGAAATATTGACTAAAGAATTTTTAACAGATTCTTGACGTTAAATCTCGAACCCCAGACGAGTTTAGTCAAGGATGTTCAACAACATCAGGCTCAAAGTTGGACTACGAGGAATGGATTGATTCGAATGAACTGGATTCAAGTGTTAGTGAATTTTAGAGAATTATAAGTACACAAATAACTAAACACATAATGAACCGTTTCGGTGAAACACATGCTGTAGTGGTTTTAATTTTTATATCAACTATTTAAAACCAAATATAGGTCTACTGGTAGGCGGTAGCTATGTATTTATGCATTTATCACAATACTTTTACAAAATAAACAACGCTTAATACCAAATGATTTTATCGAAGCAAGTGTATTAAATCAAAAGTTTTTTTCTTTGAGGCTGTGCGCAATCATCAACAAATTCAAAACAATAAAAGCAAATAAAAAGCAAATAAGAGCCTCAGTAAAACGCAAAGATTAAAATTTATAAATAACTTTACAAGAACAACTGTTGCTGTTTCGTGTTCAACAAATCAAAGAGTGAAATGGGAACAAATTTGTCAGTTGATGCAATTAAGAGTTTTTGTTCTTCATGACGTCATGAAATATAGTAAAATATCTTTTCTTCAAATAAAATAGATTCATGTATTACTTTTAACTTTCTATCTTTTTTTTTTATATTACTTTAATTTTTTCGACATTTTTTTATTATAACTTTAATATTTTGCTGCTATTGTAAATATCTGAACCTTGAATTTGTGTTTATCACTGCAATAATGACGTCATAAGGAACAATACAAATTTATAACATCAACTACTTCTACTGCAATTTTGCAGGTAATTTGTTTTTTAAAACTTTTTTGTTTGCGTGAAACAGACTGTTGAGAAAATTTATTTTATATTAATAGTTTGTGTGTAATGTGTAAAACGTTGCCTATTACACTGACTCTTAATTTTGTTTGATGTTTGGGGACCCGCCCAGTCATAATAATAAAATATAAAATGTTTGTTCATTTTTCATGGCAAATGAATTATTATTTTTTATTATGTCTCTATAAAACTAAGAAAAAAATATATATAAAATTTCAAGCGGACAGCAATGGCTTGTCATTATCGGAAGCAGGTCGGGGTAATTGCTTACCCTATGTATCAGCGTCTCCGTCGCTTTCCCGCGAGTCAGGAGGATAAATATAAAGTTAAAAATAACAAAAAAATATACGTATATATATATAGATAATTAACTTACAGACCACAAAATTTTTTAATTTAACATTAATTTTATTTGCCCCAACAGACTGTTTCGCCTGCCTGGGCTCGTCAGGGGGCGGTTAAAAATCTTATTCAAATAGAAATGGATTTATTATTCAATATTTAATTATTATATTTATTATTCAATTTAATTATTAATTATTATTATTATTCAATTTAATTATTATAATTATTATTCAATATTATAATTCAATATTTAAAAATCTTATTCAAATAGAAATTCAAATAGAAATCTCGACGTCATTGAGCATTTTCCTGATGAGCACCGACCAAAAAATTTTGAAAAATTTCGTATATATATATATATATATATATATATATATATATTAAATTACAAAAGCCACAAAAGAGATTTTATTAAAACCTCAACAGTCTGTTTCGCCTTTACGGCTCATCAGAAGGTGATTCTAAACGCAGACGAAAAGTTAAGAAAAAACGCACGAAAAAGCTAATTATTATAGTTAAGAGCCAAAAGTAATAATATTACGGATAAAGTAAATATAAGTTAATTAAAATAAAATAAAATAAAATTGAAAATTTAAAGTTTAAAAATTTAAAATATTTGAGTAAGCAAGCTAGTTGTAAGGCTCAAAATTTAGAATTTAGAATTTTGTAATCAAACTAATCTGACGCTGCAGAAAACTGACTGGCAATCAAATTACAAATGCGCGGTAGATAATTAAAATAAAATGAAATAAAATTGAAAATTAAAATTTTAAACTTTAAATTTTCAATTTTATTTTATTTTATTTTAATTAACTTATATTTACTTTATCCGTAATATTATTACTTTTGGCTCTTAACTATAATAATTAGCTTTTTCGTGCGTTTTTTCTTAACTTTTCGTCTGCGTTTAGAATCACCTTCTGATGAGGCGTAAAGGCGAAACAGACTGTTGAGGTTTTAATAAAATCTCTTTTGTGGCTTTTGTAATTTAATTTAATGCTCTGAGTTTTCATTGAGCTCTTTACTGACAGTCTTGCCACTTTTATTATTATTAATGCTCCAAGCTGCAGCTAGTTGAGCTCTTTCTAAAGATTTGCCAATACAAGCCACACAGATTATGGAAAAAATTCAGTTTAATTATTCTCTAAAAAACATCCCCATTCCAAGCAGACAAATCTATCTCCAATCCCTGCTGGACAAGCTAGATAGTTTCATCAAACGCCTGAGATGGAAAGCCTTTTTCTTCGACACCGACAACCAAAACAAAGAAAACAACAAACCAACTTACGGCTTTAAGACCGAAGCTACCCCCCTCAACACGAGGGCCTGAAAAATTTCGAACACGACATCTACGAAATGGTCCGGCGTATACAATTTAAACCTGTTAAGAACAAATTCCAATCAGAACTTTCCCAAGACGCTAAAAAAATTCGAAATTCCTCTAAAGTTTTTGTACCAGCTGACAAAGCAACAAACCTATACACAATGCAAATATCCGAATACAAGAAACTTCTAAACGACAACATAACTGCAAAATACAAAAAAGCTAGCAATCAAGTGATCAAAAACATCAACAAAGAAGCTAAGTCAATCGCGACCAACCTGGAACTCGACAACCGCATCGAACAATACTCAAATAAAAGCGCCTTTATCACAATCAAGGACCACAAACCCAACTTTCCCAACAGCATCAAATGCCGCCTGATCAATCCAGCCAAATCACAAATTGGTATCATTAGCAAACAACTTCTAGACAATATCAACCGTACAATCCGCTCCAAAAAACACCTAAACCAATGGCGAAACTCATCTACCGTAATAAATTGGTTCCAAAATATCCCCGACAAAAAGAACTGCAAATTCCTCAAATTTGATATTGTCGACTTCTACCCCTCAATCACAGAAAAACTCCTATCTGCGGCCATCTCTTTTGCAAAATTATTCACCCAAATTGATTATGACACTATCCAAATTATCGAACATTCAAGAAAATCACTTCTGTTCAACGAAAAAGAAGCTTGGATAAAAAACAACGATTCACTATTTGACGTCACTATGGGATCCTTCGATGGTGCGGAAATATGCGAACTAGTTGGACTATTTATTTTAAACAAACTAACAAATATCATCCCCACAAAAGACCTCGGTTTATACCGCGACGACGGACTCGCCGTCCTTAGAAATAAATCCGGACATGAAATGGAACGAACCAAGAAAAACATAATCAAAGCCTTCAAAGAAATCGATCGAAACATCACGGCCGAAACCAACCTATTTCAAACAGACTTCCTAGATGTAACCTTCAACCTCAAATCAAACAAATTCTTCCCTTATCGAAAACCCAACGACCACCCTTTATACATCAACAACCAATCCAACCATCCACCATCAATCAGAAAACAACTACCAGACATGATCTATGGTAGAATCTCAAAATTGTCACACAACCAAGAGTCATTCAACCAAGCATCCCCTTTATACACCGAAGCTCTAAAGAACAGTGGTTACAAAACTAACATGACATACAAAAAAGCAGTTTCAGCAGAATTAAAAAACGACGAACAGAGAAAAGAATGCGCATACAAAAATAAAAAAAAAAGAAACGTCATTTGGTTCAACCCTCCCTACAACGAAGAAGTACAGACCAATATAGGAAAAACATTTTTCAACCTCATAAACAAACATTTCCCCACACACCACAAACTCCACAAAATATGTAACAAATTTAACGTGAAATTAAGCTACAGTTGCATGCCAAACATGATGAACATTATCAACAATCACAATAGGAACCTCCTGCACCCCCACACCAGCGACAAAGATTTACCATGCAACTGCAAAAACTTTCATGACTGCCCACTCAATGGAAAATGCCGAACAAAATCTATCATTTACAAAACATCCATCAGTGCTCCCAACTCACCGACCCAACACTATTTTGGCTGCTGCGAAACTGAATTCAAGACCCGTTTTTATAATCATCGACAATCCTTCAATCACCGAAACAAAGCAAACGCCACCGAACTCTCCAAATCATTACTGAAATATAAAGATAAAGGAATCAAACCACGAATAACTTGGTCAATTGTTTGCAAATCATTTGCATACACCAGCGGGGCCAAACGCTGCAATCTCTGCTTAGCAGAAAAACTCGCCATCTTGCAAGCCGACCAGCGCACGCTCTTGAACAAGCGATCCGAGTTTGTTTCCAAATGCCGACACCGGAACAAATTTAAATTAAAGAAAGCCTAGCCTGATTTAATATTTTCCAATTTTTTCAAATTTTATTTAATTTTAATTTTAATTTTAATTTTAATTCGATTTTCCGATGTTTAAACTTTTAATTTTGCAATCCTTTACCCCCGTTTACGCCGTGTTTACTCATTGTTGTCGTGTTCCCACCCATTGTTGTCGTGTTCCCACTATATGTATCCCTGCACCCCCTGATCTCCTCTATAGCCATTTCCTCGCTGTCCGTCCACGCCTCGCTACTTCCTTCCTTTACAATGTTCTTTCTCTCCCACTATCTACCGCGCATTTGTAATTTGATCGCCATTCAGTTTTTTGCAGCGTCAGATACGCAAACGTTTAGTTTGATTACAAATTCTAAATTCTAAATTCTAAATTTTGAGTCTTACAGCTAGCTTGCTTATTTTTAAATTTTTAAATTTTTAAATTTTAAACTTTAAATTT